>PRKT01000007.1:3094524-3136896 GCA_003671525.1 Saccostrea glomerata
TTGTAAACTATAGTTTACAAACGTGAATCTATGTTTATCAACAAAATCTATTGTTAACGCTTATTACAGACAGATAAACTTAGATTATCATTCGTAAACTATAGTTAACAACCGTTAAATATAGTTTTACAGATGAAAACTATACTTAACGAATCGTTAACTATAGTTTACGGTTTGTAAACTATAGTTTACAGTCGATAAACCTAGTTTATCAATTGTGAAACTATGTTTATCTCATTTTTGTGAATTTTGCGTGCCATATATAGGATTTAAATCATAGTAAATTCTAAAAGGCAATGTAGATATTGCAATCTATAGGATAAAGTAGTTGAAATCGATTTATATTCAAAAATTTAAATGATGAATTAATGCTCCCATGCAGTTGGAAATGAAAACTTGATTAATCTTGCCACGAAAACATTACAGTTAATTAAATGCCATTATGAAAAACATTTTGAGTCGTGGTATAGCTTAACACCTTATTCTCATTCTTAAAAATAATCATAATGAGGACATAATTAAGATTTAAGTCCTTCAGTCCTTAGGGAATCAGTTTGATGGGTTTCAAATGTTTCCAGAATTTGGTTTGATGCTTGAATAATGAAATATTATTCTCGCTTTTTGGGAAAATAAGCATATTTTTAAAAAAAATCCAGCTTAAATACTTTAAAGAATACACTTTACAAAACTTCTAAGTTTACACTCTAGTGAATGTATCTATTTAAAAACTACTTGATAGAAGGGTACGATATTTTATATCATTAAAACCCATGAGTGTTCTCAACAGTTGTTGAAAGAAAATCAATTATTACCGATGAGAACCACTGTCCCGTGACGAAGCTTAAAAACAATAAATCTGTACTTTACGGCACGTGTTTCATGTAATCAGCATCTTTTTGTGAATCAATATTCAACAAATGGTTTAACTAAAGATTACAAAACATTGGCATAATGACCTTTGAGTAAGGAAAGAGAGGCGTTGGAATGTTGATATCTGGATCATCCTTGCACCACGTTTTACTCACTTTTATTTTTGTGTTAATTTGTCCTTGATATTACTTTTTAAAATTAAATACCAATATAAAATACAATTTTAACACAATTTTCTATTGGTTGTGCGTCATTTACTATTAGTTAACTCTGCTTTCACAGGATAAGCAACCCTATGTCTTTCCTTGTCTTTCCAACTTTTTATAGTTTTTGTTTAGATTTTTACAGTTAACCGTTTCTTCACAGATTGTCCTCATCCGATACAGAGTATCTGTCACTCAAATACTGCCTGTACTATATGTACATAAATGCACAACTCGCTAATGATATATTTTTGATTCCTCCAACATTTTTAGACTTTATTCAGGATTTTTCCAGAAAAAAAAATTTGCACCGTTATCTGCTGCTCTATGACGTTCTATTTAACGTCATCGTTTTTGTCGTTATCAATAAGGACTACCTATCATCTCAAGTTGATTTCTTTCCAACAAAGCAAAATATTAGGCCATAATTTGGAATGCGAATCAACGTAACAATTCTTTACTTAAATTTCTAGGTTGTTTTTCGTTTTGTTCCATTTGATAAAGAATATTACGACAGACATTATTTAGTGTATTAGTTGAAACTTGCTAAATTTTGACCTGCTCCGCAATCCGGTATTTGCATTTTAAAAATGTTTTGAATTACCCTTGATATCCTAAAATAAAAAAGGGCTTATTGTAACGGGAACCGTTATAGATGTTCCCCAAACGCTCCCTAACTCCCTTTTGGCGCCTTATTCCCTGTAACATTCATTGAATGACAAACTCTATGCAATTTACACTTCAACAACTTTTTTCCTGAAGTATACCAAGTTTTTTTGCCATTTTAGCATTGCATGCGCACGCACTTGCATACATATGCAAAATGACTACATATCATCTTATCTACACTATTAATATATTTTTTTAAATTCTGAATATCGAAGCATTTTAATGAAGTATTTAAAATTATTTAAAAATAAGCTAAATGAAGTGTATTTGTAATTTAGTATTGCATGCATTCATGTGCATGATGATCATAACTTAAAATTAAAGCCAACCAGATTGAGCGCGTGATTTCATGAAAAATACTTCATATCATAATGTAGAACATCCTAATGTATTTTAATGTTTTATCAAAAAACAAGAAAAATATTGATATTTTTGTTTCAGCCAATCAGAGTAAAACGCAATTTGACTATGTCATCTACACTTCTAATAAATCTTTATATTGAATGTTTGAAAGCATTTTATAAAAAAAAAAAAAACATTTTCAACTATATTATATAAAACATCCTTTTTCACGCACCCGCACGTGCATGCGTATGTGCATAAAATGACCTTCGTTCACATCTACACAACATGCCTTTTAACCTTCAAAAGGTTTTTTTTCACTCCATGGGATGAACAGTTTAATAGAACTTATATAATTACTACAATTCATTTTGATTTATTGTTAAAATAATTCTACCAAATTTGGATAACATATGACGTCAATTAAAAAAAAAAGATATGACAGAAGTCCACGAACTTTTCAAACAACCCTCGTATTCGTGAAAAATAAATTGATAATTTTTTTTTCAAATGACAAGAGTCGCCCGCGTGGGTGCAGTGGTTAGAGCGTCTGCTCTAGAGTCGTGAAGTAAGTAGTCAATCCTTACGTCGCGGGATTGAATCCCACTGTGGGACGTGGAGACCGGTCCTTCGGATAAGACCGTATAAACCGAGGCCCCGTGTCGCAATAGGTGCTGGCACGAAAAAGGATAAAATTTGTAGCCCTCTACCGGCAAGTGGTGGCGTCTCCATATGAGTGAAAAATTCTCGAGAGGAACGTTAAACAACACACAATCAATCAAATAACAAAAATTCAAATTCTTTTGAAACGTTTTCAAGAATTATTTAATTACAAGAAAGTGGGGATAATACCTTCGTATAACGCGAGCACTTGGTTGCAACAGGATCCGAACCATTGTGTGTGAATTCTTTCCCCCAAAGTCGACAGCGATTTGAGGTTGTGTTACAAAGTTCCATATCATTGCAAGTTGGGGTTGTGTTACAAAGTTCCATACCATTGCAAGTTCTTGATTGTGCACATACAGTAGCACACTGTATTAAAGGACTACCAAAGCGTAATATTTCAAAGTCTGAAAAAATGTCAGAATTTTGTTCTATATCCACTTCTGCAGAATATGTAAAAGTAGACTCCATGATTTCAAAAGAATACACTGGCAAAATAAAGAAAATTGTCAACATATTCATGTTACTATTTGGTGCCAGCTTCTTTGTTTGAAAAGACTTCATTAAATGTTATGAACATTGTTATTGACACTCGGGTGATGTACTGTGATTATTATATTGATTTTATAATTTCAGACACGGTGATCACGAAGGGGAGCTCAAAGTGATGATTAAAAGAAAGTATCCTATAAATCGTGACATTTGACAAACTTCATGATTTAAAGCACTTATATGATAATGTTAAGTTTACAAACAATCTATAAAGAATACAAGTCTTTGATGCTGGTATAATACACGGATCCCTGGAAAATTTAGAGGTGGGCTTAGGTGCCTTGGAAGAATGAATAGAAAAACATTGTCATCCAATGCTAAAAATCTTTCTTTTAAGAAGGGATACCGAAAGTCCTTTGTCATCTTATGTCGTGAGAATCGTAAGAAACTATCTTTGAGACACCAAAGGAAAATAATATTGTTCGTACAAAGGTTCTACTTGACCTGAAGGCATTCCTGTGATAGCGTTTGCATGTTCTTTGTTTTATTGGGCATTCGACACATCAAAGTCAATTATTTGTACTCTGTAACAGATTTACAGGACTGCACTTATGAACACGATAATATTCCCTGCAAATCAAGCTAAACATGGTTGCTAAAAGGACTTCAAATTATTATAGAAAGAACCTGTATTTAAAACACGGATTCCAAATAGACACAAAATAGAAGAAATCCTAGTATATAAGCTATTCAGTATAATAAAAAAGATCAACAGAAAGAATTTAAATTCTTAATAATACAAAAAACTAAATAGTACATTTAGTATACAATTTCCCGATTCGATCTTCGTGCAAAAGAATACTATACCTTCATTCTTTTTCTTTTTACATTTGTCTAATTTGAAGACATTCCAGCTTGAACAACTTACTGCATTTCTACGTTTTTTTTCTGCTGTTGAATTCTTGGGACAATATGTTACCTTTATTATATACCCATCAATTTCCTTGTTTTTGTTACTGTTAATTTTACAGAGTTTGATCCGATTTTCCGAATCACCACACTGTGGTTTTCTGAATCCATATACCACTCTCTGAAACTGATGACGTAGTACGCAAAAACATGACGTTATTTTTCTTGCGCGTTAAAAAGTCCATTGTTATTATGCTTTGTTTTATGGATAAATATTATACAATTGATCTCTAAAGTTTTATTCTGCTATATTTAGCTAGTTATAAGGGGGTATATAATAAATTTATCATTATAACAGTAACTTGATCCGAAGGGTCGTATCACGTCGAGTTGACAGGCACGGATCATCAGATCAAACTCGACGCTTCGCGTCTCGTTAGATCTGATGACCTGCGCCTGTCAAGTCGACGTGATACGACCCTTCGGATCAAGTTACTGTTATAATAATATATATATATATCCTTCTTGTGCTTGGTGGCATCTTGGGACTATCTGTTACCTATCCTTCATATGCCTGGAGGCACCTTAAAACTATCTGTTACCTACCCTCCTTGTGTTTGATAGCACCTTGGGACTATCCGTTACCTATCCTACTTGTGTTTGGAAGCAGCTGGTGCCTTCCAAGAACATTTCCACTTGGTTTTATCAATTTCTTCTCTTCTTGTTGCATTTCATGATAGGCAGGCATCCAGCATCTGTACTGTCCCTCTCATCTTTGTAGCGCCATGTTAGCGCTATGTTACAATCACTAGTAGGATCTTGTCTCAGCGTATGTCCAATAAGTACCATCGTCTCCTTAATTCCTCATTCTAATTCTTTGTTACACCAGTTCTTTCCTTCTCACTTGACCAAAAACATTTGTTTAGTATCATCTATTTGACTTCGTTGTCAATTTGCATGATTCACCACCATATGAAAGCACTTGTAGTTCAAGCTTTTTGTATAGATTTAATTGAGTGCTTCTTTTGATACAGCTGGTTCTTCCTTAAGTCTGGTTTTTATCTTGTTTCTTTAATGTATATTTTCTGGTATTTCCAGCTTTTCATGACTTTTGTTTTCCAGGCGTTTATTTTGAGTCCTATTCTCTCTGTTTCATTGTCATATTTTAAGGTTTTTTGTTCTTTTTCAATCACCTACAAATTCTACATAATCTAATCTGTTACGCCTTTACTCCTGTTTTCACATCAACCCACTCCAATGTCTACCCTTCATCTATCAAAGAATTGTACAATCTTCGATATGTGTCTTCATTGTTTTTGTAAGCTCTCTATGGATGGATTAAAAAGCTTCTTAGATGTCAATGTCAATGTAGCTTGTCATTCATTTACTTGTTCTATGATTTTATGCGAAACGGTGATCTGATTTAGTTATACTTCTTGTTTTCAAACACCAGCTTGTATTTTTTTTCCCCTGTGGATCATTTCTTTATATGATTCTATCAATTATAATTCTTCCTTTTTCAACTCCCTCTATTTGTTAACTTAATCTTTGTGGTTTGCATTTCTCCTCTTTTTGGTGTTGTTTAGAACATTTTTGTTTCATCAAATTTAAATTCATAAATCCCATTTTGGGTGCTGGAACCTCGGTTGTTAATTTTGTGAAGTGGCCTAAATAGAATTTATAGAATATTATCGAACTTTGATTTATAAAATCTTGAATGTTACGTCCATGATATTCCATTTGCTTCTCTTGCTTACAATTTTTAGAATTTGCTTATTTTTTGTGATTTTTTTTTTGTGGTCGGTAGATTTGCACAAAGACAAGAGTTCAAATTTTCACTGCATTAGCAGACCCATTTTTCTATTCATATGAAGCAGATTTTATTCAAAATCTTATCCAGGAGAAGAAAACACTAGAAGTGGCTTTCAGCTCGAGGTACTTCTACCAAGTATTATCAATTAACAAACGTATCGTCAATTAACAATTGTAATTTCCTTTCTTCTGTCGGTACGATATATCCTGGTGAGCTTGGGATAAAAGATACCACAGAGTCTGACACATTTGTTTCATATTTGAAACGTTAATGGTAATCTAAATTTTTATATCGTCAACTTCCCTTACTTATGCAGCAATATACCTTCATCACCTGAATACGGAGTTTATGTATCTTATTTGATTCGATACGCAAGAGCGTGCTCTACGTATGAACAATTTCTAAAACGAGGTAAATTATTAACAAGCAAGTAGATGAAACAAAAATATCAGCAGTCTCGTTTGAAGTCATCATTTCGGAAGTTCTATGGTCGATACAACCACCTTATAGAAAATACAATTTATCACTGAATCAAATGCTGACTGACGTTTTTCATACTAATTGTTAGTCCATTATTTATAAACTGAATTGACAACGGGTCTATCCATTATTTCCTGCTCATGACAAGGAGCACAGGGCGGATGTGACCGGTTATCAGGGAATGCTCACTCCTCCATGGCACATGATCCCACCTCTGATGTTTAGGAGGTCCGTGTTTGCTCTGCTCCTATTTTGTATTGTTTTATGGACTTTTGATCTTGAATACTGTTTGTTATCCCCATATGTTTTATTCCATTCATATCTTGATTTGATATATCCCTGCGAGCTTGAATTAAAGGCGCTTACATAGTGTGGTACGTTTGTTTCATATTTGGATATTTGACGTGAAGGGGTTATTGGTAACCTAACAAAAAAGTTTTATGATAAACATGATGACTTTAACTTTTCAATTGTTGACTTCCCTTACTTATGTATCAGATTATCATCCTCATACTGAATTTATTCTCTTAGTTTATTCGATGCGCAATATAATGATCTTGTCAGCAAACACAATCTATCAATAATACAAATGCTTACCAATTCTTCATACTAATTAGAAAAACATGTTTTACCCTCTGAGTTTTCTAGGTTTTTCTCATTTTTTTTTCGAGGAGCACACGGCGAGTTTGACCGGTCAGCAAGGGTGCTCACTCCTCCGTTGTAAATTATCCCAACTATGATGATTTAGAGGTCCTAGTTTCCTCTGTGCCTCAGTATTGTTTGAAAGTACTTTTTAACTTGAACTCTGTTCGTTCTCTCCATATTTCTACCAATAAGCTATGTCCTTTTTTCTTGACTGAAACTGTTAGTTTGTACATTTCATGGAAATTTTTATATTTGTATATGAATTGTTGTTCTATTGTGTTAATGATTGTTGCTGGTATCTCGTGTTATTTTGATACATGGCAATGGTCTTCGGACTTCTTAATTCTTGAATGTTATTTTTCTTGCAGCCATCTATAAGCTACTTCACAGTCAATATTGCTTTCTTCACTTCTGCTCTCGATCATTCTTGAAGTTTCCATTATTTTTTTATTTGTGAAGACATTTTTGCATCCAATTTCCACTATTTTTTTTTTATAGGTTTGGGATTATATAGACGTTTTTGTTGGTTTATTTTTGGTGTTTGTCCGTGTCTAGATTCCTTTCCTTTACTTAACTTTCAAAATGGTGTCCGTCTGTTCTTTTTTCTATTTCTTTAAAGATCCATATTTTCCATAGCTTTGCACTCTGTAGCATGTACTGGATATATTTGACTCAACCACCTTCCTTCACTATATTACTGAAGTGCGTAACTTGGTTTTTATTCCTCCATGTTTACTTCGATGACACTATTATTTTCCTGCTGTAAACCGTCTTTGAACAGTGTTTAGGTCTTTTTGCATTAAACTTGAGACTATTCTTGCTGGTTCTAATGTTAATTTCCCTTTTAACTCCTATCTATAACTTTGTTGTTAAAAGATCAGTGTCATCTGCAGTAAAATGAGCTAAAATTTCTATGAAATATTTGGCGATAACGAACAGTATTCAAGCTCAAAGTCCATTCAACAATACAAAATAGGAGCAGAGCAAACATGGACCTCTAAAACATCAGAGGTGGGATCAGGTGCCATGCATGGAGTTTTGAGCGTCGCCTGACAACCTGTCACACTCGCCGTGTGCTCTTTGTCATAATTTGGAAATAACGGGAAAATCCGTCGTCAATTCAGTGTAAAAATCAAAGTACTGTGAGTACTGAAAGAAGTGGCATGAATGGTTTTATTTGTTTAACGTCCATTTTGAGTATAGATTTTGAGCAGCGAGGGATGTTTTTCTTGCTAGCTGTTACTGCGACACGGGATATCAATCTGAGTCGAATCCGCGACGTACGGATGGACTCCTTCAGGTCCGTACCTTCAGAGCGAACCCGCCACGTCAAATGGCGATTGGCATTAAATAAGATAAAATGTAAGAATTTGTAAAATGATATAGAAATTATAAAAGTTGATTTCATTTTTCCACAAAACATGTACATGTATTTTAATTTATAAAATTATATTTTTGTACTAAAAAGTAAAGTGTTATGAATTCTCACTGTGATCTAAAATGTTCTCTACTATTAAGTAAATTTTTCATAAAAAAACACAGCAAACTTCAAATTGATCTATGCATAAATATACAAATTATAATATTTTATATAATGTATTGTGTCGCCTTATGGTACTGGGAAGGTAATGTCAAAGTGTCTAAAGCAGCGTCACGATTCCTTTTTAAGCTAAAAACAAGTTAGATAACTCCCACTTAAATTAAGGAATTTCCCTGATGCACAGAATTGAGTTTCCCTTAATTCTTTGAATAACAGTCAGGAACCAATCTCGCGCACAAATGGAACCTTGTGAAGATATATTTAAGTTATGGACAATATTTTTACTATCATTCAATAAAATGGGCTATCTTATTAATTAGCTGTCAACATTGACAGCGTCGTTCGTTATTCCTAAAGTTGTTTGTTATGCCCAGTGCATAGAAACGTCACCGAAAGTCGCCATTTTTTCGTGTGTTGTGTTTATCACTTTCCCATTTCGGATCGATGCTTCGTAAACTGCCAAAAATTATGCAAATACTCTGAAATTTTCCAGTAGACGACACAATAGATTGTGAATAAAAATGCGATAATGTTTACCAAAATCTATTTGATACTTTTATTTCGAAATAATACTCGACGTGTATAATAAAAAAAATGTTTGTTTTTTTATCTATGATTAAAAAAGAATGTTTTCTTCTTTAATCATGCGTATTATATTAAAACATGTTAATAAACTATTGTTTTTTGTCTATATTTTATCAAAAGAATGCAGATACACTAAAATAGGATAAATAAATACTTGCTAATGATTTCATCTAATGGCGCCTATTATTTTTCGAGAAAAATCTTGTCCACGATTTTAAAGAACAACCCTCGTATACTGCTCGAAAAAAAGAGAAAGAAAAACAAAATAATGATATTTTTCTGCCTCCAATTTTCTTCTTTCTTAAAATATATGTATTCGTTTTTCTTATGTCTGTGGAATTGTAAACAGATATTAGAAATTCAAACAATCAAAAGACTCAGTTAAATTACAATAAACTACTTACGTTTTATTAAATAAAAAATTCACAAAAAGAGAATTTAGGAGACAGCCGCGCTTGTGTTGTTAAGCAATTATAATTATTTGATTTCGGAGTTAGAAAGTGAAACAATTATCTACAAATATTTTTCATCAAATTTTCTGAGAATAATTATTATTCTGAACTAACACAATGTGTACGAAATTACTTTTCGCACATGAGAGGAAAAACGAAAACATCATGTACGAATTAACTTCTGTACTTTGCATACGAATATGCGAGTCGGTTGGAGTACGAGTTAGTTGTAGTTCGGCGTAGTTCAATGAATATTCATGAGGCGAGGAATATTGATAACGGCAAATATAAGGAATTAAGCTTTGTGTCCATCAACTAAGTGTCTTCGAAATAACTTGAAAGTATGTTTTAACTATGCACATGTCATTTTCAATCATCGAAAGAAGTCTGCTTTCATTATTTCGACTCTGCAAAAATGTCCGCTAGGATCCCCGTGTGTTTACATTTTGTTTATTCATAAGCCCAGACCAGCAGCAATAGCCTGTGGCTATAAATAGCCACCGTCTAAAAATAGACTCACAATTAGTATGAAAAAACGTCAGTCAGCATTTGACTCAATAATAAATTGTATTTGCTGACAAGGGATTGCATCGACCAAAGAACTTACAAAATGATGACTTAAACGAGACTGCTCATATTCTTGTTTCATCAACTTGTTTGTCAATAATTTATTTTGTTTTACGTGGAGCATGCTCTTGCAAATCAAATCATTTGAGAAAGATGCACCTCGTATGCAGGTGAAGAAGGTATATAGCTGCATCAGTTGACGATTGAAAAGTTAAAGTCATCACGTTTATCATAGAGCTTACCATTTACGTATTTTTCAAGGAAAAGATCCAAATATGCAACAGATGTATCAGACTCTGTAGTATCTTTTATCTCAATCTCACCGGGATATATTCTATAGACATAAGAATGGAAAAGGCATTGTTAATTGACAATACGTCGTCCACATATCTAAATGTCAAGTTCAAGGCCACAGCAAGTGTTTCTTCTTTTCTCATATAAGATTTTGAATAAAATCTGCTTCATATGAATAGAAAAACAGCTCTGCTAATAACAGGGCACAATTTGGTACCCATGGGAATCCCAAAAGATTGTTGGAAGTCCTGGTCTCCAAAAACTACATAGATATTGTCAATCATAAACTCAAGCATCTCGTTCATGTCAACTTTGACACTGAAACAGACTCACATAAAAGATGATTCAGAGATAAAAACAACCCTGTTTCACTCTAGTCAATTTCATATTTTATAATCATCTATGAATCAAACAATCAAATCCTTCAAAGTAATGGATAAACTTTCTCTGTTAACCAAGAAGATGCCTTCTAAAAGTCAACAAAATGTGTGTCCTCCTTTTGTTTGCTTGTTCAAAGTTGTTCCCATAAATTTTTCCCTGTTATTCTTTCTTCTCCTAATCTCACCTGATCTTTCCTTACTTTTCTGTCTGCCCCTTTCTTATTCCTGTGATATTGATTCCGCAAATCACTTAATTATACTCTTTTCTTGAAAAGTGCGTGTGTGTGTATGTGTGTGTTGGAGAGGGATATGATTGGATGGAATGTCCATCCTTCTTTTTGTTCGTTCTTCTGCATTTCATCAAATGTATTGTCGTGTAATGACCTTGATTGCAAATATCATTGGGTCCTATTTGGGCTGAAATATTTCAAACCAATTGTTTTCATATAAGGAAGATTAATACAGAGGGTTAAGGGCAGTGTGACCGATCGACTGGGGTTGTTTATTTCTCCTGAGGCACCTGATCCCATGACTGGATCGATCAATGTTCGTTATCTTTTTCATCCGTATATCCACAACACTGTGGGATACCCATTTTCTATCCTCAAGTACTCCTTAACCACAGTGCCTGAAAAGATTTAACGAGACTCTCACTGTATTTTTAACACATAGTACCATTGTACCTCTCCTTATTTATGTTTCGATTGGACAACGATTGGACAATATGGGGTTTCCCACCTCAAACCAGTGTTTATCTTTATTATTATTTATATAAAACTTGGGGAATACCCATTCTTTGGCAACTCATGCTTTATCACTGAATGAAATTTAATGAAATTTCATAATCTTTATTATTACATTATGCCATCAAGCACTCCTTTTTTTTCGTTTCGATCGAACGAGACTTTTCCAGAGTGATCAAAACGGCACAATTTACTATAGTTATAACGATTGAATCCTTATTATATTGTGCATTTTGCAACTTCTACTTTATCTTCTTAACAGATAGATACCCGGTATAAGGGTTTCCTATTGCAAAAAAAAGACTTTGTAATTAACTTGATTAATTATGTTGTAGCATGTGTTTATGTTGACCTCAGTGTTCATCGCTAGTACAGCTAGTTTCTTTCGGGTTCAAGGGTTCCTCCACGCCATTTGCTGTTCTCCAAGACTTGTGTTTTCCCCTGGCTTTTTTTTATCTTGCCATTTTTTAATGCGCCCAGTTTAATAGATCAGGGGCGTATATTGTTTTTGTCCTGTCTGTCAGTTTGTTTGTTTGTCTGCAAACTTTAACCTTCGCCATAACTTTTGAACCACGAGAGATAGAGACTTCATATTTACTATGCATACTCCACTGATAAAGTTCTTTCAAATGACACAAAGGTCAATGACCTTGTGACCTTGACTGTGACCTAAATGCTAAATATATCTTTTTTGTCTGCAAACTTTGGCCGTTGCTATAAATTATGAACCATGAAAGATAGAGACTTCATACCGGTATTTAGAATGCATACTCCACTAAAAAAAACTCTTTTAAATGACACTAAGGTGATTGGCCTTGTGACCTTAACTGTGACCTATACACTAATAAAGTTTTTTTCAAATGACACAAACGTCAAAGACCTGGTGACCTTGACTGTGACTTTTTTGCTAAATATAACTTTTTTGAACCATTACCATAACTTTTATACCATGAGAGATAGAAATTTCATATTTGGTATGCATTTTCCACTAATTAAGTTCTTTCAAATGACACCAAGGTATATGACCTTATGACCTTGACTGTTACCTACTGGGGGAGTATATGCTAAAAAAAGCTTTTTCGTACCTTCGCCTTAACTTTTAAACTTTTAGAGATAGAGACTTAATATTTGATGTGCATACTCCACTAATCAGATTCTTTCAAATGACACGTCAATGACCTTGTGACCTGACTGTTGTCTATATGCTAAAAAAAGCTTTTTTTTCGAATTTTGTTGCCACCGGGTGCATAGGGTTTCACAAATACATCTTGTTTTACAACGTAATAGTAAAAGACAAAAGCAACATTCAGAGTTTTATGAATTTATGCCTAATATGCTGGCCACTCAGTCTCCCATATATTAAATATACACTGTACCTTCCTTTCCTTCAATGTAAATCAATGAAAAAACAATTAAAAACTCATTACGAATAGAATTATTGTTTCTTTTCTTCTTTGTAGAATAAGGTTGATGTGTATTAATGCTACATGATGACTTCATCATTATAGAGCTGTGTATCAGAAACTTCAATGAGCTGGCGCTGTGAGATAGCTAGGTAACACGCCATTATCAGTCATAGAGGTCCTCAATCATGCAGGCCATCAGTACAGGGGTTCATAACGACTTTTTCCTTTTTCTAGGAAATAACAAATTTAATTGACAGGATAAGACATTGGATTAATTTAATTAATTTGTTGTTCGTATTGTGTATAATATTTTTGTTTATCAATAACAGATAATTGTAATCAATGTCCCATTTCATGGGAATTCCAATTTTGAGAATATTTAATGACTTTGATTAAGCACTATCATTCCGGTTGTTTGGAGGAACAACTTATAAATAACCTTCTACTGGTGTTTATTACAATTCTGTCTGCTTTTTATCGGCTTAAAATAATGTTTAAAAACAAGAGGCCGAAGGGCCTTAATGGTCACCTGAGTGGAAAACAATTCATAGAGAATCCATAGAGTACTACGGTAAAACTCGTTAAGTACGAGCATAGATATTGCGATTTCACGGATATAGCAATATCAGATCATATTTTTTCTTGGATCCCCAACATTATAAATTTTACGAATTCCTTATACGGATATAACGAATATCGAATATAGCTAAGTAATTTCAAGGTCCCGGTGACTTCGGTATAACCGAGTTTTACTGTAATATACAATAGACTGATGGAAGAAGATTTTTTGCCTAAAAGCAAGAGAAATAGAATGATCAGGATAATTGAAATAATCGGTCTAAAATCCTTTATCTATTCCCATGTAAAACTTTGATCCCACAGTGTGGCCTTGTCTCACCTTCTTGGATCCTGATTTGAACAAACTTGAATATTCATTACCTGCGGATGATTTAACATAAGTTCCTTGGCCCAGTGGTTCTGGAGTAGATGGTTTTTAAAGATAGATTTTTTCTATGGATTCCTTTGTGTAAAACTTTGATTGTCCATTGTGGCCCCTATACAAACTTGAGTCTGCACTACCTGAGAATATTTCCATATAAGCTTCATCTTACCTGGTCCAGTGATTCTTGGAAGAAAAAATTAAAAAGGTGCTATTAATTTTTTCCTAATTTTCAATTATCTCCCCTTGGAAGAAGGCATGGCCACTCATTTGAACTTAAATTTTCTTACCCAAGAATACTTTGTGGCAAGTTTAGTTAGAATTGAAGTTCACGCATGAAGCACGAACGCAAGACGACGGACGAAAATGGCTATAGTAATACAGAGAGACGGACTCGGGTAACCTAAAAAACACTTTCCATGCATATTCCAACAGAAATGTGGAGCTACTGAGAATGGAACAGGCTCATTAATGTTCGGAAGAAGTTGCTGTTTAAGATGACCATGCAATGTATTAAATTGAACCGTTAAAAAAAGGACATCTTAATTTTAATAATTTTTAGCTTAGTGCGTTCATAGCAAACACTTTATAGATACAATATGATGTATTTCATAGACTTGAAAAACAGCCCCCTAGACCCCAATCCCCCTCCATCGGATTATGCGTCATAAAATGAATTACCTCTGAGGATAGACAATCCCTCCAAAAATCAATGACCATTGATATTATTGATAAATATGACACTAATTCTTGATATTTATTCAAAACAAGGAAATTATTTTGTTATCTTTTAGCAAACAACGAGACAGGTTTGGTGCATGGTTAAAAACAGCATCAATGAGTAGTAGTACAACAAACTTGATTAATCATTCAATCGGAATTATCGTGATCCCAATACAAATGCTGTGACGTAACGCACGATGTCAGAACTACAATATAGGACTCTTTATACGTGTAAATGTATGTTGTATAGGAAATGGCGTCTTTGAAGATCTTTTATTTATTGTTTGAAATGGTTTGGGATTTTTTCTTTACAACTAGAAAGAAAGACAAAGGTTTTAAACAAAAATTTGTTAAATATCAAAAACTAGATGTTTCTTTTAAGTACAACATTTTCCCAACTTTTTAATGTAAAAATGCTTTGGGCTATTTGAAAATTAAAAATTCGTCATAAGGAAAATAAAATTTAATTGTTACACAAGATTCCAATTCGACATCAGTTATAACTCTACATGAAAGGACTTTACAATACACTTCACCCATTTTTTTCTGTACGAGTGAAAAATCATTGAAATTACGAAAGCCGGATAGGCTCATGTCTGAGAAGATAAAAAAAAATTTAACTCGTTATAACGTGTTAATTATCTCGTTATAACGAGTTAGTATCTCGTTAAAACGAGTTAATTATCTCGTTATAACGAGTTAGTATCTCGTTATAACGACTTAGTTATCTCGTTATAACGAATTAGTATCTCGTTATAACGACTTAGTTATCTCGTTATAACGACTTAGTTATCTCGTTATAACGAGTTAATTATCTCGTTATAACGAGATAGTATCTCGTTATAACGACTTAGTTATCTCGTTATAACGAGTTAGTTATCTCGTTATAACGACTTAGTTATCTCGTTATAACGACTTAGTTATCTCGTTATAACGAGTTAATTATCTCGTTATAACGAATTAGTATCTCGTTATAACGACTTAGTTATCTCGTTATGACGACTTAGTTATCTCGTTATAACGAGTTAATTATCTCGTTATAAGGAGATAGTATCTCGTTATAACGACTTAGTTATCTCGTTAAAACGAGTTAATTATCTCGTTATAACGACTTAGTTATCTCGTTATAACGAGTTAGTTATCTCGTTATAACGACTTAGTTATCTCGTTATAACGACTTAGTTATCTCGTTATAACGAGTTAATTATCTCGTTATAACGAATTAGTATCTCGTTATAACGACTTCGTTATCTCGTTATAACGACTTAGTTATCTCGTTATAACGAGTTAATTTTTCTCGTTATAACGAATTAATTTCTCGCTATGACGAGTTAAAAACTGATCTAAAGTTGATACATCTAAGTGATAGGAAGTATAGTAGTATAACATATAAAACCGAGTTGATCAAGTTTGTTTATAGTGTGTATGATAAAGATTTTTATTGAAAAACAGCAAACTAGTTTATTTTTTTTTTTGTTTTTCGAGGGGTTGTGTCTGTGATTGTATTCTGTTTATGTATAAACGATGCATTTGAGATTGTATACTTAAAAGACCGAAGACAAATACATGTACATGTAAACGGAAACTTATGACTGCCTCTTGATGTTGTGTTATGAGTGAGCAGTAGCCCCCGAATTTTACGCCCATGGCCTCATTGCTGATGTCTCCATATCCCCCTTCTTCAAAATATTTCTGACTCTCAAAATAATATTTTATATTTAAGTCCCCCTTTCTGACCCCCTGTCTTGTATTGTAAATATGTTTTTACTAATTTTACGTCATTTACTTCAATAAATGACATTTTTTCACTTCAATAATGTTGTTTGTTTTTGCCTGCTTTAACCAAAAAACAAGCCCAGTTGTCTGGCAGGAGAACTAAGGAACATAAATAAGTTATTATTGTAAATAATGACCTTTATGTGACATGTTCTTGTATATTTCTTCATATTAAGTTCTTGCATAACTATTTCTCTTTTGTAATAGTCTTATACAATGTGTCAACCGGGTTTTACTTATGTAACTTGATTTACCCCTTTCATAACCATTTTCAACCAATCAGCAGAGCGCTTTGTTATCACGTGTTCATTGTTGATCTTTTTACCAGAAGGGAAAGTCGCAACATTTTTACTGCTCGATTTTACGTACCCACCATCCACCCCTTCTTCCACCGCTGTGTTTTATTTTCTTTTACCCACCTTTTTTGATAGCAGGCAGCAATGTAGCACATTTATTTTCATGTATATTTATAATTTTTTATGTTTCGTAGGATTAACTCGTTATAACGAGATAACTAAAACGTTATAACGAGTTAATTAACTCGTTATAACGAGATATTAACTCGTTATAACGAGATAACTAAAACGTTATAACGAGTTAATTAACTCGTTATAACGAGATATTAACTCGTTATAACGAGATAACTAACTCGTTATAACGAGATAAAACTAAGTCGTTATAACGAGATAATTTACTCGTTATAACGAGGTAATTAACTCGTTATAACGAGATAATTTACTCGTTATAACGAGTTAAATATTTTTTTATCTTTTCAGAAATGAGCCTATCCGGCTTCCGTATTGAAAGGGACGTTATTATACAAACATTTTTTGCACTAGATACTGTATCCATCAAGACCAAAATATTCATTTTATAACTTTGTTTTTAATTTTTATTCTTTCCATTAGTTCATTATAGATATTGATATAATATTTAATTGAAGACGAATTGTTTTGCATTCCGAGAACTCAAAGGAAGTACACTGTGGATGTACCTGATTAACGGGATCATGTCGATTTCTTCTATCGATTGATCGATCAATATGGTGATATACGATTAAATACGTATAATATCCAATTACACTGTCGTCGTCTAGGTATTTTGTAGTTTTGTACTCTGTATCTGAATGTAATTCAATGCTCTGGAACCATTAAAAATAGACAAGATCAAAATCTTAGAATATCACAGTTCAGTGAGTATGTTTGTCCATCATTCTGTCTGTGTGTAAAACTTTCGATTCCAAAAAAAACCTAAAGGGTTTGAGCTTTGTAATGAACTGAAAGACACCTGAGGGACACAGCGCTCACCTGAGTCACTTTCGCATCAAATTTTGTTCGGAATATATATACATGTATTCCTGTGTAAAATATTGATCGCCTTTTGTGGCCAAAGGCTATATACAGTAGCTGTGATTCTATGAATACGAATCTACACATCCAAAGAATACTTCCACATTAATATTACGATTCATAATACTTTCCTGTTCTTGAGGAGTTTGAAAAAAAGTTTCACCTTTTATTTTTGATTCCCAAATGTGGCCCCACACTACATGTTTCAGCCTTTCTGGTCCAGTGGTTCTTAGGAAGAAAATTATTCAATGCCCCCAACCTATGTTCATTTTTTCTCAATTATATGGAAAGGGATTTGGGCCTTCATTATTACAAATTACCATCACCTTTATCAAGAGATAACTTTTGATAAAATTGGTCTAGTGGTTCTTGAGTAGAATTTGAAAATGTGAAAAGTTTAGAGATGGACAGATACTGGACAATGGGTGATCATGTGAGCTAATAAGTCCACATGGTTAAATTAAAGAAGATCCTATCAATCCGAGGTCCATATATAAATTTATCTTTTTTTGGGGGTGGGGTGTTAAAAGAGTCTCCTGCAAAATGACTGTGTTAAATATATACTTCTTTACAAAAATATATTATTATGTATTATGTTTACATGTAAATATCATCATAAGTGCTGCAGAGAACTAGGTTGCATTCAATTTAGATTTGGCCAGACACTGGGCTCTCATGCTCTGATCAGCTGACAAAATCATCAGCCTGAAAGGGCATTTAAACTTTTATTTATAAATGATTTGTATGCAGGACCCTGCAGTTTACATCTTCTTTGACATACTTTACTCATATGAATAATCAAAAACATTGTCATTTACTATGTACTTCACATAAAGTGTATAGTACTCATAACAAATATCTTAACAAAAGTGATAATTTGTATATCCTGAAAAACATACAAAAATATTAACAATAGAAGAATCATTGTAGAAGAAAATAAGGTGTCATGAAAATTCAGTGATCTACAGTATTTGACAACTGTTGAGAGTCATCTATAAAGTTTTTAGGACAATAGAGTTTTTGGCAATTTAAATGGTCCAAGACAATCATAACTGTATGGTTTTTAATTTTTTTGTAAATGTCGCCACTTTTATATGTTGCAGATAGTGTGAACAATCCAGAGTTGAAAATTTATAAACTTTTAAGTTTTTAGAAGAAATGAATATTGTGGTCATAAAAAAAGTCAAAGTTTCTATCAGAGACATTTTAAAAATCAACGTACATGTACAGGTTATTGTACAGAAATTTTAGCTTTTGTCTTCTAACTTTATAGACAACCCTCATATATGCCATTGTTTGTCATGAGAGAGTGAGATTATAAATGTTTGTGAAATTAAAAATAAAATACAACATGCAAAGAACCTTAGATCACATTAAATATATATTTTTCACATCAATTTAAAAAAAAGTATTTTCAACACCAACATATTACATAAATACATACACATATAGCATATATGCTGCTAAATTTTTTTCGAAATACTGTCAACAGAGAAAATGAAACAACATGATCTGAGATGCATTATGCAAAATTATATACACCCTTATATACAATAATATGATATTTATAAACTTTAAGTTTTTTTGCAATTAAAATATTTTACAGATAACATTGTTTACAATAAGATATATTCATAACAAAGAAGAAGTATATGTACCTTATTACACTAAATGTACATAAGCAAAAAATGAATAAAAGACTTAAAAACATCCATGGTTATTTACTTATAAAATATCTGATAAGTAAGTCAATTTATAACTATGCAAATGTATGTTTACATCAAATCTGGATGTATTTCTTTCTGAATCAGTCCATCTTGATCTTGAATGAACAATTAAGAATATTATTAGAAATTGCACTACATATTCTTCAAGTTGAAGGACTGAGTAATATCTGAATTATTACTACTTGAGCATTCTCAATGTTTTATAGAGAATAACTATCTTCTAATTTGGTATTTGCGACCATTAATGCTGTTTACGCGTCGCCGGTAAAACGGATGTTTACAACCGTTATTAAATCAGCATTAACGGTCGCAAATACCAAATAAGACGATTAGTAATTCCAACTCTAATGCAATCCATGCATTTTGTTTGTTGTTTATGTCTTATTTTGTTGAGTTTTCTAATATGAAATACGTCATGGAGCAGTGTGTTTTTGTGTTGCTCTATTATTACGTCACAATGAATAACTTCCACTCTTGTTTAATAATAATAAAATGCTCGCTTTACTGCTTCAAACATCAGTGCATTAGCCAATCAAAATGTGTTTTACAAATCAATTGTATTAAAATTATACATGTATATCTTTTAACTGAAAAGATTTCCACTAAATTGTTATGCGTATTCTTTATACATGTATGCAGTTGTCAACAACTTGAGATTTACAATAGAATTCAGTTCATTAAATAGAAAATGTGTTTCAGAATCTTCACTTTTTAGACTAACATGGTGCCTTTTCCACATACAAATCAAAAAATAGTATTATACTAATGATCTGATTAAATATAAAACTATAATTTTTAAATCTTAGGAAAAAAGAGTGTTGACCCCAAAAACAGGACATATTATAACGTGTAACATTAATTATCCAGTTCTTTTCAGTCTTGATTCTAAAATCTCTGAAAATATTTTAAGCTTTGAGTTAAGAGACCCAAGCTTCATATAGAAATCCATGTCAGATGACTCCAGAATATACTTCTACTATCACTATCCAATAAAGGAGCCAGTTAAATCAGTAACCTCCCACTTGACTTAATGTCTCAGCTGATGGCACCATCCTCATCCTCCATGTTATCTATCTCTGAGGTGGGGGAGGGGCCGTCATCGAATCCCCCCGTCATGTTGAAGGGGGACATGTTACTGGTGTTGTCATTATCATTTCCCGAGAAAAACTCAGTCTCCGTGTCTGCTGAGGAGGACTTCTGAAGCATAAAAGCAAATGGTTCTATAACTTCTATGTTAAAGTGCAACCTGCATCAATGCTAGAAAACTGTATACAGTAAAACTCAGTTAGTACGAACACGGATATTGCGAATTCATGGATATAGCGATGTTATCTTGGATCCCCACCTATATAAATTCAACGAATTCCTTATACGGATTAAACGAATTATGGATATAGTGAAGTAATTTCATAGGTCCCAGTGACTTCATTATAACCAAGTTTTACTGTATATATGTATAAAATTGACGTGAACATTTTTTCTTTCATTTTATAAAGATGCTGATTTGTGTTTAGCTATATGTCTATCAAAATAAAATCATTTTAATTTCCAATACTCTCTTTTCATGAATAGACCCTGCAAGTTTATTACAAATACAAATATGAAATATGCCTTCATATGTGTTCAAAGCTTTCATGAGTGACTGTGACAGTGCACACAATGTTCCTTCATCTTGTTCATATTACCGTTTTCTTGAGAGATAAATTACCTCATCCTTATCTGGATCCTGGTCCTCTGTTTTAGGACTGACAAATGAGGAGAACGGAATCTTCTGGGCATTCTCCTCATCTTCCTCCTCCTGAAATGTAAAGCTTATTGCAACTTTCTTCTCAACATTAAACTCATCTCTCAATCAGAGTTGTCCACATTCAAAAGTTTGTTGCATACAAAAAAATTTGTCATAATTACAAGCTTAAAAAGTGCCAAACAAAAAAATCTTGGGAAAACATGGCAATTTCCTTTATCAAACTCAAACATGGGAACTATTTGATTTTGAACATTGTGCAGATAAGGACATGATGTGACACTGTGTTACTGACAAACCTTGACTGTTAAAAAAATTTAAAAGACAAGCAGGTTCTCATTTCACACAAACCTGTCCTGATGTTCTTATGTCGCTGGGTGTATTTGACCTGCTGCGACTTTTAGGTTTATTTGTGTCTGTTCTTAGGGCAGCCATTTGAATTTTGATTTTGTCAATCATCCACTGTGGGACAGAGAATCCCTTCAGACTGTTCACATGTACACTAGGATTGTCCCTGTAATGTCAAATCATCATTTATATAAGACCGTCAACATCAACTTATATGACGTTGTTCAAAATCTTCAGAAAGTGCAGTACATTTTTGTTCATAGAAGGAGCAAATACTAGTGGATGATCTAAATATCAAATTAATGCATACTGGAAATTTTGCATCTTGGCATGGAGGTTTTTTTCCTACAGCAAAAATTCACCAAAAAAATTTAACTGTTAAAACTATTTACACCTAATCAAAATCATTCCGTACTTATAATCATCTTCCAGGGCCAGGTCTTGGATATCTTCCAGGATCAACATGTAGGTCTTCCCTCCAGTGGCAGGCATGTGTTGATTCTCGTACAACCACACCTTATCATCCTGGTCACCAGAGTACTGAAAAATCAAATCCAAGAGTACTTTTAATTTCAAGAACTGAACTGAAATTCTTTGGTATGTTGGATGCACACCACTTCTAAGTTCTAGCATTTGTATTTCTTTTGAAATAGACATTTATTTAAACTAAATGTGTGTACCAGTACTTGGAAAAAATGAATCTTACCTTGAAAGTCTCAGGATGTTTGATATAGATTCTTCCTCTTGTTGCCCCCAAACCAAGTGCCCTAAAAGGTAATAATATGAATTTTTTATTGTTAATCTCTAATACATCTATAGTACATGTAATGCCTATCTTGATTTAGATAACAAAAGATTTGTGAAAAGAAACATGCCAGACATAACACAGTTGACTTTTCCCCTAACTTTTAACCTACAATACTTTTGTACTGGTAGCAAAATATTCAATTAAAGGTACATGTTTGTATCTTTATAAAAAATCCTTACTTATTTGCTTTGGCACCCATTACAAAGAGAGTTTCAGTAGAAAGCCGTTCACAGTCCCACTGAAAGAAAAATATATCTATCTAATATACTTGTAAATAAAGACTTATTAACATCTATTTCTAGTTCCAACCATCATTTGAAGTAAATCATTAATTTTAAAATAATCCAAATAATTCATTTGACTTTTTTTGTCATGAATTGACAGCATGTTCTGTTTAGAGTGGCCTCTATCATATTCAATGTAAATATGAAGAATGTTCACCTTTGGTCCTTCTCGTTTAATGGGATCATTTGTCTTCACTGTTTTAGAGGGAGTACTCCTTCTGTTGAATAAAACAAACATGAATTCAGTATTATCTTCACTTACAATATAAGATTACAAATGATTTTAATCCAGGGATCCAGGGGTTACTTTAACTATTCTGATATTCTGATGAAAATGTTTTCAAAGTCTGAAAATGCAGACTTTGTGACGTAAACTGCTCTACCACTTGTTAACACTAGAATCTATAGATTCAATATTGTCCTTTATTTATTAGGACTTACCCTGAGACATATAATGGAGGCCGTCCCTTCTTCTACAACAGAAAATTATAAAAACTTAGAATTAATTGTACAAGTAAGTCTCTCAAAGTTAAACATATTGTATGATTTTTTTTTTAGCTTAGACTGGTTTGGCCTCTGATTAAGCACTATATATCTAAAGCTTTGTACCAATATTTTCCTGATTATTAACAATGTAAATCAGGCCTTGCCTTTCTAGGAACTGGGAGAACACTCTTCTCTGAATCCGTATCAGATCCTCGTCTCTTCCGAGAGATAATCTGAAACAAAAGAAAAATTATTAGTCATTATTTACAATATCGATGAACAATGTGGGAAATAATTTATCATGCTTTAATATCTGGCCCCAACTTCATTAAACAAACTTAACACAAATTCTCAATTGTCTGAACAGAATGTAACAGAATAACTTATTCATTAATAATTTTGTACAGCTGTAGTATTGAGAGAGTGACCCACCCTTCTACTTCCTGTGCTGCCTGTTTCTGAGACCGTGTCTGAGATCTCTGGTCTGGTGGGAGTAAAACTCTGATCCGTACAGTACATCTTCTTGGCCTAAAAGTAGAAACAAACCCTTGATCAGTATATATAACATTTTCTTGGCCTAAAAGTAGAAATAAATCTTTGATTAGTATATTACATTTTCTTGGCTTAATTTTAGAGGCAAACTTCTCATATTTTATTTAATGTAAAAGAATATTGCCTAGAAACCTTAACCCTAATAAACTGGTTCACCTGATAACATGACAAACACATGACTATCTTGCTTTACTTACCTCCTCTAAGATTTGTCTACAGACAGTGACCATCACATGACTATCTTGATTTACATACCTCCTCTAGGATTTGTCTACAGACAGTGACCATCACATGACTATCTTGATTTACATACCTCCTCTAAGATTTGTCTACAGACAGTGACCATCACATGACTATCTTGCTATACATACCTCCTCTAGGATTTGTCTACACACAGCCTGTACATGTTCCTCATTGACAGAATTGTCCCCATTGTTCAGTTTTATATTTCTTATCCCAGGGTTGAAAAATTTCTACAAAGATATGACAACTGTAAAATGAGAGGCCCATGAGCTTTGAAAGTCACCTGTGTATTATGAGTTTACCAAACTATGGCCACTTTGGCCACCTCTGAAAAAGCTAATCTAGACTGACTCCTCATTTCTGATAACATGAATTTAAACTTTTGTACAAGTCTGCACTTTGCAGTTTTGTAGAAAAGTGTTTATAATATTCATAAAAATAGTTTGCTTGTTTTCAATGTCTATAAGTCAAGAAGACAATTTTCAAAGGTGCAATGTATCTTCAATACCACATGTACCAGTAACCAACAAACTTAATCCCTCACTGTGGCTAGAACACTGGAGACAGGAATCATAAAGAGGAAATTTTTGAAGGAATAACAACTTTCAATTGGCAAATTAGTCTTCATGAAGAAGTTAAAAATATTGATTGATAATAAACATTGACTAAAGACTAAGCACACTGCACATTGACAGACAAAGATCAATCAAAAAAGGTCATATAACTGGCACTCAAATAAAATATCCTTTATTATTGCATATTTAATTTTTAATTGATCTTTCAACAGACTACTGGTATCTCTAACCTCCATGTAATCCTGGATGATGACATCAATTTCTTTGTTGATGAATTTCTGTAAGTTTTGTCTCAAGATATCAAGAGATTTTGCAGTGCTTGTGATGAGCCCAGCCCTAAAATATTCAGAAAATGTAAGCATCCAGTACTCACAGCTTTTTTAAAGCTAAAGACATGTATATATTCCTGAGTCAGCTTACTTAGCCCTGTGAACAGCTACACTATGAGCTCGGTATGTTGATCTATTGATGGAACTCGTAGGGAGATTAGCTATGTTCTGTAATCTTTTACTGAATGGAGCTTCCTGAAATAGAAAAATAATAATCACACTTCTACAAAATACATACATGCATACATAAGTGTTTCCAATATGGGAAATGCTAATTGATGCCTATGTACATTTAAAACTCTTCAGGCAAATTACAAAACAAGAATTTTTCACAATCCATTTCTTACATAACACCAGATGACACACTTACCATTTCCACCATCTCTGCATTGGGGTCCCTATCTTCAGACTTAATTGGGTCAATAGGGGTCAACCTGGGCATCTCATTAGGACTCCCCCTCTTTATTTCGGTTCTGACTGGGGGTAGACTCCTCCGTTCCTGGTCAAGCTGGGGTAGTTGTTTGGCTACTGTATCCTTGTACTGGGAGAAGGCATGGGGATTCACTTGAGAAAATGATATTGGCATTTGTGGGGGAAACGTAAAAGGGTTTCTCTGCAACTTCGAATGAGAAAGAAATCTATTTAAATCACACAATGGTTTTGTATATCCACATTTTATAGATAAAATGTAAAAAAATTTCTTTTCCTTTTTTTCTAGCTTTTCTTTTACTAATTTATTTGCTTTTCATAAATTCTATCCATATCAATTTTCATTCCTGCAAATAACCAAAATAAAACATACCTGTTGAGGCTGCATCTGAGGCTGCATGTGGGCAGGGATTGCAGGTGCTTGTTCTCTCTGCTTGTTGTCAGGGGAGATATGAGGTTCATACCCTTGTGACAGCTGTGTCTGATATACAGGGTTCTGTCTCTGTGTCCCAGACACATCAGGAGGTCTTGTAGAAACTTGTGTCACAGAATGTGAACTCACAGAAACACCACTCACTGGAACATCCTGTAAGCGAACCAAGTTCACAAAAGGCTGTCGAATAGGAACAGAGGTGTTTCCAATGCTCACTGTAGATGGGGGCAGCTGAGGCCTGGGGTTAGCTAGGGCAACCATTGATTCTTTGTGCCTGTGCTGGGGTTTAGGGGAGGGTGTCCTCCTGGGGACACTGATCCCACTGGCACCTACTGGACTGACAGAGTCCCTCCCTCCTGGGCCACCCGATACCACTCGGATTTGTCCTGGTGAGTGAGAGGGGCTGGGGTATCTTTTTTGGGGATTCTGAAGGGGGGATGCCTGCCTGGGGTTCGGTGAAACCTGTCTTTGAGGGGGTGAGGATAGGCCCTGCTGGGGGGATATGTACCTGTCATGAGGAGGGATCTGTCTGTGTTGAGGAGATGGATGTCTTTGTTGATGAGGAGATATACGACCCATATCAACACGAGTAGGGGGATTTGGACTGGGGGTTCTCCTTGAAATGTGACCTCCTACAGTGTCTTTATGATGTGGACTCACTGACTGCTCCTACAATATTGAAGGGGTACGTGAAGACTGATAAAGGTGTGATGTACCCCATGGTTTATAAAAAGGGACTGGATAAAACAGCAATGCTGATGAAGTATGATACCTCAGAACATTAATGAATAACACACTTAGTACATAAAATGTTTAAACATTCTATAATTAAAATTAGTGTTGGAAAATCGGACGATTTTTATTAACCGATTTCTCGCTTAATCTTCCGATCGAGTACCCGGTTACTCGGATGATTTTATATTATAGATTCCGTATTTATTATTAATCTCATCCTTTTAATTATTGGTAGAAATAAACAACAAATGTAAGATATATTAACTTTATTTACAAATACAAACTCAAAAAAAAATTGTTGAGTCTCCTGCAAGTCGCTGGTTATCGAATTATGTTTCAATCCAAAATAATTCAGCATATTTGTAGTTCCATTCGTATACGACAAATCCGATTAACATAATTTGAATCTGGCAGATTTTGAGTTCTTAAACAATATTTCCACCCTCTTGATAATTGCGGCGGCATTTTGTTAATGTATATGTTCCTGTATCAAATGTCTATCAAAATGAGGTATCGGTTAATTATAACCCAGGTTTTCAAAACACGTACCCCCTGGCAATTAAAGCCACCAATTAAACAAAACAAAACAAATTGATCCTATTTGTGAACTACTAGAGCAAGCCTAACGGTAATTAAATTAGGGAAATGTGTCAATTTAAATTTACAAATGACATAAAAATTATTTTAAACGTATTCTATATTATGAAATATGAAAAAAGTATTTTTATCCGAGTAACCGAAAAGCAGTTTTAGTAACCGATACTCGCATCGTTCAACGGTTAACCGGTTAACCGGGTACTCGTTGCCAACACTAATTAAAATGCTTAAACATGATCAAACCAACTTTGAATGCTTGAACAATATACATGTATTAACATATACATAACTTTGAGTGAATAGACGATATTACGTTCTATCTCTCTCTTTTTTCACTTTGCAAAGCTGTACCCATTGACATACAATTATCAACCAAATGCCACATGACAACTTATTGGCAGATCCACGCTTTCAACTTTAAACCAAATAAGGCAAACCATTATCATAACTTAAAATGGGCATAAGTGTATCCTCAGATTTTAGATATAGCACACTAATGAGATATCATATCAATATCTTACTCTGTGTGGAGACTTCTGGAAAAGATTACTGCCCTGGACATGAGGAGGCAGGGCACCGGTCATTAGTGCATGCTTCAACAAATCACCCTGGGTTTGAGCAAATATCATCATGTCTTTGCCCTACAAATGGTTGATTTTTATTTCAATCGCTATGGCTTAAAGTTTATAGCAAAGTTACAGCTCTGATATATTCATACAAAAATTGAATTAAGATTCATAAATTAGAAAACAATGTTATGCCAAGAAAACCTGAGATTTTTTTGTATGAAATACAATTAGATGTGGTGGTAAAGAATGATCAATTCTCTTTTGAGACCAACTTACAGAGGTACTTTCCTCCTCTGAGCTGGCTATTCTGTGTACAGGCCCTGAGTATATTGTCCCGGCCTGGCTTTTGGTCACTCTTGCTGTAGCCAGTGTCTCCCTGATCTCTGACACAGATAAATTGACAGGCTGTGTCGTCCTGTCACCTGATGGCCCAGGTGACCTTCTCTGGCCAGCAGAAGGAGCCGGGGATATTCTGCCAACTGGGATGTGAGCTGGAGAAGGAGTTCTTCTTATTGTGGAAACCTGAAAAATTGAATTCAATTGATAGGAACATGGAATTTCCTGTCTATTCTGTGGCTGAAAATTGAAGCACATGAAAAAAATTGAATTGACCGAGATAAATTCATGGAATACTTATGTTATTATCTAGTGCAAGTATCCTGTTCCTTTGAGAAGGAAATATCAGCCTTAGTTACCTGCTGAGGAGGACCTGGAGAAAACCTCTCCACTGAGTGAGCTGCTGGTATATCTTTACTGACACAACTCTGTCGACCAGCCTCTGTCATCTTGCTGTGCTGTTCAATCAGTCCTTGAACTGATGAAGCTATACTTGATGCAGGTCCGTGTTGATACTGTCTAAATACATTTTCATGACTCTGTGTTTCTGGATAGTGAGATATTTTTTGGAAAAGTTGTTGCCTCAGCATTCCAGCTCCCTCTGCATTGGGAGGAGTGATGTGTCTCTGTAGGACAATCCTCTCCCCCCCATGTTTGCCCACAGGCCCAAGCTCCCTGATAACCTGCTGTTGGGGGGCTGGTCTGGGAAGAGGTATGCCGGGTCTGTGTGGGTTATGTACCCCCTGAAGGACCCACTGAGGCTGCTGAGGTTGAATTGGCCTTTGAACAACCCTTCCTGGACCTTGAGGTCTGGATGGTGATATGCTTCTGTGGTACGAGCTGTGGTCATCCCTACCACTGACTGCATGGACTGGAGTCACACCTCTATGCTGAATAGTTGATAGAGGCACACTAATGCCCTGGATGTTTGAGGCCACATTTTGTGTCATTTTCGACTGCATTTCTTGATCATTTAGTTTCCTCTCTGCCACTGTTGGCACTCTGGCTTGCTCCATGGTGCTTCCTCTTGGAACAATATCACCTGCCACTTTCCTAGATTTGGGGTCAGGAGACTTCTTCTGTGGTTCTTTCTTAACTACAAAATGTAACATCTAGATGAGATTTACCCAAATCAAGTTCTTATTTAAAATTCATCAAAATGACTGAAGCTTGTAAAAGAAGTAAAGATTATACACCTATTTATTTATTATACACAACAATCTACCCATTGCTTGGTAAGTGTGTTTTATTGTACTCACCTTCACCTCTCTTTTTCCTCTCCTTTTTTGGAGGAGTTTTTCCTGTTCCAGAATCATCCCCAGAATGCATGTTTCTCACTTCTAAAAATAAATTCAGTGTTTATTCAATTAGTATGTATATGGTTTTGAAAATTTGGGAAGAATTTTGCTTATTTCCTCAGAGAAAATATCACTCCATATTTATATACAGGTCTAGCTGTATAACTGCAGCATTATGGTTTTATATATTATATATACGGTATCAGTCTTTGACCATAATGCCACAGATCCTGTAATGCCAAAAATGTGGAATTAATGGCACAAGATTGTTTTGCCTACTGTTGGTGATAATTTCTCCACTTTCCAGCATTGGTCAATCAGTTACCTTTTACCCCCTAGTTCTACAGATACATTCTTTAACCAATCTGTTTATTTTATCCATAGACAGACATCTCGGCCCAACGACACCTCGGCCAGTGATGGCTGACACCTTGGCCCTGACAGGTCGGCCCATATAAAAGACACTTTGGCCCAAGCAAAATTTTATGATAGAAAAAATAATTTACCTTTTTTAAAAAAGTTAAATTATTCTTTCTCACGATTAAATTTTTCTTATCTTAAAATCAGATCAGGAAGGGGGGTATATTATTTTTTGCATCTCTCTCCTGTGTAAATGTGCAATGTAAATGCTGAGAGCAGAGACATGTTATTTATGTCTCTGCTGAGAGCTCAAGAATTAAAAAAAATATCTATATGAATTTTCAAATTTTCAAACCATTAACTTTCATGAATGTTTTCATAAGAAATGTTGTAGACAATATTTAATGGAGCTTGCTTGTTATTAACCCCTCATCGTCGCCAGTATGACAGGAACTTGATCACACTCTAAAGAATGCGCAGCAGTATTTTGTTTGTTTAGCAATTAATTTATTAAGCATCTTAATTACATGTATGTTTTCTCATTCCTTGAGTTGACTAAAATTAATATGCTCAGGGATGTTTCTATATTATAGCTTGCAGTTAAGTGTAAATTTTAAGGTACATATACTTCACGATCTTTTTTGTCAGATGCATCGATCCAGTTTAAACAATTCACTTGATTGGTCAACTCAAATTATCAACATTGACACCGACATGGTCTGTTGCATGAGCAACCAATCAGGGATAAGAAGAAAGTTCCAGTCGTAAAGCTTGCAGTTAGGAGGCGTGTACAATTTACCTTGAGCTCAGCTGTCACTAGATCGTGACTTAATGTGAAACTTTACACTTAGCTGCAAACTATAATAATTAATAAGAAAAAATAAATGATCGTCATTTGTTTAATTTTTTCAATAAATACTTTATTTTAAGTGACAAATTCTGAAATAGGAAATATGATATATTTATCAATGAAACTTAATCTTGAGCCGACCTTTCTGAGCCTAGGTGTCATTGGGCCGAGATGTCAATGGGCCGAGGTGTCATTGGGCTGAGATGTCAATGAGCAGAGATGTCACTGAGCTGAGATGTCAATGGACTGAGGTGTCATTGGGGTGAGATATCAATGGGCCAAGGTGTCAATGGGCCGAGATGTCAATGTGACGAGGTGTCTGACAATATTTCTTATCATTTTATCCACTTCCAACTAGCTTGATTTGAATTTGTCTGTTGGATTTGAGTAAATTCAAAACAGACAAGTTCATTGCTTGCATAAAGGTTTCATGTATCTTAAATAAAGTGACACTTAAACGTGTCAAGCTGCTAACAGTTGAATAAAAGATGGGGAGGGGGAGGCACACATATTGTAGAATCCCAACTTCCATGCATTTAATACAAAATCACTGTGATCAATATTAACTTTTAAAGACGATTATTTCATACATTTCATGGTATGTGTGCTAGATGATCAATAAGCTTTAATCATATTACATGCAGTAGCCTATTATCATGTTTGAAAGAGACATTCAGTTACTTTCAATTTCAATGAACACTGATGAATGATTCAGAAGTCTGCAAACAAAGAAGGCAACGGAAAATGTTTGAGAAGTATTAGCATTACTGCAAAGCGGTGCAATTCAAAATTCTCAGATTCTGATATGCAAATGCAATGTTTTATTTTACCTGCAAAGTGTGATTCGTGTTTCTGTGGTTGAATGACCGACAATATGAAAAACCTAGAAGACTTCCGAGAAAAATACGAAACTACGTGACGAGCTGAATAAACATAGAAGTTCAGTTTCGGAGAAAATAGCACAGTTTTGAAACATCAATGTTTATTTAAGTAACTTTATGCTGAAGTAAACAAAATTCAAGACAGCAAAATGCCTTTAATTAAACCACAACATGTCGTGTCTTTTAGTAATGCTGAAACGGTAAGTATAAAAGAACGAGCGATACTAAAAAGACACATTGTAATGTAAATTGTAAAAAAAACAAAAGAAAAAAAAAAACAAAACAGGAATAGTCAATAGATCAGCAAAAAGAAAAGTAACAGAACATGATTACAACTGTAACACAAGATCATACTTATATGTATATAAAGTATCTTTTTTTCATCTGTTCATTTTCTGATTGCCATGATTACCAACACAGAATATGTGAAAACAATTTTTAAAAAATAACCATTTCCCCTCCTATTCAATGTGAGTGATTTTTTTCTATACATATCTTTTGAAACATTTTCGTTATTTTAAGAACCATCCCGCAGAGAATTTATTAAAACCAGAGGGAACATTTAAGTGGAAAGTTCCAGGAGGAAAAGCTGCAACTGTTGTACTTCAGGTATTGGTACAGTATTCTCGATTCTCATTATATCGCGGGTTTCATTGTATCACGGTATATTGCAAAAATTTGGATACATAGTCTATATTCATTTTATTGATGGAGAATCTGTGTGTTGTCTAAATGTTTGCTTTTCTGATGATTAAGAAGTATGGAACATCCGTTTGGAAAAAAAATATTCAAATAAAACGTAAATTTTACAGATTTGCAGTCCCGTTTTCATTTTATTAGACCATTAAATTTATAACCTAGTACAAAATATAAAAAAGTTCATTTTTTAAAAGTCTTAAGTTAGAACAACTGTTTATTTTTTGATGCAGAATTACATTGTAAATTCAAAAATAAAAATTGAGGTCCATATCATGTACAAGTTTCCATATTTACCCATACTGCGATACAATGAGACTCTCCAATTCAGGAGGTAAATTAGACTTCCTGTTTTAAAAATAGACTACAAATTAAATGATGCAAGCTTGGAAAATGATTTGACACTAAAAAGTTAGGCCAAAGTTACAAGTATAAATATCATTTGATATAAGTTAAAGTAAAAATTTGAAATTACACTTTTTATGCAAAAGAATTAAGTACCGCGATATAATGAGACACCAGTATATATAATGAGTTTTATGACTGGTTAGTTTGATATCACATGTCTTCATATCAAGTGCAGTTTTCTTTATTATAATCATTAAAAATGGATTCATTTTGTGCTTGGTTCATATACATAATTGGTGGAGGAAGGAGGTAAATATCAAACTTGAAAAACATTTGTCCGCCAAGGGCTGTATGTGGGAGAAGAGGCAGTGATGCAATGCTTGGCCAGAATTTGTTAGTGTGATTGGTCAATCTCTACTTCTCCTAAGACATAGAATGTGGACGTAAAGTATTCTTCTTGGAGATTTTAATACAAAAAGATCAAGGAAAAATCCTTTGAGAGCAAACAGAAAATCATAAGCCCCATAACATCAAAGTGGGAAGTGTTAGGGGCCAAGTTAGTTGCAACGCAGTTCTGTTACTTAATCAGTACAAGGGACTCATGGTTATTGTGACACTCTGATAAGGAATGCTTAATTACTTGAGGCACCTGATCCTACCTTTGATATTTTCAGGGGTCTTCAGTTTTTCATTTTTCTCAAGTTGTTTTATTTATAAGGATTTATTAGATTGATGTCTGATCATTATTTTTACTTTTTTTCAATTCATAGTTTGAGAAAGCAACAGAAATACATTCCATTGACATTGGCAATGAAGGTTCAGCATTTGTTGAAGTTCTTGCTGGAAAATCAACATCAGATTCAGACCAAAATTATGAGGTAATCTGATTAGATTTACACTGTATTAAACTTTCTACATTTTACAAGAGACTGCAGTTTATGTATATTTAGATTTATTCCTATTTTCTACCAAACAAACAAAATTTTTGTGGAAGTAGTATAATACACTCTGTAGAATAGTTCTCTGATTTCCTACAAAATTGTGTGTTTAAACAGAGTTGTTCCCCTTTATGCAGTTTATAATAGTTTAATATTAAATGGTTTTACTGTAGTTATTTCCCCTCTAAATATTTAAGAATGGACATATATATATATATATATTATTGTTTTATGACAGGTTTTACTGGTGGCCTCCTCTTTTATGACACCAGTGGAGAGTAGGAATGGAACAAATAGAAACAGTGTCAGGATGTTTGGGCAAGACAAACTCAACAAATCAGTTGCTAGCCAGAAATGGGACAGGGTTAAAATTGTCTGCACTCAACCCTTTAACAAGGCATGATTTCTGGTTAACTTAAATCTGACATTCAATTTTGTATCAAAACATATTTCATTAAACACTTTTTAAAATTGGATATAAACTAATAAATTTAATGCAAGTTTTGAGTTCACAATGAACACGTCAAATAAAATCTTATTTATTGATAAGGAAAAAAAAAAGAATTAAATGATGGATGAAAAACTGACTATCTTTCATTTTGATTTTTTTTTATTGAAATAACCAGAGTCAGCAAATTCAATAAAGTTAGATACTGGGTATTTCATATTGCTATCTGTATACTTGTTGATTGGTCAACCAGACTAAAAGTAAGTTTTGCTAAATAATTTCAGACTGCCAGTTATGGTTTATCCTTCGTCACTTTCCACTCTCCACCAGAAGCCCAGGATCAGAAAGAAAAAGATGTATGGAAAAAATTATTGTATTATCTTAAGAGATGACTGTTATACACAGAGACAATGAAAAAAATTGTTTTATTTAATATTACCAATGAACAAGAATTTGATTTCCACATGGCTCATTAAAGAAGCCATAATGTTGTTGCTGTTGCCCCTTTCATTTTTTTTGCTCAGAAGAGTATGCCTGAATACTGTGCATTTTACAGCATTATTAATACAAGCATGTATTCGTTTGCTAATTTATCTTTTTTTTTATAACCAGAGTGGTTCCAAAAAGATTGGTGCATTCACTCTCAAAGCAGAAAGTGAAGACCCAATAAGCACAGGCTCTGTGTTTGAGAAGAAGAAAACTCACCTTACTGGTAGGATATAGTTTCATGTTAACTTACTGTGTCTTTAACTGTTGTTATTATTTCCTAAAAAAAATTAAAGTATATGTATACCGTCCCGTCATGTGTTTTCGTGGTAGATACGTTTTCGTGGTATTTTTCGCACAATGCGAGATCGAAATGACGTCGTATTTGTAATTAATAAAGGGGAACCCTGTGCATGTTTTCTGACAAAATGTTGAACATTTTTGCCTTTGCCCAAATTAAATATAGCCAGTGAGTTGGGCATAGTTTGCAGATTTGACAATTTGCATAATAGACGCCTTTTCGTCGTGTTTGGAACTTGATAACCAGACTTACAAACTAATAGCCGATGATCCTGCATATCATCGTCTGTTAACTATCCATACAGCTTCCGGTCATGTGACAATGATTTGGAATTTCTTTTTTTATTTTTTATTATTTTTTATTCACTTTTTATATTTCTTCTACGGTGATCTAGTAACGTCATTTTTTTAATATAATTTTCAAAGATAATATCGGGGTGTTAAAAAAGTGATATGATAAAAAAATATTGTGCCAATGATAATTAATTGAATTAAACATTTAGTTTCTTTAAATAAACATGGAATTTATATTTTAAAACATGAAACATTCAAATAAAGCTTTACAAAATTACTTCTAGACTGCTCCTGAGAAAGAGTAAATTTCTACATTATTCAGCAATACAGCTTAGGCATGCCTAGATACATGTAGATGTGGTCTTAATTAACAACAAATACATTTTCGTGTCCATTAATTAAATCATTTTGTCAACTAACTAGTATTTTTTTGACACTGTAAAATTTAGAAGGATTTTGCATGACTAGATTTCCAATGTTTACTTGTTTTATAAATACTACGAAAACATATGACGTCAGCAAAAAAATTGAAAGAGCAACTATGCAAGAACTCAATGACCTTCTGAACAAATAACAAATGATATGTGAGTTAAAATAATTTTAAAATATGGAGAATTATTGTTTGTATATGTGATAAATAGCAAACATCTCAATTATTCAGTCTTGAAGCACTATATAACAAATTAACCGTAATGCCACGAAAACTCATGATTCGAGGGTATGTTATTTTTAAAAATGCTAGGGGCAGCAGCTGTTCGTGCAGCCTCTAAATTAGCAGAAGAATCTAGAGGGACTCCAATCAAACATGAGGAAAGCAAACCTGTTCAGAAAGCAGCCACACCATCAGAAAAAGCCAGCACTGTAAGTCAGCCAGCATTCATTTACTTTGAAATGCTTGTATATTCCGTATTTTATTTACACTTTACAAATTGGATGCATATAAAGTTGTTTTGCCATTAGAGAATGCATGACTTGAAGATTCTTTCTCTATTTTTATTCAGAGTATGGGTGGATCCAAGAGAAAACATGCTGTGAGTGATGATGAGGAAGAGGATAAGGCCCCTCCCTCCAAACCTCCCATGAAGAAACAGTCCACCAGTATCAGCTCCACTGCCTCATCTCTAAAGGGGAGCGAGAAACCTCCTCTTAAAAAGACTAAATGTAAGACACAAACTTTCTGTTCAAAATATCTTAGGAAAATGGAGGAAGAATAAAAACAATTAAGTAATTTATTTTAGTATATTTTAAAAATGGTCCAGATATGTGTATAGCTTTGAATTGTTATAAATTCAGTAAATTTTGGTTCAAACTCTCTGCTACAGTAATTTATACTATATACAAGAACAACTTCTTTTTGCAGCGGACACATCAGGTCAGACTAAGCCTTTCCACAAGCTGATGAAGGGACTTGTGTTTGTGCTGAGTGGTTTCCAAAACCCATTCAGGGGAGAACTACGAGACATGGCTACAGAGATGGGAGCTGTATACAAACCAGACTGGAAGAAGGGATGCACACACCTCATGTAAAAGTTATTTTTCATAAGAATTGTATACAAAGGGGGATAACTGCTATTTTTCATCCGTTGTAGAACATTTTGGATAAATAACTCATCTTTTTCTTGCAGATGTGCTTTTCAGAATACACCCAAGTACAATCAGGTGAAAGGAAAAGGGAAAATTGTGAAGAAAGAATGGATCCAACATATGTATAAACAGAAGAAACCTCTACCTTGGAGAAAGTGAGTTCTCATAAAAGTAGTGGCTTCCAGGCAATACTTGAAGGATTTTATAATTCATATGAATAGACATGAACTTAGACACACAAGTGTCTTTATCCTTCTTTCATAGTACAGGTATTTCTGGCAGTTTGGTAATAACTTACTCCATACCTTGTTCATTGTGTAATACAGATACAGACTTGGGGATGCAGATACACCAGAGGGAACAAGTGAGGAGGAGACAGATGATGAAGACACACCAGTTGTAAAGACACCAGTCCAAAAACCCAAACCAAAAGGTTGATCATTTGGTGGCATAAAAACATGTAAATAAATATTCCTTCCTTAGACCAGTCAATATTTAAAATATATCTGATTTTGTTTTATAAGAGAGTAAAGCCTCCCCAGAGAAACCTACACCTAAAAGTAAAACAAAGAAGGGTGTGGACTTTGATGGGGATACAGACTCTGGGGGAGAGGCAGCCCCGATGGATTACGGGGGAGACACAGACTCAGGAGGGGATACAGAGGATGAACTGGAGAAGTAAGTTTTAAATTCCATACTTAATATTCATAGATTGTGCCACAGGTTTTTCTTGCTGAATGTTAAATCATGGCTGAAGTCCTAGGTAACAAAATATTTTCATTTCAGAGTTAAGGCTAAACTGGCCTCAGAATCAAATAAGAGCAATCCCTATGGTGATTCTACCGATGAAGACGAACCTTCAAAGAAATCCCCCCAAAAATCCCCATCTAAAAATAACTCAGTACCTCAGCCCTCTACATCCCACCAATCAGAAGCCAGCAAAAAGGCAGACGACAGTGATGATTCCGGCCTGCCGGATTTACCGGATTATTTCACAGACAAGAATTTTTTCTTGTATGGAGATTTTCCCAGTGGTGAGAGAAGGCTGCTGACAAGATACATCACAGCTTATAATGGGTAGGATTTTAATTACTTTGTGATAAACTTTTGTACAATTTTCAAATACTTTTTGATGAAATTATTTGTAAATTTGACGTGTTTATTTTCAGGGAGATAGAAGAGTACATGAATGATAAAGTCCATTATGTTGTCACAAATTCTGATTGGGATAAAAATTTTGATGATGTAAGTTCAGATGTTCAGATTTTACGAACATATCACTGTAGAAAAATAATACTGAATCTAACTACATTCATTAGATATAGATTATTATTTATCTTTATTGAATCTAACTACATTCATTAGATATACATTATTTAAAAATTCTTCACTACTGTAGACCATCAATAATTATATTTAGCTTTAAAATTTTAATAAGTAAGAAATGAAAACTCTGCTCTTGTTATTCATTTCAGGCACTGTCTGACCACCCTAAACTAGTATTTGTGAAACCAAAGTGGATTCACGCGTGTCATGAAAAGGAGAAATTAGTACCTTATCAGCACTACATTGTGATTCCACAGGATGATTGATGAATCAACGAGTCTAATTGAATTCTGTGTATAGAGATATTGTCGTATTTGAATTTGGAGCCTAAAGATATTGAATTCCAGGACTGTGGTGCAGACTTTGATGAATATGATGAAATCATATCTTACCAACAATGCAACCACATAATCTAAATGTTCAAATTTTTCATTTATTTAATAAATTTTCATAGATTTTCATCCATATTTCATCTTAAATGAAAATGTTAAGCAGAACTTGATAAAGGCAGCTGTGAATACAAATATGTTTTGAACTTGAACAAGTTGTTTTTCAAAAACTCATGTTAAATAAGTTATTATCATTAAAATAAAGTAGAATGAAAATGTGTTGTTTGAACCTCAACAACTTGGGATTGGTGACTCTAAATGTCACAGTTTAAAAAAATATACACTGCATATGTTAAAAATAGAGCTTCACAATAATATCGATATTCCTGTATATTTGGTTTTGCTATGAAAAAATATATGATACCAAACTGCTAGTGCTTTCAATTTTTAAAATAAAATATGTCGGATTGTTTTCAATCGTGCCAAAGGTAAGGATTCTGTTGTATGGTTGCATTTCATACCAAAACTGCAGTGAAATCAAGAAAAAACTGTTTTGTTACACACTCTACTTATAGATGGAGATTTGGAGATTAATAAAATAGAAAAAGAGCCTTTTAACAGTCATTTCAAATTTTGCAATACATACCACAAAACAGTTAAAAATATAAGTATACATATCAATCGCAATACATTATTTCCAGCCAATACCCAGTTAACAAGAGATGTTTGTAAAACACATATGCCCCCCTCCCCTCAAATTGGAATTTTCCCAAGTCCAAAAGGGCAAATATACCCAAAACAGAACTTGACGTAGATATTCATCTGATAAATCTGTACACTAAATTTCAGTTCAGTATGTGCAACGGTTGGAAAATGCAAATAATTGGAATTTTTAAGTCAAAGGGGAATAACTGTGTCAAATATGGTGCGATCATACCCAAAACAGAACTTGACCTAGATATTCATCTTTCATCTGATATATCTGTATACCAGATTTCATATCAGTATGTGCAACAGTTGTGAAGAAAATGAACGGAAACTAAGTGGACCGACAGACAGCAGCAAAGCAACATGCCCTCCCTTCTTTGAAGGGGGGCATAAAAATGTGAAATCACTGCGACTTGCATTTTGGTAAGGCCCATAGGTGGATCAACTGATATGATTTTATGATTGCTAGTCTCTTAATAATATAAAGCATATAAAATAGTTTACACATATGGCACAAATGCCAAAAGGATTATTGGCTTGGAAGCATAATTTCAGAAAACTGAAACTGTTATTATGACAGCTGACCAGTACTTATAATATGTTGATATATGTACTGGTTTTGAAAGAAAAGTTTCTAAATGTCAAAGCGATAAACTACATAAAACTATAAATATTGGACGGATTTTCTTTATTTTAATGCAGGTACATCTACATACATGTATAACAATGTAAAATTTATATAAATACAAGTAACAAACCCACATTGATATCATGGGTATTGTTTTCTTATATTCCAAACGGCAGCATCTTGCCATTTAGTGATTTTCTCACAAGCAAAAACACTGACTATTCAAGTACTATTAGTTCTAGACTTAATCATGTAAATTATAAGGTATGCATGAGTACATTTGGAAGTCCATATCTCAATCTAATTCTCCACATCTTGGAGCCTGTGTTTGATTAAGACTACCAACTTATCACAGATTTTACATTTAATTCCCAGTTTTTATCGAGTATCACTATATTCATTTATTGGTCCTTGAAAACAGGTCATCTCTGTGTTTCGAGTCCTTTAACAATTCCCTAGTGGCATTTTCTCTGGCAATCACCATCCTTTGTCGTGCTTTCTTGAATGCATCTGAAGCAGAATGAGAGCTCAATTTAAACAAATTTGAAGAATACACTGATACATGTACATGTATTTATCATTTTCATGGTAACAAATACTGGATCTTATTTTACATAATATTTATGGATCTATTTATGTACAAATACTCCTGACTGCTTTACCATCTTTACTCAACTTTACTGGAAAAGGCATCCATGTATAAGTATTAGATATCAAATTTGCATACATGATACACATACCTAATACAGACTGAATGTTTTGTTGCACTGTATTAATTCTGAAAAAGAAATAAAATTCTGTTGGAAAAGAAGTTTTCTTCACATCAATAGATTTTGTTAAATATTTGTGGAAATAGTGAGACATTTTGTGCACACAAGTTATACACATCACAGCTGTACAGTGATGATTCTGTTCCGATATTTAGCCAAATTCTGTTAATTTTTTGAATCCTAAAATCTGATATGAACAAGTGTTTCTCAATGTTTTTGGTACTATCTAATTTCATATTTTCGTTTCTGTCTTTGTAGTATATTCAAGCTATTAAGTCCATGTTTTGATCAAGACTGCATTATTCAGACGTTTGGTTTGATCTCCAAGTAAGGTAACACAAACAGACAAGACATCTTTACAGTGGTGTGGTGATTTATTCAGCCAGGTCAGGATGTAGCAGTTGCACAAACTGTCAAACTTCAATATTTGTCTCTCATTGAAACCGATTTAAGGCTTTATTAAAGCCCATATATCAGCACCCCCTCCAAAAAACTACTGTAGAAGCACAAATTTTTGTGGGGATAAAATTTCGTTGATTTGTCATCAAAAATAGTTTCGTGGGCATTTCATTTCGCTGTTTTGAAAGTAACCCTATTCAATATGTAGTCATATAAAATTTTGTGTTGGATTTAATTTCGTTGATAATTGTTAACAATGAAATAAACGAAATTTAATCCCCCACGAATATTTCTGTTTTTACAGTATTTCAGATATTTTCAAAATTTTGGCCGTTTCATAGAATCATTACTGGCTATAGTGGATCATTCAATCATCACCCTTCAGCAGTTTTCTGCTCATAAAATCTTAAGTAACATTTAGGATATTTTTATTACCCAGTAAATGTTGAAAGTCAAATAAAAAGTAACATTACCCCAGGGTATCCAAGAGAGAACCCAGTGACTTCTTGCTGGCTTTCTTTTCCAAAAATGACCTTCAAGAGAAAATTACTTATCTATAAATCACATTATGGGCAAATTAATACTCAAGCTATTCTCAGTAGTCTTCATAACAGTCATGATACATTTATTTCAACAATATAACAAAGCTATCTTGTGCATGACATAAAATAAAGCTCTTTCATACTTACCTAGACTGCATGATCACATTGAATTTAACATCCACACTTCCTGTAGTTTCTGTGCGGAATCCATACTTGCTCAAATGAGGGCCCTGTTGATAAAAAGAGAACAACTTATTCTTCAATTAAAACTACCAAGGTTTGTGAAAGAGACATTTTTGCAACCTGTTTATCATCTGAATCATTTAATGCTCCTTTTTTCATAAATTGTACCAAAAGCTTTTATTGCAAGTAAGCAAACTGTCCATGAGTTTTCCAAAATGACTGGATCTAGGTCATGAACACCCTCTGATGGAAGGCAATCTGTGTCAGGTGTTTGTTTGCAATCTTTTTGCTTTAAATTTTGTCTCATTAAAATAATTTAACAGTGTTTTTTTCAGTGACCTTGAATAATTTGGAGCAGGGTTAAGACACAATTGAGTTGTGAATAACTCTTATCAGGATGAGTTTCAAGTGTTTCTTTACAGCAAAGTTATTTCAAGGACACAAACTTAGTTCATTTTTCCAAATGACCTTTGTACATCCTCTAGTCATAAGCAATAGTTTATATATGGATTTCATATGATATTTTTTTATGTAATGCTAAAGCACAGATATGATTAACAGACTGAGAGACAAACAGAAGACATAGCAAATTTTTATATAAAGGGTATAGCAGGTTATTCATCATTTAGAAACTTACATCAAAAGTAGAAGGAATAGCAGTGTATGTAGCGTCTTCCAGCTCTGGGGATCCTCCAATGAAAAACCTCCTCATCTCAGACACAAAGGACGGCCCCAAAGGTCGCCAACAGTGGACAGTCTCCTTATATACTCCTAAAAATCAATCATTTTTATTAACAAGAGGCCCACGGGCCTTATAGGTCACATGAGTATCGTGCAACAACTTTCAAACAATTAAAATTGGTTCGTGTTTTAAACCAGAGGTAATGAAATTTGCAATTCACAATTTTGAAAAAGGCACCAATGCTTATCATAATTATAAACTTAGCATGCTTACTCTGTTTTCCTAA
>PRKT01000007.1:3137467-3171237 GCA_003671525.1 Saccostrea glomerata
AGTTAGTTCATTTAATACCCAGAAGCAGAGAAGAAGATTTTCAAGAATAAATGCATTTTCACTATATGATCAATAGAGCCCCACCCTAACACCAGAACCCCTGACCCTGGGTCCATAAAATTCACAATTTTGGAAGAGGCACTCTTGCTAAACATAACTATGTGTTTAGTTAGTTCATTTAATACCCAGAAGCAGAGAAGAAGATTTTCAAAGAATAAATGCATTTTTCACTATATGATCAATAGAGCCCCGCCCTAACACCAGAACCCCTGACCCTGGGGCCATAAAATTCACAAATTTGGTAGAGGCACTCTTGCTCAACATAACTATGTACTTAGTTAGTTCATTTTATACCCAGAAGCAGAGAAGAAGATTTTCAAAGAATAAATGCATTTTCACTATATGATCAATAAAGCCCCGCCCTAACACCAGAACCCCTGACCCTGGGGCCATAAATTCACAATTTTGGTAGAGGCACTCTTGCTCAACATAACTATGTACTTAGTTAGTTTACTTAATACCGAAGAGCAGAGAAGAAGATTTTCAAAGAAATAATGCATTTTCACTACATAATCTATATAGCCCTGCCCTAGCACAAAAACCCCTGACCCTGGGGCCATGAATTTCACAATTTTGGTAGAGGACTCAATGCTCATTATATTCATGCCAACAGTTTGCCTGCTTGATGTCCAGGAGTAAAGAAGAAGATTTTTAAAGATTGCAATAATTTTGGTGGTTTTGGCCCCACCCCTCAGGCCCCAGGGGGGCGGGGACCATAAAATTCACAATTTTTGTTCCCCTTCACCCATAAATGCTGTATACCAAATTTGGTTGTAATTGGTTCAGTGGTTTCAGGGAAGAAGCTGAAAATGTTCAAATGTTAACACACGACGGACGACGGACGATGAACGACGACGGACAAAAACAGATAGCAATAGGTCACCTGAGTTACTTGCTATATTCAAATATATTTGGTTCATAGAACAGATAGGAAAAGCATGTCTCTTTAATTGTAAATAGTGTTAGCGTGTACTTTGTTGACAGATATAGCAAGCTTGGAATAAGCCCTTTCCGATTCAGGGATCCTCACAATAGCTCACCTGGACGAGGTGGGATGGCTAGGTAAGTGTAGCCCTCCGTCCGGAATCTGTTCCAGGAATCCAGAGATAACACCTCCATAAGGATGAATGGAAAATGGGGAAATGGATCTACAATGTTAAAAATCATTTCAAATTGAAAGAAAATGGATTTAATAATGAATGCAAATATTTCTAATTAACAATTAAAGAATGTACTATGTGAAGTGTTCAATGTTATTTCTAATAAGTGGAAATGTATTTAAAATAAACACAAATATTTCTCATTACATGTACATGTACATGTATTAATTATTTAAAACTTGATGAATAAATAGTTTATATATGTTCAATTATTTTTATTTAGATTATTTCCACAAGATATTCAGTTAATAGATTACCTTTGTTTTCTTCAATGTAAGTTTCATCTTTATAAAACATTTCAAACTCAAAAGGGAAACTAAAGTGTGCTACGTCATCCTGAAAACATGTAAAAAGAAAAAAATTATGCAGGCATACAATTATGCTTCGTTATTTTGTTCCATTAAATTTTTGAAATGCCCAAATATTGTCTCAAATCTCTGTCTTACTCTGCCTTCCACTTTGGTAGCACAGGTCTGAGTTACCCAGGATAGCTGCTGATGTCTGTCTACCTTCCAATCTAAAAACAAATTACAAATACTCTCCATAATACTTCACAGCTAAATTTTTTTGGTGAATATAAACGTTTTTATGTTTATTTTTCTCCACTATCAAACATCACTAAAAATGACTTACTTTTAGGTATATCAACAAAGAAGTGAATATAAAGATCATCATATTCAAAATTTTTGGCCCTTTCTGAAAATAAATAGACACGCATGGGATCAGATATATATATATACCAGTATATAAATGCATGTATATTTCTTTAAAAATTTTTTATTTGGTTTAAAACCAAATGAACAGGGAAAAAAATAATTATGAGAATTGCTTAACACACCTATTTCTCCACAGACCACAAGTCGCAACACTTCAGGAGGAGGCTGAAAATAGAAAATATAATAACATGTCAGAGGGGAAAAATATCCTGCTTTCCATACTGATATCAACTATCATTATCAAAAAATACTCACAAGTTCAAATTCATGCCCGACACATGCTGACAGGAAATCTTTATGACGACTGTAAACTTCTCTGTACATCTTCATCTCTCTGTCCTGATCTTGTCTGCAATCAAACATGATAAAATCAACATTGCATATTTTATTGAATATTGTAGATTCAAGTAACGGAATTGCTTGAAAAGAAAAATCAAATTATATTTTGTACTTACCTACTCATAACTTTTGAATCATGTTCAATGGTATATTCAAAAACCTCTGCAAAAGAAATAAATACATGTACTGATTTATTTCTATTTTTAGTAATACACATGTAGTTGTAATTTAAACTACAACATCATTTTATGCTTGATATCTAATCAAACAAACTTTAGGTATCTGACACATTATGTGCATTGGTAGAGACATAAGTATGACAGAAAGCTTATCATATGTTGCAAATAATGAAACATATTTAAAATTGGACATTTTTATTCCATTAACAACAGAAGGAGTGTTTATTGTTGAAGCAAAGACACTATAGAGAGAATGCTCCCTACCCCTTCCCAAACTAGCAGTCTCGGCGACGTAAGGTTTCCTCCCTCTGTTGAAGTCTGGCCTGATACACAGGACACCGTTAGCGTCCAGCTGTAGTGAACACAGGATCACCTCATCCCCCTCCTCATAGGGTCTAAAAATAGAAAAATCTGTAGCTGTCAGGCAAAGAAGATGGCATTTACTCTAATGAACAAATATACACATGTTCTTATATCAATGAATATAACAAATTTCATATGCAAGCAAACCATAAACAGCACTCTTCTGGCTGATTCAAGTTCACTGTACTCACCTGTCCTTAGGGCCCAGATCAGCCATGATGTACATGACTTGTGCCGGGGCTGCCATGATGTGGTTCTTGTTCCTGAGTTCTTCAGTGGGAGTCTCCTCCACAATGTTAAGCTTGGGGACAAATGCACTACTCCTGTTAAATAGATTACACTAATGATTTCACTATAAAACTGTATGCTGAATCTACATACTTGTTTTCCACTTTGTTTATCTATCAAAGATCAAGACTTTGTTAGTTAAGTTATAGTTTAGGGTCGTATATATTGCACTATATATAGCTAGTTAAGTTTCTTAGGAACTTAAAAAGCGTAAGGTAAATGAGAACTTCATTGTCAGAAGCCTGTCTGTACCTCTCTCTGGACTTTTTACCACCACCTATTTTTCGTCTGCGTAGATGTGCCATTTTATCAGCTAGGATTGTGGGTGTTTCCTTTGGTGAGTTTGTCATGAAAAATACAGCCTACAATGTAAAAAGGTCAATTAAACTACTGGCAAAAGGCACATATTAAACAGTAATATACATTATCAAATCAGGCAGATATCTTTTAATACATACTTTCATGGTCTGCTGCTATGAAATATCTTTTTAGTGTACAGATCATTACAAAGTGCTTGGGATGGACAACTCTGATTCATTATCAATGTAATTCATTTGATTTGTTAAATTTCAAAACTATATTTTAAAGCCATGGGAAAGAAAAATCACTTCATTGTAAGCATCAATTCATTATATCCAAGTTTTACTGTGTAACAACATTGACAGCTAGATGTTAATCCCTTTTATTACACACTTAGTAATAAATACTGGATTTTTGCATATGCAATATTCCTGACGTCACAATAGCCGTATCATCCCTGCAGGGCTGATATGGATTTGCAGGGCTGATATAGGTTATCAGCCCTACAGGGCTGATACGGATCAATATCACACCCATAGTAAATTAAACCACAAAAACAGTACTTGTGATCATACACAACTTTTGGTGGGTTCATATTTTAACTTTTTGAAAAAAGATTAATCCTAAATTACAAAAATAGATTATTTTCAAATTATGGACTGAGTGCATTGAAATAGAAGTAGAAACAAACTCAAATCGTATGAGACAATAGACCATGTATATGTATGTAAGAAGTCCATGCATGATTATTTACTTATTTTCTTCTCAACTTAATGCATGCTGTAGACCCGATGGCTGATATTGGTGTCTCAGGCTGATACAGGATGTGATATGGAAAAGGGTATGTATTATTCTCTATATAAATAATGAAAATCACTCTGTCACAGAGTTCTCGATTTATTGTGGTTATACACAGCTACAAATATTCTTATTGTATTGTCTGGCTTTAAGATTCACAAATGCATGCACTCCTTGTCTTGATATATGACTCAACACCAATTTTTTAGAGAATGTATTAGTAAATACACTGATATGACAGTGAACTCTGCTTCAAAATCTATCACCCGTCTCCAATAAAGAATTTACAGATTTACAAACTAGAAGTTACCTCATCTTGCTGTGAGAAATTATCATGGTCCACATATGTAAATAATCTGTTGGTTGGTTGACCTCTGCTCCTGGACATAGATAAAAAGAAATTGACATTGTTAGCATATTTTACAAATCGTTACTATCCAATACTGTCTTTCAATAAAAACTTTAAAATTGAAGTGCTAGGAACATTGCCTTTAATATTTTTATATTCCATACTGGAAGACCATGTATTTGATCATTATATAATACTTTTCATAAAACATTTATTTTGAGACCCTGATTGATATCTTTCACTGATTTCTGATAAACCATTCTTTATAACATGTAACTTACAGTATTTCTGTTACTTGAGCATTGTAGTCTTTCTCCAGCTGTGTTGTGCAGTTTGCAATGTTTTGGTAAAAACCAACTTCTCGCTATAAAGACATATTATATACATGTACTATATGTAAAACTTTTGGTGGATCCTTCATCATTAAGCTGTTTCTTTTAAAGTAAAACTTCATTGTTTCATATAACTTTCATGTTTGAAAGTATTGATTTTTTCTGGGAAATATTTTACAGTCATAATAACATCATGTTTCATAAATACAGTAATTTCCTTTTTAAAAGAAAATATTGTAATGCTTATGTCGTTCCATTCATCAACTCCTCAATATTATGTTTCATCAATCAATCATTCTTCAATGGTTTGCTTCGTTAACTCACATCATTCACTCAGGCACTGAAACTGGTTTAGTCAATTCTTTTCTCTTCCTACCTATACTCTATAAACTGACCTTGCTGAACTCTTTTTGCTGCCAGTTGAACACTCTTTCTTCGATGTCCTGCATGCTTTCTTGCACCTTTTGCATCTCCAGATTAGAGCCATCTTGTTCTAGATTGCTTTGGGGCACAATGTTTGATGATGAAATTCTGCTTAACTTCACACTACAAAAAGCATTTTTATAGATAAATTCATGTATCAATAGAATCTATTTTATTATGCTGCATGATGCTTCATGCATCCATGTAATAGCAGTTTATGTAAAAATCCAGGGATGATGTATGACACTTCATGTCTAATATAATGTGCATTTATGGCTTCATATTTTAGCTACTTTTGCACTGACAATGATGTGCTAATTCATGAATTCTGTTTAATAATAAAACTTTTATTTCAAAATACATTGTGTGGACGTGTGTAGTGATAATTATTACTCATAATTATGCCTTCCACAATATACCTGGTAACTTCAGTGCTAAATTTTAATTAGATGAATGAATTTATATACACATACAGTATCTCAAGAATTTTCAAAGTTCAAATAAAATAAAACAGGGTTATAGTGAACATGCTTATATGAATTGACACTTACAGCGAAGTGATTTTCATTCCCCATGACTTTATTACATATATTGTAACTTGATAGATATAACGAATTATGCTTTTTAAAATATAACAAAGCACAATTGTTTGTCAATAGCACTTTGTTATGTGTTTTACTGTATAAATGGAATTAGATAGAATAATCTAACTGCTAAGTGTGTCTCGGGACAAGCTCTCACCACAATTAGAATACCACCCATATGTTCGCAATGTAGTGAATAATTGCAGAATCGCTCTAAAACAATTTTGAAGGGTAGACAGACTTCTCGGCCCAGCGACACCTCGGCCCGTGCTGGTTGACACCTCGGCCCTGACAGGTCGGCTCAAATTCATTGACACCTCGGCCCATAGCGAAGACAGCTCGGCCCAAGTAATAAAATTAATTGAATTTGTTTAAATTAGTTTAATTTTTAATTTCTGTATTGTCTTTGGTAATGTTAATGTATGTATAATCAATCACTATACGTTTACTATAGCCATATACGATAAACAGAGGCAGATAATTTCAGTGTTCTCGAACAAACCAAAGCACAACATCGAATTACAATCCGTTGATTTGGAGGTAACAGGTCTATCTATTTATTGACGAACTTTGTTGCTTATTACGATGCAACATTATACTTTATTAATATATTTATTAGCCATCTTCAAAAAATGTTTGGTTGCCCTCTCCTGACTGACTGACTAAAATGGTCTACTGCACTGCATTGTACAGTTGAATTTACGAATAATATGTGTAAACCAACAGGTCGACACAGAAGTTGAATGTCCTAGTCCACAAGATGTAGTGATTTGTTTATTTTTTATATTTACCATGTTTATATTTTACTGTTTAATTTTAAAAACTTATATTTTATTCAAATCAATTAAAAAAAATATCAACAATGAAATTAATGTAATTAACTCCTCATAGTCACCACCCCATATTACACGCGATTGAGACTCTAAAGGATGCACCGCGTCTTCTTGTTTGTTTAATGATTAGCACTTAATTAATCAAGTTACAAATGGGTTGTCTTTCTTTGATTACCATCAATTTGCCGTCTTGGAAGATTGTTTATTTATCAAATTAATTTTCTTTTTTATTTCATAGATATATAATAGCATAAATAATAAATATATTTAATTAAAATGATATATTTCTGTTTGGGCCGAGGTGTCTTTTATGTGAGCCGAGGTGTCTTCAAATTTGGGCCGAGCCGTCGGAGCCGAGGTGTCCATGGGCCGAGATATCGATGGGCCGAGGAGTCGTTGGGCCGAGCAGTCTGACATTCTTTTGAGGAATATAAAAGGATTTGCACTGAAAATAATTTCCAAATTCATTGTAAGAAACCTTTCTGAGATTGTATATGCTGTTTATCCCAAAAAATAATCCATAAACTGACGAAATTCAACAAATGTTCCCAACTTTTTTTCTCACTTCAAATTTACCTGCCATGTTTACATTCCGAACTCTCTGGATTGTTCGTAGTAAATACACTGAGAACGAGTTGTCTCCCGCGTTTATTTGGCTATATTAAGATTTGAGAATACATGGAAGGAATTCTATTGTTAAACCTGGTCCGTAGGACATTTATCAGTTTAATGATAGAACATTCTATCTAATATGGAATGTATTCTAAGTGTTTCTGACTTTGTTGATGGCTATTCCCAAGACAAAGTTTGATTTTTCAAACTGAATTTCTATTATTTCAGTATCACACATGGTTCAAAATTGCACCTTGAAAATGAAATTGGAATTTATCTTCAATGGAACTCAAAGCATCAACTTCTGATCTTGTATGTTTCTTCTCCTACTCCTCATAAACACAATATTGAAATAGGAAAGAAAATGTATGGCAGGACTCGGAATGAATTCAATGAAACCCCCTGCAATACTAGTGAAGTCATGCAGGTGCTCTACCAACTGAACTACGCTGGCCGAAATCCACGGCCCGGGTTCGATTCCCAGCCCAGTCATACGTTTTCCCTTTTTCCTGTTATCCAATATAAGCTTTTAAAGTACACTAATATAGAGACTGAGGAAATTCGAAATGGTCAGAGATTGAAAAATATCGGGTTAATCAACTCCGTATGTAAACCAGGTATGAGCTGGTGAAAAGATCGTAAAAAATGTAGGCTAAATGTTTGCATTACCGTATTTTTAAGTTTTTAACAGGGTCGCTAGACCTGTAATACGCAGCTCCCAAGTCAGGATCAGACAGGTCGGCCATGACGCTCAAAAACAATCAACGTCAAACAAGCGCTTGTACGTTATAAGAAAAGGCCCGTGGGCTATAATCGTCGCCTGAAGTACAGACTGTTTATTTTCTCATCTATAGTTCTATACATGACTGTTTACATGTTTTGGGACATTTCACAAGTCTTGTACTTGACTTTAAATTTTAAAAAAAATATTGTGCCAGAATAATTTTTAATGCTCCAGTTTCTAGAACGGTATAACCAGCATCTCCTAGTTGTGACAGTCTGGGAAATTCCTTAGTTGTGGCTGGAGGTGACTCTGCTAATTAAGTCTGCTTACAGTGCTTCAGTGACCAGCTAGAGTAAATGGGGGTTTAGGATTTAATTGAATAATGAGCTGGTTTAACAAATGCATTAGAGAAGTTACACTTCCCCAATATGGTAATTAAAGTTGGGCTAGCTGGTTCATCATTCGATCAACACTCCAAATGATGTGTTTTAAAACTTTTTTATCAGTGTTCTGCAAAGTATAGTACCTGTATAATAGTTTTCTCATTAATCTGTAAGTATGTGATATGCATCCATATTTCTACAATGAGTACAACTGTAAGGTACGTAGAAAGACACATTGATCAAGGGTGGTCTGTAAAAATGCCCTTTTTAAAATCCTAAGAGATGCTGCTCATCCTCCCTATCTTTTATTGCTGGTGTTCTGAACATGACACGTACCTAATTTTTTTTTATGTACAACTACATTTTCTTGTTAAAAGCCTAATAATAACAACAAATTACAATTTATGCCCGTGAAATTTTTTGAAGTTCTAATCTTTGTATTTTTAAATCCTTTTTTTGGCAGTCCATTTAATATCAGAACATAGAGTGACAGACTGACCTGAACAACATATGTAAAATGTAAACAAGTAGTTGACCTGAGAAAACATTGCTATTCATTCAACAATTGGTCAGTTCTTTGTGATATGATTTGCTGCATGCATTGAGGACAGGACCCCACCCTTGAATATACACCAGAGGTTCAAGAATATTTTGTATTTGTCTCCTTTCATGAATAAATCTTATACACATTTACAATGTACAATGTATTCCATATGAAAAATCAAAAAAATAACGCAGAATTAATGTTTTTATGAATCGAACATCACCCTGTATTAAAAAATCTAACACTATCATTCACAAACTATTTTTTGTTATTTATATACAACTCATAAATTAATCTGAGGGCAGATCACAGTAAACTGCATAAATAGATCACCACATTTATACTTTTAATTTGGAAGTGAATTATAAGAGCCCTGGTTCTTATGTGTTCAATAAAGGGTACATGTATTATAGTTTCTATCACGAAAATTAAATGTATTTAAATCTTACACTTGGAGATGAAGATATTTTGCATTATCAGAGAAGAAATCTTGTCAAGAACAGAAATTTTAAAATGTACTTTGCACAGCTAGATTATATCATGTAAATACCAAATGTACACCTTATTTGACATCATGTAAGAATAAAATAAAAAAAAAAATAACAAACTGAATGCAAAATAAAATTCAAATTAACAACATTAAACATCTAATTGTCTGCTTTATAATGTATTGAAAGAGCTGTGTAGATTCTTTGCAATGCAGAAATCTGCTTGTTTCTAGCATGCAGGATTATTCCATAAATGGTGCCAATCATCACAACTTTGTTCTTATCACAAATATATTGTCCTAGACAGGTCGCCAACACATGTAACAGAAGAGGGCAGTTACACTTCAACTCAATTACAGCTTTAGCAAAGCAATTATCATTCCTCAGAACTTCTGGATTCCGTTGCCATAACACACTGGCCCCTGGTTGACAAAGTTTTTTCAGTTGTGTGTCCAGCTCCTTTAGTTCATCAGATAAAGTGTATGAATTAACGGCAGATATAGATCTCTGAAGCTCATCCTCGGCTTTGGTTTCTATGTCCTCGGTGATCAAACAGTAGCCATGATCTAACTTAACAACTCCAAAATCACAAGAATCATGGGTGTTGTCAACTTCTCCTACGGATCTTGTGTATCCATGATCAAATAAAAGTCCTGGTACGCACTGTGAAGGTAAAAGTTCATCTTCAGGTTCATCATTGACTGACATCAAACAATCTTGAGAATCTTTGCTGGAAGATGTGTTTTCAACAGTATCAGTACTCAGTAAATTTTCTACCACAGTGTTTTCCTCCAATGCAGATGTTGGCGTTTCGGAAAGTCTTTTGGTGATATCCATCGACTGAATCTGTTGATAATAAGTTATTAAGGCATCCTTTTGGAATGCTAGTGCAGCAGAGCATTTCTTGTAACAGACCTCACAAAGCTTCAAACCAGTCATCAGAGGGCACTTCTGAATTTTTACCCCTGAAAATCACAAAAAAAAAGTTTTTAGGATGCTTCATGTCTGAGAGAACCGGTACATAATAGTGTGTCATCTCAAGATAAAAAAAAAATGTTTGCAAAAGGTTATAGTTGCTAAAAAAAATGCATGCCTTTCTTTTTATGAAAAAAAATGAGTAGTAGACTTTTTTCAATCACGGTCAAATTTGGGTTAAAAGGGAATTGAGCACATATGAGGGTTGATCCAAAGTCTCAACTTCCATAAAATTGCTACTTCATCTAGTCAACGTAAATTAACAAAATTATAAAAGATGGAAGCTATATTTATTTCAAATCAAATATGAACATTTCAATTCATCTATCCTTGTACCTTAATCTGGTTGCTCCTATTAATATAATTATTCTCATACACTTTACAATTACTTATTTGCTTCTACTCTTTCTTCCAAGAAATGAATCTTTTACTTTTTAAATGCATACATGCAATGCATATTTACTAAACAACTGTCCATATGGTCACCGATGTTTACTGAATAAGTCAATCAAGAAAGTTACCTAGGAATTCCTCAACTACTTCCCGATAACTTTCTTTCATAGCCTTATTTTGAGTGAAGGAGTGTAACCTCCTAGTTGATGAGGCACAGAGTAAACAGGAACTCAATGGGATGAGTTTTTGTGAAGTTTCTGATTCCATAATGGGTATTATGTTCACAAGCAAAAGCTAATACAGCGTTCGCAGCATAGCACCATGTCCGAGAAAAGCATGCTGAGGAGTTCCCATAGAATAAAAGTCACATCTCCCTGAAAAAGATTTATTATTTAATTTCCTTTGTAGAAAACAAGACAAAATATTTTACCTAAATAACAACTTTAAGTATGACAAGATTCAATGGGTTGCTTACCTGCAATATGTTATGTGATTTGATAGCTATTCAATATTACATCCCCACACATGACAAGGAACATCTACCAGGCAAACTCTGAAATATTTAAAAGATTTTAAAAAAATTTTATCCTTAAAATCAATAATCAAGACAACAAATTTTATACAAACAATTATCATGACGGGGTGTATTGTAGCCCTACCTGGTAGATATCAATATCCAGGAAAGGCCCGAGTTAAACATGCATGTTGTATATAACCTAGAATCCCTACGTGGCCAACAAAGTCTATATCTAAACCACTCCTAGAATCTGAAATAAAAAATATTATAAAATTATTTTTTTACAATAAATAAATAAAAGATTTATTCAAACAAATATAATATGGCTGTTCTGCAAGGTGAGAGAGACCTTTAGCTTTAATATCCATTTGAAATTTGCGAATACTTTTGTCAGGGTGCTGTAGATGGTAGACAGACATCTCGGCCCAACGACACCTCGGCCCGTGACGGTTGACACCTCGGCCTTGACAGGTCGGCCCAAAATTATTGACACGTCGGCCCATACAAAAGACACCTCGGCCCAAGCAAATTTGTGATAGAAAAATTTAATTCGGTGTCTGAATTGGTGTTATTAATAATAATTTAAAAAAGATAAGCTATCTTTCTTACGGTTTTATGTTTTTCTAAAAATCAAAAAGGAAGGGGGAGGGGTCTATGAAAGATGATTGGTTTATTTCTGAAACTCCTTAACTTGCATCTCTGTCATGGAGAAATGCACAATATATATGGTATTACTATTTCAACACATAGTAACAATTCTTTCATACCATTTCATAAATATGATTATTTATTATAAAATTTAAACTAAAAAATGTATGTTAATATCGTATCATTTTGCGTTGTTTCTCTGACGATTTAAAGCATATGACAGGGATCTATAGTCTGTGAGAAGGAAAGGACTACATGTAAACTTTTTGTCAATTTGACATGGAAGGAATTTTTTTAATGTACAATGTGGTTTGGTTGAAACCATAACGTTAAATTTTTGTGAATGTACCGGAATTCATAAGAAAGGATAGAGACAATTAATGTTCAATGGAAGTTAAACGTGCAGACCCAAAGACTCCAAATTAAGGATGTGCCGCGGCATTTTGTTTGTTTATCAATTAGCACATTAATTATGTCTTCTCATTCTCTTGATAATAGTTAATATACCCGTCGGAGTTTTTGTAAAATGTAAAAAAAAAAAATTGATAATTTAATCAATGTCTTTCTTCAATAAAAATTTTATTTCAAGACGAAATTCTGAAATCGGAAAAATACTTTTTTCTCAATGAATTTTTGCTTGGGCCGAGGTGTCTTTTGTATGGGCCGACCTGTCTTCAATCTTGGGCCGAGCTGTCTGAGCCGAGTTGTCATTGGGCCGAGATGTCAATGCGCCGAGGTGTCGTTGGGCCGAGGTGTCTGACATTCCTGTAGATATATTCTTATGATAGGAAAATGCCCTATCTCCAAGAGATGCAAGACAAAACGACGTGTGAGGACTATAGCTATAAACCTAATCTCTCAGATGGATGCAAGACTAACCCTAACCAGTCCAATAATGTGCAAGACTAACCCTTATCAGTTATGTGACGTATTTCTTGCGTCCTTATGAGTCCAAAGAGCAAGTGGATCTTGCAGATCTGGGGACTGTTAAATTTAAGTCTACCAAATAAATCTAAAAGGCCTATACCAAATTCCATTTCTTTCAGTCTGATCTTTATGTGCAAACCTCTCACAGAAAATAAAAGGAAACTGCAGTAATTGACATTTTTCCAAGGAGCATATCTCTGTCAAATTCTGCTCGATCGTACCCAAAACAGACCTTGACATAGATATTCTTATGATAAATCTGTATACCAAATTCAATTTCAGTACGTGCCTCTTCTGCATGCGATGAAAATGAATGGATGGTGGATAAACAGACAAACAGACAGACAACAGCAATTTGTTTTAAATTTAGTAGCCGTAGGGGAAAACTTTTCACATAATTATGAAAAGTGTTACTTTTAAAGTTAATTAATCCCCTGTTGGTTATGATATAATACATAAATAATACATGCAATGTTCTATTGTCACTGGTATGACGTCGATAAGATGCCCCTGTGGTCTGAGTTATGGAGGATACTTTGTTTATAAAATAAAAACATCCCTTGGTGGCATATTTAAAAATTGTTTTTACAGTATTTTTCAAGTAAACTCATTTAATTCACCTATATGATACTTACTTACAAAATTATAAATCAAACTGTAGCACGTTTGAAACGTTTTAAACCATTTTTACGTAGTTCCTTCCACTTTCACTTTCCTACCTCTGGCGCGTTTGCCTGGTTCTCTGTCACAGGGGACCAGACTAAGAATCGTAATGGCCTAAGGGCTACAACTTTCACCTGTATCACCTACTGTAAATTTCATTTTCTCCCAATTTGTTATTTATGCCTCCGGATCGGAAGATCCAGGGGGTATATTGTTTTGTCCTGTCTGCATGACTGATTATCTGTTTGTCTGTCTGTGTCAGCTACAACCTAATTAACTCATAACTATTGAGTGGATATGTCCTCCTGGACAAAAATGGTTTATTGAACAGCTGAATGGTAGATCGATCACTGTTTGTTTAAGGCCAATCAAGAAAATATTGAAATTAGACATCCGAGAATCTTAGGTATCCGTAAAGAGAATTATATATGCAGAAGTCATACTCGATCATTAAAGAAAGTCAGGCTGGGTTCAGAAAAGGATATAATTTTTTAAAAAGATTTTTGATAGATGTGGCTTATACATGTATATGGTATGAGCACGAGCAATACTTTTTATGATGTAGAATGGATAACTGCTACAGTCAAACAAAGATTAAAAGATAAAAATATTCAAAAGTGGAATAGTAAAGTTCAAGAATCTTAAATTTTTTAGCAGTATTAATTAACTTTAGATCTGTATCTGAACCCCTGTATTAATGTAAACATACATTAAAAAATAGAGAATTTCTGAAAAAGTATTCAATGACAAGCTCCTATTACCCACATTCTTACTTTTCATCAAAGGGGACACCCAGATAGCATGACTATGTTGGGCCAACATTTGCTAAAGGTTGTATGGTTGGCGTTGGGGGAACAACGTTGGGCCAACGTTGGACCAATGATACCAAGTCAACCTTCTCGACCATGACGGAATTCCTATGTTGGCACAACGTTGGTTCAACGTTGGTTCAACGTAAGCAACTTCCATTCATTTCACTTTCCAAGGAAGGAAGGATCCTGGTGTTGGCCCAACGTTGGACCAATGTTTATAATACACCCTTAATGAAATTTTTTTTTACAAGTTGGAAGTATTATGTTGGCCCAACGTTGGCCCGATGTTTCTAATACACCCTTAAAAAAATGTCTTATCAAGTTGGTAGTATTATGTTGGCCCAATGTTTGTAATACACCCTTAAAGAACGTGTCCTATCAAGTTGGTAGTAGTATGTTGGCCCAACGTTGGCACAATGTTTGTAATACACACAAGTGTTATTTTGTTTATGTGTTTCAAAGATGGGATATTTATATTGGGCCAACGTTGGCCCAATTATTATACTGCCAACTAATTGATGGTGTTAATTTTATAATTAGCTGCTGAGCTTTACGCTGGGACAGCGTTTGCACATTCTAAAATAATAAAGAGGACTTTCTATGTCCATGCTTATCATTGATTGACTGCTTTTGTTTAGATATATTTTCAACATTTTAACTTTGCACTTAAGTGATCACAGCACCAAAGAGTGTTTTATTCTATTTTTTGAATTGTGTTTATGCTTATTTATTTGTAATAACCCAGATAGCAGAGCATCGTTGGCCCAATCTTACACTATGGTTCTATTATCTATGTTGGGTTACCTTGATTGGGCTAACGATAGCCCAACATGGAATATTGATAGCAGGTTATGAATAATGGTGCGCTAATGTTGGTCTAACTGTTGGCATTATATCATAAAACTATTATCATGAGAGAAAATATTTGTTTGGGGATTGGCATCGGTCCTACGATGGCCCAATATACCATGAATCTGACTAATCATCATGGGTAGACAACAACCGGGCTACTTGTAATATCCGCGCCATTTTTAATCTGACACGAGCGAGCGTGATGAGACTGATACCTTGCATATCTGGATCCACTTTGTAAGTATTTATAATATGTTTGCCTCGGCACAGCTGAATTAACGTTTAGTTTTTAAACGATATATCATGTACAAATCTGTGTAAATCAAACACGGGGAAGTGCAGAGGCCAGGAGATGTTGTGTCAACACTGTACCCCAGATAGCATGCTAACATTGGGCCAACGTTGGGCCAATGTAATCGGTTACATCGGGCCAATGTTGGCAAATGACATTGACCCAATTTAAGTTTGCTCATCGGCCCAATGTTGGCCCGATATGTTGGGCCAACATTGACACTATGTAGAGAGTTATTTCTACAGATATTGGCCCAACGTTGCGCCAACATTGGCCCGATGAATGCGACATTGTTGGCGAAACGTCAACAAGAACATTGGGCCGATGTTGGCAAATGACGTTGGCCCAGTGTAATTTGCTCCTTGGCCCAATGTTGGCCCAACATTGGGCCAATGTGTATATATAAACATTTAATTGTTACAAATCTGTATATTAACAAATCCGATCATCTCTACAATCAGAAATAAATCTACAACCAATCCTACTTGAAAATACAAGCAAGCTATAATAGATTTAAAATTCTTATAATTTATCAAAACAAAATAAATTATCAGTGATTAATTTTTTTGTTTCTATACAAGAAAAATAATTGAAAGTATAAAATAAAAATGTGTTTTGATACAGTTAAAACAATAAATAATTTGCCCCTTATTTAGATTAGATCAAACATTTTGAAAATGTTGAACTTGTTGAAGTGAAAACAAAATTTATTCAGTACTAAACATAAATTGGGTTCTTAAATTTAAAATTTGTTCAGTGTAACGACAAATTTTCAATACATGTATTTTTTATGGGGCAACATTGAATCAAAATCGTTGTGATGATGATGATCAAGCGTAGAAATGTTATGCATAAATGCATTCATCACGCAAGCTAATCACTTAATCACACCATAAAACAAAAAGACGGTTATTCTTTAATTGACAGCTCAAACATATAGTGATATACTTGTAAATTTAATTGTATGTGTACTCTTTACTGAGAAAAGTAACAAATGCATTAAGTACCAAATACTACAATTTTAGTGCTACTGGAGATTCGAAAAAGACATTGAGAACATAATCAAAGAATAGCTAAGGTATGCCAAGAACAGTGATGGGGGAGGAAGAAACGGACAGACAAGAAAAGAAGGGGGAGGAGGAGACTTGGGAGAGAGAAGAGGAGGCTTAGGAGAGGGATCAGATAGAAAGTGGCAGTGCCTTAAACTTTTTTTCTGTAATATAGTGTGACAATCCTGTAGTTCTACCCTTTTCTGTGTATGTTTGTCGCTTACAAACACGATGCAGATGCCAGAAACATTTTTTGTGTAAGTAAACAAAATGACAGAATTCATTTTAGAATTATTTTAAGAACAGGAATGCTTTGTTTATTTGTTAGACGTGCTTATTGATACATGTAATTTACTGAACTTGTGCATAAATTTACATCAAAGAGGGAGTATACAGTCATATATTTCCATTTCTAATTTTTCTCTCTGTGATAACTCTTTGAAAGTTAGCGGAGTTAATTTTTTGATAATTCTACCGGAATGTAAATTAGGCAGGTCAATAGGTCAGGAGCTAAGGAGGCTAATATGCATGTAAATATCGTGCGCATCTGTCTCTCAGTCGGACGCTAAGGAGGCAAAATATGCATGAAAATTTCGTGCGGCTGCCGTTATGTTTGACGTCAGTGGGCGAGGACTATTGAAAGTGGGATGGGAATCCTCGTGTAATTTAAATCTATGTCTGCATTTTTAAAGTCTAAATCTACAATTTTATTTCACCATGAAATGGAAATAGAAGGAATCACTGTCTAGTTAGTATAGTATGCCAGGGACATCAACAATAGTGGGAAACATGGGATAATTAATGCATAACGGGCTTCGCCCGTTATGCAAATTATCCCATGTTTCCCACTATTGTTGATGTTCTGGCATACTATACTAACTAGACAGTGATTCCTTAAGTAACCTTACATGTATCGCTCGAAGTGAGCATCAACTTTTAGTTCTTTATTAATGTTTTCTTCATGCACTGAGCAATAAAATTATAGTGTTATAATTTAATTTTATATTTTGATTTCTTTTTCCTCAGTTTTTTAATTAATGTAGAGCTACTTACAATGCAATACTTGTTATGGCAATTCTATGAGATATTGAGAATATGTATTAAACTATTAATCTAGCATATATAGCATATATAGATAGTATTAAAGGGCTTTTACCATTAAACTGTACTACAAACTAGTATAACCTTATTGTATATATTTGTTTGTCAATTTTGAGGACAAATGGCCAACCAGTGAAGAGCAAATGAGTCGTTGTGATGGAGAGTCAACAAGATACAAACCAACGTTGGCCCAAAAATGATGTTTGCCTAATATTGAAAGAATAAGTGGCCCAACAATGGCTCAATAATATCCGTTCGTTGGTCCAACAATAAGCCAACAAGTTGGTCTGATAAAGGGCCGATGAGCAAATTACCGTTGGCCCAACATTAATTGCTTACAATGGCCCAACTGTACAAAAATGACGTTTGTCCAACATTGGAAAAATACATTGGCCCAATAATAACTGTTACATTGGTCCAACATTAAGCCAACAAGTTGGTTTGATTAAGGGCCGATGAGCAAATTACCGTTGGCCCAACATTAATTGCTTACAGTGGCCCAATTGTACAAAAATGACGATGAGCAAGTTACCGATGGCCCAATGTTGAATGCAAACGGTGGCCCAACATAAGGAGCATTGTTGGCCCAACAAAGGTCCAATAGCATCCTGCTATCTGGGCACTTATTCAGTGAACATTTACAATTTTACTTAGATACTTTAATTGTTAAACATTCCAAAAACTAGCTATATACACATCTGTGAACAACTTTAAATAAACAAAAGACAAGTTTGAATTTTGTCATTTGGTTTTATTCATTCTTAAATACATGTAAAAAGACATACAATATTGCATCTCCAGAGTCATACACACATCTAGAATTTCTACAAACAATAAATAACCTGGTATTTTTCTCCTCCAACCAGGGACAGCATCTACAGCAACCTCAAACAGAAATAGACATCATATGACTGGTCATGTGACCACCTGAATATCAATGACATGCAACCAATCTCTTAATTCGGTCTGTGATCATTTATAGTATACCTGATATTTTGTAAAATGTTCAGAAAATGAAAACCATCCATAAACTAGGTTTTTAGAGGTCAACACAGTTTACTACCAATATACTGCTCCTCTGGCAGACAGTAATATATACAAATCTGTTAATTTTTGTTGTCAAATCCTCTTTTATAATTAAAACTCATGAAATAACATATAATAGAAACTCAATGTCTAGCATGGTCTAAAATTTTTAAGAAAGTTTAACATACATAGATACATACTATACATATAATGGCTATTTAAATAAAAAAATCACATTTTACAGTCACGGGAAATAATGTTGAAGTGTATGTAACAAATTCATTATAAGACAAACACTGGACATGAATCACTCTTGTCTATTGTGAACAACATATCATAAGCACCACTAAAATAGATTCCTTTGGTTTGACAAATTTTATTAGCAAAGAATGCAAAAAGAAAAAAAAATGCTTCTAGTATTTTAAATCAGAAGTTTGACCTACAAAATTTCTCCTTGTATTACACTTCAATCTTGTTAAAACTTGGAATGCCCCGTTTTAATTTTTGCAGATGTTAAATACTTTCAAAAATTTCAGTAAAGGATGTCACTTTGAAAGACTATAATATATAACTTTTACAATGGCATGTAAAATGTAGATGAAATACAAAATGTTCTTGGTATGCACCCTTTGAAATGATTGAAAAACTTCATATGAACAATGCTAGCATATACATGTACGATCAATTTTTTTCCAACATGTATACAATGCATCAGTAGCTCTAAAAAGAGGCCCAGGGGCCACATCGCTCACCTGAGCAATTTGCTAGGAATAAGCACATATCAGATCCCTACTGAAAGTTTACTGAGTTTGGGGGGAAAGGGGGGGGGGGGGGGGGGGCTTACATGAATTTTAACCTCATAGGGGGTCATGGTTTGAACAAACATGAATTTACACTACCTGAGGATGATTCCATAAAAATATCACTAAGCATGGATTTGAAGTTCTTGAAAAGATTTTAAAAGGTTTCTCTATATATTCCTATGTAAAACTTTGATCGTTCATTTTGGCCCCACCCTACCCTCTGGGGTCATGATTTGAAAACTTGAATCTACGCTACCTGAGGATGATTCCACATGAGTTTCATCTTTCCTGGCCTAGTGGTTCTGGAGAAGAAGATTTTAAAAGATTTTTCCTGTAAATTCCTATGCAAAACTTTGATCGTTCATTTTGGCCCCACTCTTGCCCTGGGGGTCATGATTTGAACAAACTTGAATCTACACTACCTGAGGATGATTCCACATGAGTTTCATCTTTCCTGGCCCAGTGGTTCTTGAGAAGAAGATTTTTAAAAAATGCCATTTATTTTTAATAAATTCATGATTATCTCCCCTTGGAAAAGGACTTGGCCCTTTATTTGAACAAATTTAAATCCCCTTCACCCAAGGATACTCTGTACCAAGTTTGGTTGAAATTGGCCCAGTGGTTCTTGAGAAGAAGATGAAAATGTGAAAAGTTTACAACGACGACGACGACGACGACAACGACAACGACAACGACGACTACAACGACAGACAACGGACAAATTGTGATCAGAAAAGCTCACTTGAGCCTTTGGCTCAGGTGAGCTAAAAATGCTACAAAACCATTACCCATTGTCAGACAAATGCAAATAATATATGTATTTACAAATTATCTTAGCATCCGCAACATGATATAATGTGTAACCTCTCCCACCTCCACCCCAGAAATCTCAAAGTTCATCAAATTTATTCATAAAACCCTTTATTTTTGAATATCCAAGTTGAAATTTAATTCTTGATTTACTCTTTAGAAATCATTTGCATAAAATCAGCAACCTTCTAGTTCTAATCAAATGCCTCTACACATATAAAACACAGTCTAAAGTGGTTAATGAAAATTGTACATATAAAAATACAGGAAGGGACAAATTTGGAATGCAGTTGACAGAATAATGCATCATAAATATTGAGGATCAATCAAGAATTTGGCCAATGAATAACCATGAAGTAGCCAAATATTTTACAGAACTGTTTTTAAACATGTTCATTCAATCAGAGCCTTTTAAAATCAATCTGATACCTGAATAGATTTAAGGCAGTGGCATTTGGAAATGTAACATGATATGAAGACAATAAAAGCAAAAATCCTTTTGTTAATAACTGTAGTATATGTATACACATTTCTGAGTTTATATTCCAATTAAATGCCAAATTGAAGAAAAAGGCAAAATCAGTTATGTCTCTGACCTGCTTGGTCGTAACTAATCAAAGAGCTAAAGATACAAATCCCAAGAAGATTAATAAAATGCTACTGAAAAATTACAAATAAAACAAAAACACATGCATCAACATACAGATAACACAAATGTACATGCTTTCATCTGTAATATTAATTTACATGTACCAAGATCTTTAACACAAACCTTAAATTTAAAGGTTTCAGTTTGTGTTCCCTGAGCATGTTGCAATGATGTTTTGAACACTTGCTCTAAATATTTCAGCAATGTATAAATTAACTTACAAGTAAAATACTTGAGTTCATGCAACTCTTATAAACTTAAAATTAATTTATACTATATCATATATAGTAATTCTCAGTTGTTTAATGCAACTGTGCATATGCTGTACAAAAATGAAATAACCCAATATATTCTACATAAAAGAAGATAAATAAAATGAGATCACATTTCGACTTTGTAATGCATGGACATTTTGCTATAATACTTTAACTTAATGGGTTGCATTGTAAATCCTGTGTCCACGAAATGGCAGATGATTTTATTTACAGACTTGGTCATCTTGTATGTACACTAATATCTCAAACGTATAGGAAATACCAAGTATTAAAATGCCATCTCTGAGTTTTCTTATCATTGTAAAATTCTTGCTGAGCAACTTAGGATGGAACAAAAAATAAATGGAATTCAAATGGAGATAATAATGAATCAGATCAAACGCATTTGGTGTCCTAACAAGGAGTTGTCTCCCTTTGTATACACTTTCACACAGTATAAAATGCAAATGAGCTTTGACGGAACATTATGGTGAGGTGACTACTGTTAAACAGTGGCAGTTACAGATTTATACAATTCAACTTTTCATACGAGGGGAGCACCTTTGATTTTACACATTTTTACTCAATCACAACTTTGGAATTCATTATGCTTAACCCAAAGAGATCCTCATTGTAATAGCATTGTATTGCATCTGTTTTTCTGTACATCATTGGTCCAAAATTTTTATCACAGGTTTCTCTTGATGTGGCAGTTTTACTCCCAGGCGTGAGGGGATGGAGGGAGTTCTGAAGGCTGGGCGACTTGTGAACTGAAAATAAAAAATAACAAATTATAGAAACTGAAAATAAATAGCAACTCTGACATGTATTTCTGGTTAATTTCATTGAATTTATGCACAGAAACATGCAGAACATAAAATACTAATAATATTATAAAAGATGTGCTTCTTCTTTTTCAAGGCTAAACAAGACTGTGGGTTATATATGTAGTACGTATCCCCTATCTATATTAATTTCAAGGGCTGAAGTGACTTCTAATATGTAAGATTTTCCTTCTTGTTTGAAAAATTCCTATGGGTTATCATAAAGATTATCCTATGTGCAATTTTCATCGATTTAAATTAAGCTAGTCTACATATTCTTTGCCAGTACCACGTGAGTAGTTTTATGACTAAGAAATTAAATAAATTTGTTTAATTGGAAAAAGAAGAGGGAATTGCTCATCAAGGATTTTTTTTTCGTGATTACTGAAGCTTGGGGTTTTTTAATGACTGCAAATGAAGTGATGGGGAGTCACTGCAACAATGAATCAAAACAAAGCAAAAGAAAATAACATAAAAAGCCAGGCATGTACAATGTTCTAAGGTTCTTTTTGCGCAGCAAACAATTTCAAATTTTCTCACACTGAGTACATCTATTTCTTCAGAGCCCCCTCCCCGGTAAATGGTACCCTAAAAATATAATACAAAGTTCATCATCATTGTTTTTTTTAACATGATACTTTTCAATTAATACTTTTTTCTCCACCCAACAAAACAGATTTGATGAAAATTAGAAGTGTAAAGAGGAGAAAACAGGAGGGAATAATGTCAAAGAAAGGTAAGAATGATGTAAAATTAGACTTAGCAAAACTGTCTTCAATGCTGCAGTGTTGTCCCCTTTTTTGTGCTCATTAAAATCAAATACGCCAGTTGTTCTTTCTGGTCAAAATTTTTGAAACACATTTTAATTTGTAAACATTGAACTTTTTTCTAGATATATTTTCCAGCAAAATTCGATTCACAGAGTTTCCTGACAGGACCCATTTGAACACTAGCATTTTTATACAGTAAGTAATTAATGGCTGCATGGCTCTGTGCTGTTATCAAATCAAATAAGGTTATTTATAAATTATTCGTTAAGTAACCATCTGGGCTATGACCCCAAAAGCTGGTTTGAACAGATCAATGAATAAAGTTGCAAGGGACTTTAATATTTTTCACTTGATTTTTCTTCATGTTTATTTCAGAAAAAATTAAGTATTCATACTAAAGAAATTTTCAAATTTACAGTTTTTATAAATAGAAATGCAAGTTTTCTATAGAACTCTAAAGAGCTGCAAATCTTACAGCACTGAAGATTTTTTTGTTGTGTGTGGAAAAATGTAGGAAGCATCATCTGTATAATTACCAGATTTTCAGCTAGCCCAAACTTATATTTATGCATGGCTGTGAGAGTTAAATATAAAACAATAATTACTGGTTATTACCAGTTGAAAAAAATGTCCTGGAAAACAGTAACTCCCAGCTTTATCTTCTCAATCTTACCTTGCAAAATTCTTGAATGACATGGAATTGGGATTGAGACATAGAGGAACTTTGTTTTTCTGTTGCTGTTCTAGAATATATTTGTGTAGTTTATCTGAAAGAATAAAAAGAAACAAATTGAAGAAAAAGTGTACTATATGTTTAAATATTTGTCTTTATGTACTGAACACTGAACGATCTTCATTTCTCTGGACTGACTTTATTTATTTATAAACACTGTTATCTTCTGTATACCTCTGCAATGATGCACTGAAGTCAGTCCATCTTCAAAGCCATAGCTGAAAGGCTGATGGCACACCGGTTCAAAATCTGAGGTATACTGACGTCCAGCGGATGTGTTATGGCAGCATTTACACATGCAGGAGTGGTAGCGCAACCGCCCCTCGTCCAAATAAGGGTGAGCAAGGGCATCCGCTGCTTTTATTCTTTTATCCTACAGAGAGAAAAGCACAGTGCATTAAAGGGTTATATATAAAGCCAAGGTTATTTGGTAATTGAGACTGATCAATATTTCAGACCTTGTGATAAACATCACTGATCTTGTGATTATATTTTCTGTGTATATATTTTTTTTTCTATTTCTCTGAAAAATATATATCCTTAGTATGGAAATCATGGTTATTCATCAACACATCATTAATTGTTATTTTCCCCCCAGAATCAAACAAGATAGCAGTGTATTGATTGGAACTTGATTGCTGATGAGTGTGCCCTTGGCTACTTCTCAGCCAGTAATGGAACATCAAGTCAATATCCTAAAGACATTCACAGTAAAAGCTGTGAGAAAGGATGTTCTACCAGATTACTGAAGCATGACATTTACCCAGTCATTTACCCTTTGACCTTTACATACTCCTTTCCCCTTTCACCTGACGACTAAGTACTTACTGGATCAAAGACAAGCATGCGACATAGAAGATGCACGGCCTCATGGGAAGCCTGGCTGGATAGGGTGTACAGAGCAGCGAGCGATGGTGGTTTGTGTGCTGACCGCAGTATGTGAGTCTTGGCCCCTTCACAAGCTGTTCTCATATCCTCCAAGTTCGGAGTGCCTAAAAGATCTGTGATCAAGTCCAGCTGTAACATAATATACAACTATATTTAGACAAAGTTTTCAGAATATTGAATATGGGCATGTATATCATTACTATATGATAAGAAATTTGATACTTTCAATTTCTGTCCATTTAAAATGTCAAATTTTGCACTCAGTTTATATACAGGCTTTGTTTTATTACCCATTGCATTTACCAGTTTCCGATTTTTATGTATTTGTGCCAAGACCTTTCAGAATATCAATGCAGTGTGTGGGACAGAAAATCAGTACTGTTAAACCAGTATAGAGTCATTATTTACATAAAAGGGAATTAGGCTTCAAACTTGAACAGATGTAGTTTAGATAGGGCTCCTGTCAGCCTGAAATCTGCTGGTATGGAACAAAGGCTTGTGAATAGCCAACCCGAAAACTCGGTGTAGTTAAAAAGTTGACACTCCATAAAAAGGTCATTCCTCTTCAAAGGTAACTCAGAAAATTCAGCCACATTTCACAGTCAACAGCAATAACAACAACAGACAACACACCTAAACACACTCTCATTGGTTCAACATCACCATCACGCAAGATTACAACAACACGCCCACTCTGAGATCACGTTTGAAAGAACAATTCACGCAGACGTAATCATCGCATTTACAGTCCAAAAATAAATACCGATACTAACAGAAAATCTGAAATACATACTTCCAAGTAGGTATGAACTGTTAAGTAACAGACAATGTTCGTCACTAGTGATTATCTTTAGCTTATAATGAGGTTCAATTACTTCAGAGAAAACAGTTCCTTGGATTGATAAACTTCAAGGCACCTATACATTATATAAGAACATGCACAAAACACCTGTTATAATTAATCAATTTTAAGATTAGCAATTACATTTATTAATAGCAAAATTCCTATATCCTGCTATAGAGACCTCATATTTGGGTACTTTTTTTATGGTAAAACCTAAATACCCTGTCAAGATAAAATATCCTGGGGTTGGGTTAGTTAAACAAGCAAGAAGGACCAGTTCCATTGTCTGATAACAAGTGCTGACACGCACAATCACCTGTGCATTGTGTGCAAGCCAGGTGAAACATTTGTCCAACGGTCAGCAGAGTGTCACCCCCAGGGCACAGAGCACCACACAGAACCATCCACTTTATTAATGTCCTCTATACCTGAACCCAATTAAGAAAACCCATTTCATTGTGAGCCCATAACTCATGCAGCAGATGGATGGAGAATCAAAGCCATATTCTACGGTACTTACAACAAAAAGACATTAATGAAATAAGGAAATTCTGTCACAAGTTCTGAACCCCACATATTGATTCCAAAAAGATGCCTTTAATCCCATCCTTTAAATTCCTCTTAGGAATTTGATTCATAATACAAAAAGTATGTGTAGACAAAAGACTAGCACCTTTGTCATTACGAGTTTTGTTTACAAGGTTTAAAATGTTGACCTGGATCACACCTTATCAGACTCAAGATCAGGATTAATGACCCAGCAGACATTCCGGAGTTCTGCAGAGCCAAGCCATTTACTGCCTTTTTAGCAAAAGTAGCTGAGGCACAGAAAAATGACTAAAATCATTAGATGGCCCTAGTTCACTGTCTATTTCTGGAATGTCTAGCAATACACCGTACATATTTACATAACCTCTCTTTTATGATGGAGGCTTCAGCAATGATTGCTACATTATAACCGTGTTATGTCGATGATGGCAGCCTATGACTTATAGCGGCTGATGATTAAGGATTAGCCAGCTTTGGAGTGATTGTTGGCGGGTATATGTGTAATCCCTGTATTAATGATCTAACAATACAGATCCCCCATCAAAAAGAGCAGCCTCACACAGTTACACACACCACAGAAAAAAACATCTGTTACTGCATCAGGCAGGCAGCGGCCAGATACCACAGGGCACTAGATACATGAAAATTTACTTTTGATCTATTTCTGGCAGATAAATCATCCACCTCTCTGTAAATCTAGCTAATAGTGTACACAGTAAATTAATATAGATACAAATCTGTTACTTGGGTCTATTTTCCCCCTTTTTCTTCTGATCAGGTCTACCAGATGAATAATTGATGCAACAAATGACTCCATTGTCAAACATCCTGGTCTTTAATACAGAACCATTTCTCACATATTATTTTCACCAATATCATCATGATATCATCTGGCTTATACAGGTTGAGCAATAAAGAAATGAACTTTTCCAGGGCTAATGCTTTTCTAATAGAGTCTGCTAATTTTTATCACTAAAGCCAGCGGGGGCTACAGGGGAAGACCTCATTAGAGCCTCAGGTTACTCTAGCAGATTTAATAACAAAATTACCACCACTGCAAGATAAACAGAATAAGTTTTCTACTTGAAAATGAATTTCAATTTTTTTTTCTTCAAAGTATACGCAAAACACAGGATCACTTGCACTTGCTAAAAAACATGCTCCCCAGCTGTTGGTATGTTGCATAGTAACTTTATCTTATACTAATATTTCTAGGTGATAATGGACACATATTATATTTATGAAACCCCCAGACAATACAATGTTTTGCCAATACAGCACATGGATAAAGCATTCTAAATAGATATGGGTTCGACAGCTTGCAAACCAAGACACATCCTTTCATTACTGTCATATCACTAACAAGGCAAGAAAAATGACAACACTCAAGTTGTCACGATCCATGGGGGGAATTAAATATCACAATATTTTTGCTACATATACATTTTCTAAATCAAATTAGGGCTGAAAAGCCAATAAATTGGGTATGTACAAATGGTATTATATTCGTATGACTTGACCTGACTATTCACCTTAGCAAAATATAAAATCTCTCTCTTCATGTACCATAGATCAATTTTTGTATCCAAGGTGAAGCTGTATACAAACACATAGTAGCACTCAGAAAGGAGAAAGTATGTTCCCTTGGACCTTGGTTGTATCAATTGTATGATGATTTAGTTTTTTTTCCCGAAAATTTAAAAATACACAAATCTCCTAAAAAACATTAACACACGACAGATTCAATGAATCTTCTAGGCTTCCAACTAACGATGAACCAGTAAAATCTATAAAATTATGCCCAAAAATTGAAAGCTGCAAGAAAGCAGACTAGCTGCATACAAATCTGTCTTGGCAAAGGAAAAAGTACATTTGAAATCTGATTTTTATCAAACTTTACAAATATGTCTTCAAACAACCCTTGAAAAATTTGTATAGGAAAAGGACCAAAAATTCTCAGTACCTAAAGTAGTGAATACAATTATGGGTGTAATATAAAGAAATTTGTGGGATATACAGACCTGCTGAATAGGACTCTGAGCCTGGAAGAGAATGCGACGACCCAGTAGTTCCGCAAAAATGCATCCTACAGACCAGATATCGACCCCTGAGTTGTAATGTTTGGCCCCCATAAGGATCTCTGGAGCGCGGTAGTATTGAGTCACAACCTCTTGTGTCATATGGATGGATTCATCTGGCTCTTCAATTCTTGCTAACCCAAAATCACAGATCTGTAAGACAAAAAAAGAGAAAACAATGTTGAAGTTAATGTGTTTGATAAAAATTGTTTCATTTTTATGCCATCTGAAAAGATCTAAAAGTAACTATAAATTTTCTGTTAAACCAGAGAGATAACTTTGCAACAGACAGAAAAAAAATATGCATGCATTTTCTGTTAACTACCAGTAAATCGTGCAGAATATTGCAATCGCATAATAAAGGCAAATGTTTTCCTTCTCTCTGTTTTTGAAACTATCAACATTTAAATAATTATTCTAAAATTTACTGCAACTACTGTAATTCGGTATATATTTTATACCAGCAATAAATTATCTTCAAAATTTGTAGAATTCTTCTGATTTACACATTTGTTGGCAGGCATTAACCTTTTAAGCATATGATGGTAAAATGATGTTTAGTTCGGCTTGATGTCTTAATGCACTTTTAGGCAAAAGAGAGCAATGTTTCTGTTGTATGTCTATAGGAGTTTCATTTTTTTTTATCTCTTCCTAATGACTTAATGAAGTGAAATTGGTGTTCCATGAAGCTTGCTGATCCTTTAATCTCTGGAATAATTGATACAGACCTTTAATACACAGTTGCTGTTGACTAGTAAATTCCCTGGTTTGATGTCTCGATGTAATACACGTGCAGAATGGAGGTATTTCAAACCTAAATACAAAATCATCGTAATTTACACCTTTTATAACATTTAAACAAGTGATAATGAGACAGTATAAATATTGTTTACCACAGAATTAAATGTAATGACTGTATTGTTATTAATGATAAATAAATAACATCATAAATTAAATACAGTGTTTATAAAATACCAATGATTCATTTACAGTAATTGTTTATGGACTTTTACGAGCAAAATATTATTCTCTTTTCCAAATCACATACAGTCTTGGTAATTATTGAAACGTGTTTGTTTTAATCAGAAAATGGAAATTCCCTTGAAACCTTTTGGGAACATGGTACAGGAAAACCTCCTTACCTCTGAGTATTTGGTACAGAAAGACTTTGACATGGTCTGATGTGAGTGGCTGTGGGGAAACGATGATTTTGTGCAAATCACTTTGCATCAATTGTGTGATGACATAGCTAATATCTAATTAAGGATCACATTTACCAATTAATAAATACCTACTTATGAAGACTTATCTCTTGTTCATTTCATTCCATTACAAAATCTCAAATTTCCTTTTTTATCCTGGTTTTATATTCATTATCTTTGAGGCATATTTATTTACCATCATATCTATTCATAAACACAGAACATCTCGTATTTCATCAAAGAGAAAGTATTTCACTCTGCTACAGCAGATCATTTGTTAACCGGTCTAGAAAATACCATCAACGACCCTATTACGATACATATTGTATTTTATTTCCTTTGCTTTGTTAAAAATCAAATATGCTCGACAACAGAATGTAACTTGTGGACAAAAACTGAAAATGGATTCTTATTAAAAATTGAAAGATGTTGGATGATACTCAGTCACCATGGCAATATATTGTCATCAAGGAAATCTTTAACCTGTCAACAAATCTCGCACAAATAATCCAGGTTTCTGAACTTCTCGTACAATGCTTTTACCATTCCCCAATCAATACCAGGATTAGGCCCCCAGTACAACTTTCTCTAGCTTTCTTTCTCCCAATGGCTTCCTATTTTAGAAAGCTGTTATCCCTCTGTCTCCCTAATTATCGGTGAAAATCTATTTGTTAGAGCTTCGACAGGGATATCATATTGGAAGAACAACACGTGTGGATAATAAATTAAATCCTCTCAGGTACCACATCTCTCAGATCCAGCTATGGCTGAATTCACTATTAAAATCTTGATTTCTGTCATGCACAAAATGAAAAGATTTTCCTCATTATTGCCAATAATCTGCCTAAAGCTACCAAACAAATTCTTTTAAGAATGAATGAATGAACATTTTCTTTCATTTAATTAATTAAATTCATCATTGTCATATTGGATTTATTCCTCTCCTTTCTTTGTTATGTAATCATTACCCGGTAAACACCCTTTGTCCAGTTAGTGTAACCTGGACTGGTCAGAGGAACTTGTCCAAACAGGTCAACATGAGGTCACAAAAGAGGCAAGCCTTTCTTTATCTGAACAGTAGGTGGATGATAAACCTCTTAAATATGTTCACACTTTAAAGCAAAGTTATCCAGTGTAAAGTACAAATAACAGACCTGGCAAAGTGTAATCTAACATATATCAAGATATACTGATTTAGCCTTTTATGGAGCCTTACAAATCAATACAAAATCTTTTTTTTAAAAGCAGATCTGCCATACTTTAAGTCATATACATGTATAATAAATATAACCTGAAAATAGATTAACCATCCCTTTCTACTGGATTTAGCACTTGCATGTATTGATGTAGACAAAGAATCAATGGACATATATAGCTACTATTTTTATAACTTAAGATATCTTTACCTTTCTTAAACAAGGTTTTGTTTTTGTAAAGACATAGGTAAACACATTCATTAATCCAAATCTGCTACACCTACATCTAGAAACAATTTTTTTCTGAAGGAATTATTCAAAATGTAGTCTAGGTATGGCCATGAAATACGCACAATGTGACCTTTTTTCAAACCCCATGACTCTGTCTGTGAATGTGTGAAAAGTAATCCCAGGTAATGTACTTTCATGCCCCTCTTTAATCCATTCATTATTGCTATGAATAAGCTAAACCACCAAATTCTGGTCTATAAATAATTAGTCATTAATTAATACAGTCCGGCTGGCTGATCCAGAGGAACCACAAAATATAGGGAGCCAGAAAAATGGAACCTGGTCTGACTTCACAGGACAATGGAACAAAGCCAGTTTATTTGTGCTCAGTCTTGCACAATAGTATTGCAGGTTGACACAATGAGGCCCTAAGAACAGCCACCATTTTTTGATGGCAGCAGCCCGGAATTAAATACCACACTTGATTTTAAGTCAATTATGACAGGAGAGGGATTTCAAATAGAGAGTCTCTCTGACTTCATAATACAGTTTTATTTTAACTTTCTGACTTTTATGAACTTAAGATTTTGAGGCAATTGACTTCTTCAAGTTTAACTTTGTGTTTGCAACCTTTGAACACACATCATTTTCTGCACAATTTCTTTCCCCTGGGAATCCCTGTGATCTCATTGGCTAACTCCGACCTAATTATTGGACTGTTTTGTACCTTGTCATTTGAACAAACAAGGATGTGCACTATGAGTTTCCTTGTCCGGACTCTTAACATCAGGAACTTTTTCTTGCGTACAAAGGGGGGATTAGATTATCTAATAATAAGGAAATAAAAAGGATACACTTCCTGAAAGAAGTCAATATGAGGTGGTTGTAGAATGTCCAGTGATGATAATACCTGTAAACAAAAACAAGGTCATTATACATGGTCCAGAATGCAACTTCTAGTATTAAAAGCTCCCCAAACTTCAAATATTTGTGTGTTTGTTTTTCTTTACAAAAAACAAGTGAAAATTAACATTTAACAGCTCATGCCTAAACATAAAAGCACTTACAAGGTGCTCAAAATAGATGTATGTTTTCCTACTGCTTTTAAGCATGCATGATCTTGAAGAGCTTTCAAGACACTAGAATACTTTTTTAAGCTGACCCAATTTCTCTAAACGAAAACTCTGGGTGACATCATATCAATGTAGTTTTTATGGATGACCATTAAACAAGTGGTCAATGGCTATCTAATGTGCATCAGGGTTAGAAGGTCACGGAATGACAGGTGTCCTCAGGTGACAAATTTACAACAACTCCGATCATATTTCCTATATTTCTCTCTCTCTAATTATTGGGACAATTGCTAATTATTGGAACTATTCTTTACAAAAGCATTTATGCATTAATTATGTTCTTCCTTTTTACCACAAAGATTGTACAATGAAATTAGCATCCCTAAAATAGCTGTACCAGTCTCTCATATACATTTCATATAATCCACTTCCCATAACATGAATGAAGGAATGCTGTTCAAGTTCTTGAAAAATTCTTTAATGACCATTATTTTTAATTTTTAATGCACAAATCACGGCAAATAAAGATCAATAGACTTCAAAATTCGTTTTCAAAGATGTTTAAATTGTTAACAGATTAGATCTCTAGCATTTTCCAAAGTGCGTCATAACCTCTGTTGTGTCAATTTTTGCACCTTTATCCAGGTGAATTCCAAATCGAAGGTCATGTCCTATGTTGGCTGACAGCCTGCCTGAACCTTAGAACTGATTGATAGCTTTCAGTTCTTGCTATAAAACTTATTCCACTTAACTTTTTGGAATTCTTTTACATATCATTTTTTGATAAGATAAACCCAATTTTTAAATCAATGTTAACTTTTTCTTGTCTGGTGTTAAGACTACCAGAAGAAAACTGAATACTTGAGATTGTTTTGTTATTTATAAGAAGGTCTTTGTTCTGAATATAAATGCTAGAGTCATGAAAAAGTGAAATCCTTTGTAATTAATCTGTTGAAAGAAATTTTCTGGATACAATTATTGTATTCAATGAGTGCCTTAGAAAAGTGTATGGTATGTATAGATAACACATTCTAAAATAAACTTCTGAAAGATGGCTATCATTTTCTTTAAAGAGCTGAATACCTTTTTAAAAGATCTACTAAGAAGTTAAAGGCTTGACTGTCATAAAGACAAAAAGGGAATGATAAAACTTATAAAATATTTTAGAATCAAAACAAAATAGACTCCTTAATAATAGGCAGCTGTCTAGGAGCATTGCCTGTCAAAGCTATGAAACTTTGCATGAATTAACATCTGGAAAACCATGTTACACACCAATGATGAGTTTCTCCACTCCGATAAGAACAAAGAGGTACACACAGAATATAATGGTTTTAGATCATACGATCATATACTTCTAGCCGATAGATGTTTCATTTTGGCATCCACAACTTCACACACCTAAACATGCTGAGTCAAAAGTCATATTTTTTTCCCTCTACATTTTTAGACAAAGAAACCATGGATGGCTTGTTTGGGGGTTTTAATTGCATGTAAAAGTTCATTATCCGCAAGAGTGTTATTGGATCTATTTCTTAAATAGGAAATCATTCAGTCAGTACTTTATGGGGTCTATATGACAGATGTGGGTCAGATGTGGCCAACGACCTAAATAAAAGGTTGTTGTGTTTTGAACTTCTCTTACTAGTGTCTGATGGAAGTGATTAAAATGTATGACTTGATTAACCCCATCCAAAAACCAGAAGTCTCTGTCGAGACTGAAGCTCTACTGGTTTGAACTTATAGCAAAGGAAGAGAAAGTACTTAAGCAGCTGGGATTTAAAACTTTATAAACAGCATTAAATAGAATAATGATCGTTGATAAAGTCTCTTTATGTTCTTAGTGTAGTCTACTTGTGTACCAAGTAATACTGAAATCAGACAAAAACTGTAGGAGGAGTAGCATTTTGAAACAATTTCACAGATATTTCTATTTTTAGTAACCACGGCAACACCGTTCATCGAAATCAAAAACCGATGCACAAAATTATGTATCTTAGTGTAGTCTACTTGTGTGCCAAGTTAAATTGAAATCAGACCAAAACTGTAGGAGGAGTAGCATTCTGAAACAATTTTACAGAAATTTCTATTTTTAGTAACCACGGCAACATCATTCATCAAAATCAAAATCCGATA
>PRKT01000007.1:3174280-3184708 GCA_003671525.1 Saccostrea glomerata
AGGAGTAGCATTTTGAAAGAATTTCACAGATATTTCTATTTTTAGTAACCACGGCAACACCGTTCATCGAAATCAAAAACCGATACACAGAATTATGTATCTTAGTGTAGTCTACTTGTGTGCCAAGTTATATTGAAATTAGACCAAAACTGTAGGAGGAGTAGCATTTTGAAAAATTGTTTACAGACAGACGGACAGACAGACGGACAGACGGACGGACGCCGGACGCATTACTATTGCATAAGCTCTTCTGGTCTCTGACCAGTAGAGCTAACAAGATAGATAGATATTGTTTCTATGTAAAAGGAATAATATTTTTCAATACTCACATTGTCATGCTTGAAGTGACACAACATTCGTAACTCTCTGTAAACTCGCTTGCAGGACACAAGATTCTGGAAAACATTGGGCATTTTCTTCAAGGCGACTCTCTTCCCATCTCGCGGATCCGTCACAGACCTGTGAAAACAGACAAAAAAGTCAGTCCAAAATGTGCTGCAGTAAGCAAATCCACACTTAAATTTGATATAGTTCAAATGAGTATATATGAAAATTTCTTTAGTATAAAATTCTTCTGAAATTAAAAAAAAAAATATGTCCTTTTGATGATGCATGTAAATGTGATGAATCAAGTAAAATCAACTATATCATCATAGATCTTAACTTAGCAGCTATTATTAGATGTCAGAGTTACTGGGGTTATAAAATTCTCACTCGAAATGATAAAATTTTTGACATTTTTTGGTGAGTGTATGTTATGGAATTAGAAGTCTGAAATCTAAAACAGTTTCTGAATGCATCCATGTTTCATAAATAGTGCATCCAAACTAGGAACCTTGAAATGTTCAAAACATTTCTTTATAAACAATTTTTACTATCAATTTTACATCATCTGTCAATGTTTTTATGAATCCATCAAACCGAACTTCAGAAAAATTATAAACAAGAAATAAAAAGCATTTGATAGACCTCATCCACAAAATTGTGTGACATATTTTCTCAGTTTTATTCTTCCTTGTCAATGTAATCTTTTTCACAATTTATACAAATTTCAATTTGTATTTTGTGAAAATGGTACTTTAATTGTCTGTACTTGTATGTGTAAACATTAAAAAATATTAATAATTGTAGATTTTAAAAAATTAAGGGGTGGAAAGTGAGCTATATTTCTCAGGACATGAATTAATCTTTAGCACTGTCTAGACATAACACTCTTCCTCTGAGTCTGTAGATATGATTACATCCAGCATTCCTTTTGGTGTATATGAACTTGTGTACGTGTGAAGAATCTAGTTCACACACTGACATTATTACACAAAGTATACAGCTGGCTACCAGGGGTAAAATCCCTGCTGATTCTATCAATAAAGCACACTCAGCAGGGAGCCAGACTAAGCAATTCATTCAACTAGGGGGGAAATTAACTCAGTCATATTGAGATATTTTTTATCTATTTGTTTAATAAAAACAACTTTCACCAGTTCAAAAATATACACAATGTATATGTAAAATTGAAAAACAAAGAAAAAAACTGTCAACAATAAAATAAAACACATTTTATAATATACTTTTACCTTATAAATTCTAATATTTTTCTGTATATATATATATTTTTTAATTTTTAATAAATTAATTTAATGTTTTAATCTTTAATAAAATTTTGTCATCAGTAGGAGTGAATAACAATGGAATTGTTTTGAACGACTACATGATAAATCTGTTTTTCATTGGAGTTCATAGTAGGTGGGTTATTGTTTATCGGATTGAAGTATGTGAGTCGTGTGACGCAATACTCCCAGTAGTACTTGTAAAGTACAATGCGGATAATTATCCTCAACACAAATTTTACACAATAGTGAACGTCATATCCTTCTTAACTAAATAGTCATGACTTTTTTTTTTCTTTCATTCAAAATCAACAATATTTTAAATCTAAAAATTTTAAAGATAAAAGAGATTTTAAAAAATCAATCAGATTCTTTCTATGTTTACAACATTAATTAAAGGAACATCATTTTATTTCACTTAATGACTAGAGGCTCGGAGATGTCTTTGTCTGGCCTCAGGTCAAGTCTTGTCAACAAACAGCTGATCAGCGCACTCATGTCACACAAAGAAAATCATACGAATAAATTCCTCTATATTTCAAACACTGATATTAAAACATTTATGATGATTAGTCTTCTTTTTCTCGTATGACAAAAAATACTAAACAGAAATGAACAATTGATTTTTCTACGGAAAACTCTTATTAATTCGTGCTTTCCGTGAACAGACTTGAATGGGGAACAAAAGGGGGCCGATATTCCTACTCACCAAACGACACCGAAAGCCCCGTAACCTATGGGTCTATCAGGCTGAATATCCTGGGGTGGAACGACTTGATAATAGGGCACAGCCACAGCAGCCGTCAAAATGGCCTGTTGAGAGGGGGCCGGGGCAGGTCCTCCCTGAAAAGCCATTATGTGACGTGCGTGTCGATGGCTCACCACCGCCATATCTTTCATTTGAGTCCTTTCAGGTGTCCGCACGTTTCCGTGTTGTTATTCCTCTATTTACAGTTCTATCATTGCCTTTCCTTGCACATTCACAAAGGTGTGTGTCTCTCCTGTACACCTGGAGAGTTTGAGGTGCTAGTTTGACTTAAAACTTAGACATAAAAACAATTTTCAACTGGTGTAGTGGGCTCCCTGACTCACACGCGGAGAGCTCTCAGCACACAAAGAAGTCACGTGACAACGCATAAAACCTTTCCCAGGATGCTACATTCTGGGTCAAAGGTCACAAAAACAAAACAGAAAATTCGTGTTTTCAAAGAAATGAAGTGAAAGCTTTTGATGTAAGTTTTTCATCTATTAAAGATTAATGTTTTCTTGTCATATAATCTAAAATGACACTTACCAATTGTTCCGTTTGGATAAAATGAAATCGTTATTTCACATTCAAAAGCACGTGGCGTTTCTATAAATATATTTTGGCCACGCCCCTTAACCTTTCCAAATCGGAAGCTTTAGCAACAATAGACTTGACGAATAAAGAAATATTACAGACAAAGAAGGGTATCTGGTACATATACCTTGTTTTTCGTTTTAAAAGAGCATTGGTTAAAGATAAGAGACTTTAAAAAATATGAATTTAAACTACAGATGCATATTTTTTTCGGAAAATTTCTGGCCTGCTAAGGTCAAACTGTTCTGCTGAGTTTGCATGATCACATGGGCATGCAAAACTGCTTTAGTTATGAAAGTGAACTTGCTACAGTGATATGCAAGTATATAATTGAACGGAAATCTCTATTGAAAATGTTAATTCAATGACCTTTTCTACAGGGTTTCTGATTAAGAAATGAATTATGATTTAGATAAATTATGATTGAGGAAAATGATCAATTACTCTTTTATTTCCATCTTGATGTCCTTTATATGAATTAAAAAAAACATTGAAAATTTGTTACAAGATTTATTAAATTCTTAGTTATTTAAAAATTGTCTGTAACTTTTCTCGCATTCTTTTTTTTATATCAAAAGATGAAAAGGTTGAAAAAAAAATGAATAAATTTCAGAATTCCTGTATTTTCTACTAAGAGTTTTTATTTAAAATGGATTTTTAAATCTATACTATTAACTAATAATTAACTATTTCTTAAGACCGGAAAAATATATAGAACCCTATCAACATAGATCTGCTGTTTCATAAACTTATAATTATTTAATTTAACTGTACATGAACAGAAAGTTTAATAGTTATAGGTCATTGTAAATGAGATGTACATAAAAGGAGTTAAGATAAGCTAGATTTCTATATTCATATGAATTATCCCTATATAAAAATAGAACTGAATGAACATGTAGCTTTTTATAGTTTCTGTCAAAATCTAGCAAAAGAAAAAAAATATGATGACCTGATTTCTGCCATAAGAAAAGGAAAAAGAAAAAAAAAATCTGAAATATTTCATATAACTTGAATTCTCTCTTTGAAATTTGCTTTTTAATTGTGTGATTGAAAATGATTTATTTAAAGTTATTTTACTTAAATACAATGATAAACTAAAAAAGGACTAACAGATTATAATTTAAAGTTCATTCAAGTATATATAGTTATTAACATGTGAAAAGGAAATTGTTTCCTGAAGGTTTAAATTCTATTTTTATTTTATTTTTGAACTGCATGACTGAAGGTATGAGAACTCCTCATAATTTTTTAACAGGAAAAGGTTAATTCCTTAATGATGAGCCCTACCAATGCATTTATTCTTGTTACGGTACATACATTATTTTATTGTGAACAACTGGTATCTTTGAATTGTCATATAATAAGTTGATATTACCAGATTTGTGTATATATACATATAATTTTTAAGCTTACCTGAACCTAAGACTCAAATGAGCTTTTCTGACCACATTTTGTCCATCTGTCTTTAGAAAAACCTCATTTCAACTTCTTCTCAAGAACCATTGTGCCAATTCCAACCAAACCTGCTACAAAGTACCATTGACTATTCAAGTTTGTTCAAATGAAGGCCAACATCCTCTTCCAAGCAAAAGCATTTTGGCATATTTTAAAAATCTTCTCAAGAACCACCAGGCAGAAAGATGAAACTCAAAGTGGAAGAAAGTACATTTAGATTTGTTCAAATCATGATCACTGTGGGTAGAGTGGGGCCTGATTGTAATGAAAAATCAAAGTTTTGCATAATAATATATTATAGGAAAAATCTTTGAAAATTTTCTTCTCAAGAACAGCAAAGCCATGATAAAATGTATATATATGTAAGCTAGCATCTTCAGGTAATGTAGATTTAGAATTTTTCAAATTATGATCCTTCAGGGGTAGGGTGGAGCCACAATCAACAATCAAAGTTACACATAGGAACAGATTGGATTTTTTTGTTAAACATATAAAAAATCTTATTAAGAACTGTAAAACCATGATTGGTCATATTTTTATGGGAACATCCTCAGGTGGTATAGATTAAAAGAATTTATATATATAGTGAGAGCCAATTTTGGCTCCCTAAAAATCAACATTTTAGAATGATATTCGGATAAATTTAATTGATATTTATTTTGTAGAAGAGATTATATAAGAAAATATATTTTTTTACATTTAAAATGTTATATCGAAAATTATTTTAAACATTTTAAAAAGAATGTGGTAAGATATTTTTAGACAGACAATTTCAAAGAGAATTATTAAATTTTGCAAAATTTTACAATAATCTGAAGTTTTTGGTCTTAGTCGTAAGTTCTTTTGTAAAACGGGCCCCTAATGCAGATTTCATACCTCCTACTTACACCCCCCCTTCTCTCTCTTAAATCACTTTTCCTTTAATTTTTTAAATAAACTTTTTTCTTCCTATTACTTTTTTTCCTACTCATCTTCTCCTCCCTTCTCTTATTTAATTATTACTCCCAATACCCTCAATGCCAATGTAAATTGTCAATTTTCTTTTTAAGACTATCAGAGTATTTTCCCTTTATACAGAGTCGCTAAAGAAGAGAGAGCAGCCCGGCCTAGGTTATAATAAACATACAGTATTGATTTCCATTTAATTAATTGTCATTTTATTTTTGAAAGCATTATAAAAAAGACCACAGTCCTGAAAATAGTTAGAAATTTTAAAAATGAGGAACAAAAGGAATTTGATGCCTGTGTTTGATCTAGATCTATGCACATTACTGATCAACGTCAGAGATAATTATAGATAATAAATGAAAGATTGAGACAAGGTTTTTTTTAAGATGACAGTTAGCGAGGGCAAGTAAGGAAAAATTATAGTGTTAAAACTTACAATTACAAATTATCTGTAATTCTAATGACTTAATTGGATTTTTTTATTTTAAAAAAGTTAAAAATATCAGTTTGAAAGTGCACAGAAATTAAGTCTTAAGCGCGTTTGATAAAATATTTCAGGTCAAATATTCAATGAAAAAATCAATCTGAATGACTGATTAAAATCAGATCTTTATAATGCCCTGGAATTCTGATCAGATGGTCGCTGTTTAAAGATTATATAAATTTAAAAAAAATGAATTGAATTTATAAGTGTAAAACAGGCATTATATTCTTGACTGGTAACATAAAAATTCACTTAGAGAGAAAAATTTAAGGTAAATAAGCAATATTAGATAGTTATTAATAAACATTGGATAATTTACATAATCATATTTAATCTTTTAGGGAACAATTAACATATCACAGAAGTAAAAATATTTGACTTAATTATCATGGAAATAAATACATTTCTATTTTATCTGAGGATTATATGTTTCTATTACTAATTCATTCAGCAAGAGATATTCTTTTTTTACATACATACATGTACATTGCTGCATTTTCAAAAGGATACTGTATGTTTACAAAAGTGGGCTTCATAATAATTTTAGCATCTTTGGTGAGGACATTGATGTACTAATTCATGAATACTGATAAGAAATCGTATGATATATAGTATACGTTGCAGAAGTGTGTAGCGTTAATTCAGGAATACGGCAACTATACTCAGCACCCAATGATTGTGCTAAATTTTGAATACCATAAATATGGAAATTTTTACATTGATTTTATTTTGCGAATTTGGGTAAAAATGCTGTTGATTAATTCTCCTGTTTCAAAATTTTGCGAATGACCACTGCTTTGTTTACATTTTTTTATTGGTGATTTATTTTTAAGAAAAATATAATGAACTCCCAAATTTGCTAAAAATCATCTACAGCAAAAATTTTCAGATTTACGGTAGACCAATTTGTATACACATATACAGTATAAATGTAAGATGATTTAAAAAAAAATTTCAATAGTCATGCAGGAATCCCTTGTGCCCCTTTGTGATGCTATAGACAGGTAGTCACATCTCTAACAAAGACCTATAAATGCGAGATAAAATTGGATTGGGAGATGTTTTGATTTGACATTTTCTTTGCCATTGTGCATATATATATACAATGATTATATAGCTATTTACTGCTTTGCTTTAGCTGGCACGTTATTTACAATGTAAATATGATATGTACATTTCATCCCTTGTAAACATATGGTAAACTTGTAAGTCATTTGGAGATGAAGTAATGGTACATTAGATTGCTTTTATTTGCCCTAAAGGCGTATATTTTTATTTATGTTTTACATCTCTTCACAGGTGTATCAACTATACTTATACAAAGTGGCTGCTTGAGAATACAGTGACCTAGAACCTTGACAGTGCTACAATGCCTTCAGCTGTCTGTAAAATCATTCACCCCTGGAACAGTTGCTAACGAAAGCTGCTTGAAGGTGGAGAGAATGTCCTCATGGATTTCCATGTGAGGTAAATATAATTTTATCCCCTCTTATGACAGTTTAGTTTCAATAATGAATTCCATATATAGAAAACATTTTTTAATTAAAATTTTCACTTTTTCCACCATGTGTTATATAATCATAGTTTTATTAATGATTAGGATGACAGCTAGGGGAATTTTTTCCTAGCTGACTTAGTTAAAAAGCTTGGCTGCATTTAAAGATGGAAACGGTGTGTAGTATGATCAATAAGTTGTCTTCTTAATGAATATTTAATGTACTCCTAACATAATGCCTGTCATGTAGTAATAAATATCTAATGTCTGACATTCTGTGCTTGCTAATTATGTGCAGATCTAAATAAATGAGAACGGCTAGTAATTAGGTTCAGAAAATGGAGCTGTCTGCATCCAAACAATTTAATCATTCAGTGCTGAATATGAACATTTCAGATTTTGTGAAGTGACATTTTCTTCTCAATCATTATTTTGAATGAAAAGACAGAGTTTAATTGTTTTCATAAGAGTACAGGAAAACATTTATGGCTTAATTATAATAGTATTATCTGTAAGTGATATTGCCCCTGCGAAATGATATTCATGATTTTAAGAACCTTTATGAGTTGTTCATAATTGTTCATGAATGGTTCTTAAAGGATTCTTAACAGGTTCATAAAAGTTGTTCATGAATAAAATTCATGAAAACATTCATAATTCATAGTTCATGAATAAATGATGAACAAATATGAATATTGTTAATTTTCAGTTTAAAGAAAAAAACTTAATAGTTCAAGGTAATGAATGTTCATGAATTTTCATGAAGACTAAAAATGTAAAAATAATTGTCACAAACGATTTCCAGAAAACACTCATTACTCCCATAATACAACTTTTGCATGCAGATGCAATTGTTGAACAAACCCCTGATTTAATTAATGACATGCTTTTGTTTTGATTTTGAAATTATTGGATCAGAGACAAGTAGGAGAACATAAGAGGTTAAAATCACTATTTTCTACTCTCCGAATCGGTAACTTAGATTCTTCAGGATACTAAAACTCTGTTATGTACTGTCTAGAAGGGAGATTGTAATTAAATAATGATCGTAATTTAAAGAACACTGCATCAATATTGACAGCATTTTTTTCTCATATTGAATTATTAATGTTTCTTCATCATTTAAAATGGCCAGCTATATTAATATTGTGCTTTAAATTATCTCATTTTTGACGACACAACTTTGTTCGACCGAATTTTCTCTATTTGTCAAACTTTCAACAAGTTGTGAGAAAATGAAACAGACTTATAGTCTAGGAAAAATTTCATGATCTTCGTTAAAACGTATCTTAGATTTATTTACAGCTAAAAAATCATATCTCTTGTACTATTCCGTACTATTCTTGGGTCAAACGCTTTATATTTTGATGCAGTTATCAAGTCACATTTTTCTGTCCATCGTGTGTAAATGATACAGCACAGGCTGCATGGTAGCTGCAATAATGTAGCCCTCTCCGATTTTTTTTTTTTTTTTTTTTTTTTTTTTTTTTTTTTTTTTTTTGGGAGAGGGCTACAACTCCTTAGGATCTCTATAATGGCGCAGATGCGGCAGTGGATCACTGCCGCACGGATTTCGGCTCAAATTATCAGTAAACGGCTATTTTATTATCATCTATTACCTGGAATCCAAATATGTAATTATGCAAAACATAAATCGATCCAAAAATATTCACAACGATCCATATATCGGTTATTTTTCGTGTGTGTCAACAGCTTAACTTGAATTTATCCGCCATGTTTACTGACCTTGATGGATTGTATTTTGGGACAGCCAATGAGAACTTAGGTTCTATAGGAGCGGATCTACTAGGAATTCTCTTATTTTAAGCATGCGTATCGCTGTTTGCGCAAAAATAACACTTGAAATGGTTTTATTTATCGATGTTTTTGTAACATATTATAGCACAATCGTTTATAAACATCGACATTTGCTTTATTTGGTTGTTCCAAATTTCAAGCGAAAGTCTCACTACGTCACGCGTGAACTGTCATGGCTGCTGAATATTGCAGCTGGGAAAGACACAGATTTATTTTACATGGTTTTCGAGTTTAACAGGCTATGTTGTTGACAGTGAATAAAAATTCCGTCTTATAAGAAGTAAGTTTAATGTAAAAATAATTTATTTTGCCTCCAATCACCCGTATCAAAAAAATATATTTGCACCATTACGGAGATGCGATGGAATTGTAGCCCTCTCCAGAAAAATATCAGATAAAAAAATCGGAGAGGGCTACATTATTGCAGCTAGCTGCATGGTTTTGAAGTACAGTGAAGTCGCCAATTCCGGGTCACGTCTGGGAATTTCGTTGATATTTTGCAAAGCTGTTCGATTTATATTTTATGCAATATATGTATTGAAAGGACAAACAGCGAGTCATCCAAAACCCTTTTTGTTTTCAAAGTAGCTACACGGAAACAATATTTACAGACATATTTCAGAGAGGCCTAGCTTCCCCAGTTACGAATCATTTTCTCCATTTCCGGGTCATCTGACTTCACGGTCTTGTAATATTCATGGATCGTTTCGGAACACGATTTTTATGATGCTGAAACATAAAAGAATTCATACAGCTTGGAAAAAAGTAAACAACCTCAGAAATATGTTTAAATTATTTTTAAAACAATTGCAACAAAACGAATTGTAATTTGCAGAATGAAAAAAATTAAAATAACACACAGTAAATTATAATTAGAAAAAAAATGCATTTGAAGGGTAAACTCAAATTAATTTTTTTGTAGAATATTTCCACTTAGAATACTTTTAATAATCAAGATAAATACACGGTTTTCGCTTGGTTTTGTACATTGAGTTTTGACATGTTTCATACCACGAGATTACATTGAACCGCAATTGGAGAAACAAGTATAGTTTGATTTATTAATAATAATAATTTTATTTGAGCAGCTATCATTATGATGATTTCTGAGTTAAAACCAAATGTATTTGCCATACTTTCGAGCTCTTATAATTTATCTAGAACTTTTATATCAGTCTTGCTGCAGCGAACAAAAACGAAAGTAGCTCGTCACCGAAGCAGAAACATCCCTGTCTTCAAAGCGTGCGTTTCAGAATTTCGATTGTCGGATGCTCTC
>PRKT01000007.1:3193796-3208653 GCA_003671525.1 Saccostrea glomerata
AAAATCCAAGTTTGTTCATGAACAACAAATAATTCTTGAATATTCTTGAACTTGGTTTTCATGAATAAAATCCATGAAATCATGAGTGTCCAATTTTAACTTCATGGGATCTTCATGAACAATTCATGAGCTGATTCAAGAATATAATTCATGAACTTTTCTTCAAAGTTCAAGAATTATTCTTGATCATTTCGCAGGGGCATCTAGTTTGCTGATCTCAGGTTAGAGAAATTTCTTTTACAAACAAAGTTATTTTAGCTCACTTGTGTCATTTTCTGTTTGAAATTTCCCCATCTCACTGCATTAACATTTTTTACCTTGACCTTTTCTTCAACCCTGTCAGACATCAAATTTGTATTTTGTTAAACTTTCAAGAAATGATTCAAGCTATTTAATTCAATCTTTTTATGCTCATTAACATATTGATGGCAGGACTATTCAATTGTATTAACATTTTTCCACCTTTTGACCTATCTTTTGACTTTGACCTCATTTTTAGCTCTACTGGTCAGAGACCAGAAGAGCTTATGCGATAGTAATGCGTCCGGCGTCCGTCCGTCTGTCTGTCTAGCTGTCCGTCTGTCTGTAAACAATTTTTCAAAACGCTACTCCTCCTACAATTTTAGTCTGATTTCAATATTACTTGCCACACAATTAGACAACAATAAGATACATAGAATAGTGCATCGGTTTTGGATTTCAGTGAATGGTGTTGCCATGGTTACTAAAAATAGAATTTTCTGTGAAATTCCTTTAAAACACTACTCCTTCTACAGTTTTGGTCTGATTTCAATATAACTTGGCACACATTAGTAGACTACACTAAGATACATAGAATAGTGCATCGGTTTTGGATTTCGGTGAATGGTGTTGCCATGGTTACTAAAAATAGAATTTTCTGTGAAATTCCTTTAAAACACTACTCCTTATACAGTTTTGGTCTGATTTCAATATAACTTGGCACACAAGTAGACTACACTAAGATACATAGAATAGTGAATTGGTTTTTGATTTCGATGAGCGTTGTTACCATTGTTACTAAAAATAGAATTTTCTGTGAAATTCCTTTAAAACGCTACTCCTTCTACAGTTTTAGTTTGATTTCAAAATAAGTTGGCACACAAGTAGACTACACAAAGATGCATAAAATAGTGCAGTGGTTTTTGATAAGTACAAACCAGTAGAGCTACAGTCTCAACAGAGACTTCTGGTTTTTTTTTATTTGTGTTTTGTTCAATTTCAAATCAAGCACTTTTTTATACTGCTGTGCATGTCAATGATTGATCTTTTTTTTTTCAACATATAAATACCAGTATGTTGTATGTGGTATAGAAAATGAAAGCGCCAATCATAAGACATTTTATTTTTATGTCATTTCCACCTATAATTGTTATTAATCCACACTTTTGTTTTAAACCTGAATATCAGCAGGGGGCATGCATTTCATTGATAGATTATACTGGAAAGCTGACAATCATTCAATAGGTGCTTTTGTTTCAAGTTCAAGCATACCAATACTATATTGATATTACTGTCTCTAACAGGAGACTGGAGTCAGAAAACAAGGAAAAATCAACCTTAGAATTATTGGAAACATATGGCCCAGGAATGTAATTTCATTCACGCTGATGCCAATCCGTGTATTTAATCTAATTAAACTTTGCAGGTTGAAGTAGGGAGGATGATCATCCACCTAGGGAGAAACAGCTGTAGTGGTACGTTCTTCTTCTCAGATATGATAAAACTAGATTATAAAATCATCACATTCCATCAAAAATGGGGGATTTTTTTTAGAGAGAGAGAGAGAGAGATCTATAGAAAAAATCTTTTGATTGTAAATTTTGTGCTACAGGTATTTTATGGAATCTACTTGGTCAGTTTCAGAGCTAAGTAAATTAATAGAGGAGAGGTTTTGGGTTTGCATGAATTTCAACCCAATATTTTTATGCTAAAATCATAGGTATTTATTTGGTAAAGTGAAAACCCCTTTTTCCTATGTAGTTAAAATATTTGTTTCTTCTCAATAAAAGCAATGTTTCAATGGAAAAAATGCTTAAAAACTCTGTGTCAATACCTCATAATCTGTTGTTTGAACACTCCATTATTTCTTAGGAATGGTGGTGATTTGTTAATACAACATATGTAAAGAATAGATTTTTTTTTCATGTTCACTTATTTCTTCCCCTTCTGCTTGTTAGAACTCAATTGAAAAAGCTTACAAAATTTTCAAACAAATCCAAGCAAAAGTCTCCAAGCTAGATGACCATGCCTACAGACAGACAGACATGCTGATTTCAATATCATCCCCCTGAACTCTGGGGGGGGGGGGTATAATTAAGAGCATTTTAAACAGTATATTTTAATTAAGAAGGTAAGTACCACGTGCCTCTCAAAGTGTTAAAAGCATTGGGTCTCAACTCAGCTGAGTTGAAATGTTTTTTTAAAATGGAATGGAGTGGCACTCAAACATTAATCTATAACTCGATCTTTTCATTATAGGTGCCATAGAGTCATTAACCCATCATAAGTAGCAGAAAACAGCATTTAGTGTTGTTTATAAACTGTTGCTGATCAACTTTATTACTATAGTGTTTAGTTAATATGGTGAAGAAATAGGAACATCAAAGTTACTGAGACAATAACTATGGAGGATTGACAAGCATGAAGAGTGAGTCTTAGAATTAATTTTAATTCAATTGATTATGTATCCATCTATCATACATGTACTAAATTAAAAGCCAGATGACTTTGATCGGACCGTTGCTCTAATACTTTGTACCTATGATGAAGGAAGAAAAAAGCAGCCCTTGGAAAAGAAACACCAATAAATAAAATGGTGATTTGGTTAACTCTTTGTAGGGCAAGTTTTATTGAAATTGAATTTAAAATGTAGAAGAAGTAGCTAATTTTTAAAAGATTTAAAAAAAAAACAAAAAACAATAATCTTTGCAACACCTTTCACATCTTTGCTAGCCAAGGGTTTCTGATACGCTTCTCTCCTCATAATCCCTTGGCATACGGTGAAGTCAAAAGACAGGATTGTTTTCGTCACGTGATCTCGAATCTATCAGGTACGCACAGATTGCATCATCGATAGAAATAAAGACGCAATGTTTAAAAAGAATTAAATCAAATTTTTTTACAAGAATAATTAAGAAGCATGTTTATTTATTATTTATAGTACACATCTGTAGCTTCAATATAGATTCTTAATCACATATTTAGAAGATATTGAATGACACCATAGCTATTCATAGAATTGCATGTCATCTTACGGCTTGTTGTTTACCTGCGTTTTTCATTCCCGAGATAAAAGAGTGAAGAAGTATCCAAAACGCAAATAATGTCATTTACAAAAAAAATTGGTGATTGGTCGACCGGACTCCAGAAAAAAACCCTACTTTTATCAACACTGTATGCCAAGGGTTTATGAGGAGAGTAGCGTATCTGGCTAGCAAAGATGCACCTTTCACTAAAATCAATAGAAGATATGAATTCTTTGTTGAACTCAGGTGCTCAAATACACCCATTTTTTTTCAAGTTATTGTAATTTAAAATAATTTCACAAAGCCTGTCTTTCAATACCTGGTCTCTCAGAGGAAACTTTTTAACAGGAAACAAAAACACCAAGTCTCTACTCTATATTGATGTTTGAAATGAGACAAATGGACATGGTCAGTTAAGTTGTATATGGCCAGGGACATTTTATGGATATAGTGAACCTAGCTCTTTATTTGGAGAAAAAAAATGTTATATGGCCCTTCTTTCCTCTAATCTTTTATGACCTCACACTATCAAAAATCACTTAAAATATATTATTGTGACAGTCCTACATTGTGCAGTAAATCGTGCATTGACATAATTGTCAAATGAGATGAATGCTAAAAGGGTTTGATGAACCATATGGCTAAAAAGTGTATGATGGTTCTATCGACTTATTGCGGTTGTCAATTGCTTCTTGTTGACAGTTTTGTGTTTTACTTGGCTATATCAGTCCTCGAATCTTTAAAAAAAAGGCAAAACAAGTATGTTTTGCCATTATGAGGTCATTTCTTAGCATGGTTATATCTGGCTTTAAAATCTTAAAAATAAAGCGCAAAAAAAATGATTTGCTATTGTGATGTCATGTGCAAAGTCATTATAGCTTTGAATATAAAAATGTACAGAATATTTCGAATGGAAACTTGAAGAAATCTCTTAAACCTCCAAACCGAATCATCTCAGATAACATATTTAACCCTGTACTTTTATGTGCATGGTACTTGCAGACAGTGGTCTAAGTTTAGAGGATATAATTTACATTCCTGGTCTGTTTACCTTACCATTCTTTATCTTGTCTTTATGTACTGTTACCCAGAGATTGAGGATGTATGCCATATAGATGTCTGATTTTAGGAATGTGAAGTAGACCTCACATGTATGAGCTGGATACTCTCTGACATCTTTATTAATTTAAAACTCTGCAACAGGTAAGGAGCTGTTTTCATTACCTTATATGTAAGTTTTTCATAAAATATATATTAAAAAAATTTAGATACCATGTAAATTTTTTTGAGGCACTTTTGGATTTTATTTTGCAAAATTCATTAAATATAAAAAATATTCATTTATTATTATTTTTCAATGTTTGATTGCTTACAAAATTCATTTAATTTAATATACATTGCTTACTATTTTTGTTCATCAATTTGTGATGTTAGCTTTCACAGACTTTAATGGAATTTCAAATTCAAATTCCTTTAGTATATAAAATTAAAGGAAAGCAATACCAAAATTATTCAATTAATATGTCCCCCTCACTCAGGCAAATTTAATCAAATTTTCACATCAGATCTTGAATACTTTCCTTTTTAGATTACTGTGTAACATTTACTCAATCTTTTTTACATAATTTTTTGAGCATTTTGATCTATCAATGGATATAAGGTGTGACAGACAGACATACAGCTAGACAGACAGACAGACAGACAGACACTGAGAAAAGTAATATCTATGTGTCATCATGCTCTGCAAGTGATACAATAAAAGTAACTTAATATGTATATACATGCATTTTGTTAAAAAAACTACGCAATATATGTTCATGGTTTACCCACTGAACCTTTGTTTGATAATTCCTTGGTTTCAAATTTCAATGTACATGCAATGACTATTGAAATAATTTCATAGATATTTTGACTAAAAGTCAATGGATATGAAATATACTGTTAAGTTGGTTCAATAATAATTTTGCTTTATCATTTGCACCTGTCTTGAGTTAAGCAAACACTTGCAGTGAAATAAAAACAAAATTTGAAATAGGATGTATCGTTAACTATACCTTATCATATGTGAAATTGATCAAACTTTTGCTGTAATCAATGTAATTATTTCCTTCACAGTAGAAGGAATTCAGAAAATATAAGTTTAATCTGGGTAACAGTTTTATATTTCAGGATAGAAATGAAGGTAGTTTTCTTAAGTGTGCTTCTGTGGGCCAGTGTCCTCTGTTTGGATTTTAATTACCATGACAACAGTAAACTTGAACACTTCCTCCAGAACATGTCCAGTATCTACCCAAACCTGACCAAGCTGTACAGCATCGGAAAAACTGTAGAGAGTAAGTATATATATTATTAAATATGTTGTTGGAATCAGTTTTTTTCTTCTGTTCATTGAGTGCATATATCTTATTCAAAAGTCTACCTACCTATATCTACTAAAAGCAAATATGCTGATAAATATTATGTATAACAAAGAGAGGTTTGTGCCTCTTAATTGGATTTGAGAATGCCCAGTGCTCTATTACAATCATTCTAGGGATAATCCACCAACCCGTTAGTAAGATGCCATTTATCTTGTACATTGTACTACCACATTGATCCTTTCCAAAAAATAAAATATCCTTTATTTTATTAATTGCTAGAGAATATCTTGGTCCTAATTTTGTGAACCAAAATGGATTTGAACCCAGGACCTCAGGCATGCCAGCCCAGTACCAATCAAGTTACTATTATATTTAGTGTGTAAGATATTTGGTGGAAATTGATTTTTGAAAAGGTTAGCGAAGATTTAATTTAGCACATTTCTAAATGTTCTTTTTTATGTTGATATGTGCAAGACATTTAGCGTTGTATTTGAATTAGAGGAGGTTTCTCTCCACCAAAAGTGCTAAAAAGAATACACAACTAAATGTAATACATTTACAGTATAATGGAAAAACTATATTAGCCATGCTTGTAGGATGCCATGAATCTTACACTAACAAACACTTCAAAAGTCATGCAAATGCCATCATATAAAAAAAGATTTTATGTTCTCCTTTCTTTCATATGAAAAACACTTCCTCAATCAGTAAATACATGTACTAGTAAAAAATCCCCTTTTAAGCCATCTGTATATTAGGTAGGTTTCTTATGCAGATCACTGTAACAATGTCATACATATCAGTTATCTTTCTTTGTTAGTATTGGAATTAATGTTACAGCTATTGCAGAAAAAAAATTAATACACAAATCCAACCATATGGCATGCCAATTTAAGACAAAGTTTGCTAAATTACAAGCATCTGTGAAGAGCAGTTGCTGAGAAATCTATGATGAAAATTTGTAATGGACAGTCAGACAGATAGACAGACAGACAAACACACAATGACACACAAAAGTAAAACAATATACATCCCTCTCCTATGGAGCAGGGGAATAATTAGTTCAATAACCGCTTAAACTGTATTATTTTTATGCAACAACTGCATTGTTAATTCCCTTCTATCAAATATAGAGCATCTTATTGCATATTGATAAGTTATGTGTAATGATATAAAAAAAAAATAAAAAAAAAAATCGAGAACAGAATGGGAATTTGCCAAGAATAAAGAATCAAAAAAAAAAAACTAGAGGTACTGTGAGCGATGAGCTCACTAAATGATACCCCCCGCCTCCCATTTGGTTATAACTAGTGAAAAAGTCCATGTTTTCCTGTGGCCGGGAAACCCAAAATATGTGTCGGATCAAAAAGTAAAATAGGAGGTGCACAATGGCAATATGTAATAAAGATTCTGTGAAAGTTGCATCAAATTTCATTCAGTGGTATAAGAGGAGTTGCGGATAAGAGATGGGTACCCCAAAGCGTAACAGACGGACGGACGGACGGACGGACGGACAGACGTACAGACGGACGGAATTAACGATTACTATATACCCTCCCGCTTTTCAAGCGGGGGGTATAAAAAATTATTTATACCACATTATAATTCATATTGTTGCAATGTTTTTATAATAGCAGAATGAACTTGTCTTTAGTAGATTTGTCCAACATGAAGAAAAAAAAGGTTTATAAGGATGGTTTAGGTTATTTATGAGTTTCTTAAGCATTGCCAAATAAAAACATGTATACTGAAGTCATAATCCTTTTAAAATTCTTACATTCAAGGCCAGGCAAATTAGGAAACTGTTATTGTTTTATGAGGGGTTGATCCAAAAATAACTTGAGATACAGTTGCATGTTACTATCAAATCTGTTTATTTTCTTCATTTAATTCATGTAAATATATAATTAAACTTTGTTTGACTGCATGGGTATAGAAATGAGTTTATGATGATGCTTGCAATATTTATAATGAAAACGATTTTACATTTATTGACTGGGTTCAAGGGCAACATGTATTTCATGAGCCACCAAGCCAGACATGATAGAATGTTTGTGAAAACTTTATTATACATGTAGATACTTGTAGTAATTATAAAGATTCCTGGAACCAAGATTTGTCCACAGAGGGAAATAAGGGATTTACTTAGAAATATTTTAATAAAATCTATTTTTGAGAACCACAAGACTTTACATTTATTCACAAGCTTCAATTATTCATGAAGGGTAGATTCAGGTTTGGGGGCCAAAGCAGGGGAGAGACAAAAGAGATGAGGCCAAAGATTGACTTTAGATGTGCATCAGAACAGTCCTCACAGCAAAACCAACTATTGTTTGCAACAACTTTTATTTATTATTTATAAGTTTAAAATCTATCTGCAATTACACTCTAATAAAGTCTGAGAATAAAAAAAAGGTTCATGGTGAGAAATATTCAGATGTAAATGAGAGTCACAAAACTTGCAGAGGTTTCCTCACACACAAGTTTTCAGTGCTTCGGTCTTGTATCTTTCCCATTACTTGTAAATGCAATTTATTATAAGTCACAGACAAGTAATAAGTTATATAGATGCATTGGACACAGTCCCAAGTGCTTAAACTTTTGGGTGCACCTTATAGTCTTCTCAAATACATATTTCATCACAGAATGTGGTACAGAATAATCTAGCTGATGCCAGGCTGTAATTCTTTTAATAAATGAAAACTTTCTTTAAAGAGAGACTCCTCATTTAAACAATAAAATGCTTTCTTTGTTTGTTATTACTGGAATTAACTGTCGCAGCTGTTGCAGAAAAAATACATAACCTGCGTAAGCGGGTTATGTAATTTTTTTCTGCAATAGCTGCGACAGTTAATTCCAGTAATAACATACAAAGAAAGACATTTTATTGTTTATATTTATATCTGTTTAAATAATCATTTAAAGAAGGATTAAAAAGATTAATTATTGTATTAATGATGCGAAGTCTTTATACGTTTCATTGATGGAACAGCCACTGATCAAGAAATCTGTACAGGTGACACGCTTAATGTAGTTCATGCAGTGATTAACGCAATGGGTTTTCTTAAGAAATAAAGGAAAAAATAATCTGTGGATGTAAATATATTTTGAAATTGCTCTTTATATTTTCAGATAGGGATCTGTGGGTGATAGCTATTGGAAGAAATCCAGACAGACAAGAGACACTCCGACCACACGTAAAATACATAGGCAACATGCACGGAAATGAGGTAAACATTGGAATCTTTATTCCTGTCTTGGATGTATTTTACCAACCCCCAAAGTTCCTTAAACTTTTTTCTGTGAATAGTCGTGGATCCTGATGGCTAGCTGTATTTCTGACAAACTATAATTTATGTCAAATGCCTTTTGAATTTTCTTTCATATTTTCAATTTCCTCTCCATAACATTTTGGCAATCTAATAGCTCACTCTGTTTGAATAGAACATTGTAATAGGCAACTCTGAAGAATATTGCATTCATATAAATTAAATGTCTAATAAATTTATCAGTAAATTAATTTTGAAACTACAATGTGGTCCTTACAGGTTATAAGTCGTGAGGTACTGTTACACCTAGTGGACTACTATCTGACGTCATACGGCAACAATGACACAGTCACTAGCTTCCTCAATAATACTGTCGTCCATATCATGCCCTCCATGAATCCAGACGGCTTCAGTCGGGCAACTGTTGGGGAATGTAATGGAATTGTGGGCAGGCAAGTATTTATAAGCTGCTTATTTTGATTTGGGTAAAAAAAAATGGTACAAAAAATGTTAATGATAATGTTTTTATAATTGGTAAGATAAACTTACACCTGAATCATATTCTCTAAGTATAAAATCTTTATTCTTCCCTATATTGTTATCTCTTCATTTCAGTCAGATGATTTGATAAAAGTAAAAAGTTAACATGTAAATAAAATACTGAATGAAATTCCTTGGGCAGCAAGTTAAGTCTTTGTACCCATGGTCATCCAAATGCAGAACCCATAATTCTAGCATGTTAAATTTTCTCATTCTTTATTCCAGAAGTAACAAGAATGGCTATGATTTGAATCGGAATTTCCCGGACTATTTTGCTGTAAACCCTGCCCCAATCCAGCCAGAGACTGCTGCTGTAATGAACTGGACTCAGCAGTATCCATTTGTCCTCTCAGCTAACCTCCATGGAGGAACACTGGTTGCTAACTATCCCTTTGATAATTACCCAAATGGTAGGAAGTGACGTACTGTAATCTTGGACTATCATGAGAGTCAATTGGCCAAAATAATAAAAGTTGAAAATGCAAAATTTGAAATGCAATGCTTGAAGTATGAAATTGCAAATAAATTGGAAATTAATTATGAGTATCTTACACTAAGACATACCAGGTAACTCAATTTTAACTTTTTTTTCAGCCAATGGTATTCCTAAGTATGTGACCTGCCCAGATGATGATACATTTATTTCCTTATCTAAGACATATTCCTACAAACACAGTAACATGTCCTCTGGCAGCCATTGTGGTGACGGGTTCCCAGATGGTATAACTAATGGTGCTCTATGGTATCCAGTAACTGGTAATTCTTTAAGTCATTTCAGAGGAACATTTCTGAACTGCACAATTCTTTACAAGACCTGGAAGACAATATACATGCATATATACATTTATAAATTAATTTTTGACTTCATTGTGAAAGTCAAAACAGAAAGTGTGAATATGCTTAAATATTTTTTTGTAGCACTCAACTGCCAATTGAACTAATTTCTTACAATTGTGAAATTATTAGAAGCATTTTCAATGCTTAGCATACGTTGTGTTTTTTGCCTAGATTTCAACCATTTTCAATGCATTGGCTATTTACATGATTTTTATACAGCCTTTTTTATCCTGTACCATACCTGAGGTCCTAATGATTCTCCTGTGCAATTTTGTATACATATTTTTCTCTTGTGTTCCTTTAGGTGGCATGCAGGACTGGAACTACATGCAGGCAGGGTGTATGGAGATCACCCTGGAGATCAGCTGCTGTAAATACCCTGCTGCATCAACGCTCCCAGGCTTCTGGAGTGCCAACAAACAGGCTCTGGTGGACTATCTCATGAGAGTCCATTCAGGTATTGAAATTGATCCCTCACTTAATGTTTAATGGTTCATTCTTGAATCTTTGTATATTTTTGATTCAGAGAGCAGAATGTTACCTTACCTGCAATTAAACTACCGTATAAGTAGAATTTTTAGCGAGGATTTAATTTTGGCATTATAAGCGAGGGTGCCGACATCGCTAAAATTGAATATCGCTAAAAATTAATTGCGTGTTATTTGTAATAGCTTCTTTAGTTAGCATTTTAAAATCGCTAAAATTACTTCTCGCTAAAAATAGAATACCAGTTTTTAGGTAGAAATCGCTAAATTTGCGTCTCGCTAAAATTTCCACTTATACGGTATATATAATGAAAGTATCTTAATATTATGTACTGTAATGGTTTTACTGACCCTGTAACTCTATTTGGTCCATGTAAGTGGTTGTTAAATGGTGATTTAGATTAACTTATAGGTTGTTACTTGCTGAAGATGGGTCAAAGAGCTTCTGTTTGCTACAATTAATCTACATGTAATTAAGTTATGCAGATAACAAAGATTGATGGCTTTAATGGCCAATTACATACATGTTACATTTTCTGTTTCAAGGTGTCAAAGGCATAATATATGATCAAGAGGGAAAAGTAGTCCCAGCAGCGACTCTAAAAATCAAAGGTCGTGAACTGGTATCCTTCCGCTCCTCAAACTATGGAGAATACTGGAGAGTCCTTATGCCAGGCGCTTATGTTCTCCAGGTAACACTGCGGGAAAATAAAATAAGTTTGAAAAATTATCATTTATTACTAACTAGTAAGACTTAATTTTACGTGTCTTTTTTTTTTGCTTGCATCTTATATCATTTTGTCATTTTGGCAAAGCTTGTTCACATATCTCTGTTGTTGATAGTATCGTTCTTTAATTGTTCTTACTACTAGTATTTTAGAAATAAGAGAGATCTTAAAGAGTGCTGTTTTCTTAGATTTTTATTTTTTATTTTTAAGGTGTACAATGGAGTAAACAGTACAGAGAAGAGTTTTGTTGTTACCAATGGACAGGTGACCAGACTAGACATCAGATCATGGCAGCCTATAATATCTGCCAGTACCTCATTAAATCAGCCGTACATTCCCATTCTACCAGTATTGCTCATCGCATGTTATCACCTGATACACAGTTTAATTTTCTAAGTGCCATTACTGTAAATGTACTTTTTCCCATAATTCATGGAATCACATTTTATGGTCAATCCATGTGTAGAAAATTGTGCCAATTTCTTGGATTGTAATTATATGCCCTTAATGCATCTTAAGTACTAGTATACTGGGGCAATTTCCGAAAAGAATTGAGGGTGTGATGTATCTCACAGAAAAAGAAAAATTTAAAATTTATTCCATGGAAAAAGAAGTATGTCTACAGTATTTAGTAAAATTACAATTGTAGCTTATTCTTAAAAAAAGTATTATATTTTCTTCTCTACCTCTTGATATGATATAACATTGTAACAAATATAACAAGAAATATATCTTCATGTATCTTAAAATGTAATGTCTATATTAATACAAATAACAATGTTCCATTAAATTAGTTTTAAAGACAACATATTTTTATAAAATGGACTATCATCATTGAAAATAGAGGAGGGGTTTCCTGATTAACTAAGTTTCATTGATTTCACTAGTTTCATTTGCATACACCTGTGTCAAAATCTCAAGTGATATGACTTATATAAATGTTCATGCCTTCAAGTTTAACAAATATAAATTTTCCAAGTTTATAGAGGTAATTAAGTGCTTGGCAAACAGTTGTATTTTTCAATAGTTTTGACCTCTGACTTTTTTAAACATTTGAAATATTTTGCGATTGTATGCAATTTTGTATTCTGATCGTAGAATATAGCATATAGATATTTCATGTAATTATATGTAATGGGTTACAAAGTGCATGTAATAGGAGAATAGGTTACTCTTAAACATTCTGTATGGAAAAGGGAAATTCTACTAAGATTTTTTATTTATCTATTTTTTTATATTGAGATTTTATATTTGTTATATTTTTGAACCTTCAAAAATTAATTTTTTTATAAAAATTTATTGACATCTGAGATGTTGACACATGTAAGTGTTTGGCCAACAAGTGACAACTCAGGTTAGAGATATCACTGTCAGTTAACCTGACAACATGAGTACATTTAATGAACTTATCGATTGAATTTTGATCATTACATAAGATAAGATAATTTTATCACTTATAAAAATGCAGTTGATGTCCAGCACCTCTTTATATGGTCATGTGCTTGTTACAGCAATTGTTTGTTTCAAAATACATGTATAATTGAAACATAGATGACCGCCATACCAGACCATCATGTCAAGATGCATACACGAAAGGAAAAATGCATATTGTGTTAGCAAAAATGCTAAATCATTTATCAGCAAAAATTCAAAGTTATTTTTATCTTGTGTGTATAATGTTTCTTATACATGTAAGTCTTTGAAAATGCATGCAGGTACAAGTATTTGAAGTCTGCATAAAAAATGCCAGTGATTTCATTATCTAGATCCTTCAATTTGTTTGCTTCAAATCGAGGTTTCAAGTGTTAAACAGGTGCCCTCCCCTAACCCCCAACCAGTCCCATTGGCATATGTTGCTCACTTCAACAAACTTAGCATATAGATCTATGATGGATTTATCATATTATGTATTGTTACAGTAATATTCTCTTTTATAATACCTGGTATTTACTGGAGCATGTATACTATTATTTGATTGAAAAAGTAAGTGTAGCTTTTATTTTATGTTTAAAAGTCACATTGTTTTATTTGAATGCCTTTAGTAATTGTACCAGAATTAATTCAGTCCTATCAAGGTCTTACAAGAAATATAAAATGTACAAAATCTACATAATTGTATTTTTAAATTTTACATGAAAGTCAAACTTTGCAGCATAATTTTCCTGTGATATGATATGTATACAGTGTAATTATATAATTACACGTATGGTTTTTAAAGACAAATGCAGTGGAACTTCCATTGCTTGAACACTTGGTATGTCAATAACATGGTGCAAGTGTCTTAATCTTAAATAATGTAATATTTATATTTTTGTCATTGATATCAAATTCCAATCATGAATATTTAAGTTCTAAAATGTATTGGATGTTGAGGTTTAACTGTATGTTTCTTTCATATTTTTATTCTTTCAAGTGCCTTTTAAAATGTAATTTATAAGTATGTATTTAATAAATGAATAATTGATGATGATTAGTTCAAGATTACTAGTATTTGTTGTCCACTTAAGAAATTGAGGACTTCACATGTTGTACTTGAGTATAATATTAAAAGTACATGATTCTGCATTAATTTGAATGAGATTTTTTTATGTGAGGTCAGTGTTATATCATATTACAGTCAGCTGATAAGAATTAGAGACATTTTTATATATTGCTATGAGACCTTTAAGTAAACCAGAAATCTCTGACGAGACTGCAGTTCTACTGGTTTTCACTTATAATGAAGGTAAAGAAAAGAAGCATTTAAACTTGAAACTCGCAACAGCAATTTTTTAAAATGATCATTGGTTTAGTCTTATGTTGGAAAGATTTATCGAAATTAGACCAAAACTGTAGGAGGAGTAGCATCTTGAAAGAAATTTCTATATTTAGTAACCGTGGCAACCCTTCACTTCCGTACCGGTCAAATTGACCGGTGGCGCGTTAAAACACGACTTCGCGAAAATAAGATCTCCGTATCTATTTTGTGGTAGCATGAAGGTATATAAGCTATATATCATCTTTTTGGAAATTTTCTCTACTTTTAAAATATCTAAAAAGATTATATCTTGATTGTCGGTATTTAATCGATTTTACATTGTAAAAACAAACGAGACTTTTTGAAAACGGCGTAATTTTCCAAAGCGATTGCCGATTTTCAAGACGATTGACAATTTTTTTCCTGATTAACTTTATAAGAAAGCATGGTATATTCTTAAAGCATATTTTCTCTACTTTTAAAATATGTAAAAATTATTGTTATTACTTTAAGGTATATTTTAAAAACAAGAATTTTCTTGCACTTATGTGTTTTTTCTCGATTTTATTCGTAATATTTAAACAAAGCTCAGTTTTACGTTTATTTCTGTGTTGAAATAGGGAAAACAAAATAAA
>PRKT01000007.1:3214621-3244988 GCA_003671525.1 Saccostrea glomerata
GGGGGGGGGGGGGGGGGGGGGGGGTCGTCAAACTTCTTTCAGTAACGAGTCTTTTTTCATACACTACTACTTTACCCTTTTTGAGTATAATGCATAAAAGGCCTTTAATTGAACATTAAAAAAAAGGGGGTGTGTGTAAATAAAACAGTAAAAGACTGCCCAGAAAAATCTTTTAAGTGGCAGTTACTAATACTGGTATGTGAACACGTGAAGGGAAATAAATAATTTTTAGTCTTTATTTTACAGGGTCAGACTTACAAATCTTGTTTGAATTTCTTTTCAGGACCACCCGGATCACATATAAACGTGACCTGGAAACCCAAAGTAATCGATCCACAAAAATTTGTTCAAATTTATCTGGACATTACCGATCGTAAGCATTCTAAACTATCTTTGTTTTTTTTTTATTAATAAAATTCCTTTAACATTTGTAATTTAAAAAATTCTTTACTTTGCCAACAGCCATCGACTTCGAAAAGGGTAAGGCACATGTGGATGTATACATGGAAGATAGTCCAGACCCTATTTTCTCCGTGGACCAAGATATGGCCTGTGCCGACATCCAGAAAGCAGTCGGAAAAATCTTCACTTGTCCGATCAAAAAAGGAGGTACATACTGACTGCCTTTTTACTTCTTATACCTTGTTGCGTATTTGAATTTTATAACAAGACTGGAATCACAGATTAGAATTCTTTATAAAAGGACTGGAACTAAAAATTAAATTGAAATTTTATAGGTCACCAATCATTTTCTTTCCAATACAAAGACCTGACCAAACTACCAACTGTAAGTAAATAAATCTCCTAACAGTAATTATTGAATACTAGTATTCAATTCTAACCGTAATATACATTGTAATCATGTATATTGGTTTAATGACTGTTGATATTTTCACTTTCAGGGAAGCTATACTATAGTACTTAAGATCTTCAGCTATGCTGCCAACCCCAACCCTCTGTTCGCCTGTTTGAATGTGACCCTTCAGATCAAGCCTTCATTTAAACAGGCTCTTCACCCACTTCCACAAACCATTGTCTAAAATTTACAATGGTAATTCTCCACAGATAATTTCATGCGGGAAAAAACATATATTTTAATACATTTTAGAGTCAGCGTGTCAGTACGTGTTCACTGTAAATTTATTTTGTGATTATTGTACATGTACCATGTATATGCAAAATCAAGAATGGATTTAAAATAATGCATCAACATCAGCAACAAATATTTTTATGGCTTTGTACGCCCTGTTATTTACATTTTTAGTTATTTGTATGTCCCTGGCAAATATTAAACAGTTAAATCCCACATGTTAGCTGATTTTTAAACAATCTATGCATAATAATGTACGTCATTATATCAATATATGTTTTTCATAGTCTTGTACCCATATGACCTAATGTAAAATTTCATTTTGCCTTTTAGAGAGAGATGTTGATATTAACTTTTTTAAAAATCCACTCAGTTTTCATGAACAAATACATGTTCATATTCATATTCACGTTTAAATAGTACATAACCAAGAGAAAAATTTAGTGTTTGGCCAAAGTACATTTTATAGGGTCTGATGAAATCCATTGTGTTCAAATGTCCTGCAAGAATTTCCTGTTTGAATCCCATTTATTTGTACTGGTAATGACTGATTCTTAGAACCGCTCAATTTTGAATGTGTTGCATTTCTTTTCTCCACCTAATCAATGTTTTGTTTTTCATTTTGTACATTTTTCATATCACTAATGTTCATTTTAATCATTTTAATTTAAAATAAAATTCAGATATTTCATTTATTATCTGGAGTTTTGCTATATTATCAGAAAATTTACAATTGTTATAAGACATCTTAAGTACACTGTATACCAGGGAAAGAAAAAATTGCTAACATCAAAATGAAGAAAAACAAAAGAAAATACAGTTTACAAATAGGATCTATTTTCAATTTTATAACAAATGCATTTCTAATATTACATTGATGGCTTTTAAATTCATTGTTACATGTATTCTTAGTCCTTGGCAGTAAATGTTTGAAAGTTAAAAGCATCTGAAAACAAAAGTCAGTGTGCAATTTGGTTAAGGAAAAATGCACAAAAAAGAAAGAAAACATCACTTAACACAGTCTACATCTACATACATTCAAAGACCAACTTCCTGATAACAAATAAACATTCTCATCTCGTTTTTTGACAGCAGTTTCTTTAAAAGGCAGTAAAAATGATGACTTAAATGAAAACAATATGTACATTAGAACAATAAAATCAGAAAACCATTCCTGTATCCCCTATACCCAACTGCTTCTGCAAAGCAATGGTGTTCTTCCTAAATTCCTTTTCCATCTCTTCCATGTCTTTGAGTTCATTACAGAATTTATCTACATGCTGTGGGCGTTTTTTATGCGTATTCATCTTCACTCTGATTGGTTGCTGCTCCTCGTCTGACTCCTCTAGCTGTTGACTGACACTGTCACTCACAGAATTATCCACCGTCTCGGAGGGCATGTGGATTATAGCATCCTCCTCTCTCGGAACTGGTTCACTACCCATATTTGTTGGTCCAGCAGACTTCTTTCTTTGGTTTGCTTTTCCTTTAGACGGTTTTCCTGACACTGGTCTCGTAGTGTCAAATTTTATCTGTCTTTCATGCTTTTGTGTGAGAAACACTGAAAAGATTAGATAATTACCAGTATGTTCATTATTGTTAGCTAGATATATAGTTTGCCTGTATGATTAGTTGCAGAAGGTTCAATCCTTTCTTAAATTGATAAATAGAAGTCTGTTCAAGCCCCTTTGTATTCACAAATCAATATGATGGGGGACTATTTTTCCATTGTTGATATTAAATCCAATGACCACTTGATTTCTTAGTATACAAAAGAAAAGAAGAGAGAGTTGTCTCCCATGCCAAATATAAATTATTACCTCCTGCACTTTTTGGTCTTGGTTTCTGTCTCTCCATGCCATTTGGAAGGAAGGCACTGATTGGTCGTTTTGCATCCAAGTTGTGATTGTCTGGCCCAAACACAGTATCAAGATCAAAGAGATTTCCCTATAACAAAAATATCAAAATGCTGTACAAAACTTGTGCAAAAAGCAGCACAGACTAGAAATTTCCTCACTGTTCTAAAGCAATGATTGGATATGGGTCTAATAATAGATTCATCTAACATAACTTTATAATTCCCCACTTAAAAGTTAAGATATTTATACTCAAATTATTACCAGCTGTGCATACAATAGCTAGCTGCCATTGATATACCAAAGGAAAAAGTCATACTATAAGGAAGCAATGAGTCAATACAAACAATAATCTCTTTTTAGCAGCTGCAAAAAGTTGGTATAAACTTGAACAGTAACACCAGTAAACAAATACAAGCTACATGTGAGTGTATATGTGACTTACAGCTGGTTTATATCTGTTTGGGTCATCATACTCCAGTCTACTGTAAAACTGGTCCTTGTTACTTTCTTTGTCCAGTTTGTAAAGTCCAGAAAATGCCTACAAAAGTAAACATAGGTAGTCAATAAGATGAAAATAAAATTTCAGCATATTGCAAAACAGTTTTCTTCTACAGTAACACACCATGATAAAATGTGAAAATAGTTTCATTCACTAAAACTATCAGACCACATAAAATATTTGTACTGTAGATCACGAAATTTTCGCAACACCTTATTTTTGCGAGATAGTCATTGACTCTTTAATAGTGATCACAGACTTAATTTTCATGAATTGTTGTAATTTCTCTATATAATCGTAAGGAAAACTATTATAAGCCAGAATGAAATTTTTGCAAGCTCATTGTCTTGTGTAATTACGCGAAAAAAAAAGTTCTTGCAAATAAAAAGTGATTAACAATACTTGCTCAGCTTAGGTTATGAAAAATAAACATACACTGTTAGTCTCTTGTCTAAGATGAGCATGCTCGGGGTGTAGGATATCGTTAATGGTTAACTCCACGCCGTTTGTACTGTCCTTTCTCGTTCTTGTCACGGCACTCTTAGCTCTCTGCTGAGTTGTACGAGTTCCACTTGCAGGTCTATTTAAGTTCGAGTTCTAAAAAGGAAAACAGACGCAAAGTATTTATTGTTTTTGTTTTCGTTACTTAGATTTTCTTCTGAGCATCTAGGCATCTAATTCAATATTTTTCACAAGAAACAAACAATTAAGTAAAGATGAAAAATCACTGTCTTATAACTCATAATTACATATCACAAATAATTTATACTCTGTATATATACATAGTCATTATATTTTCTTCCAAATCTAAGCTTTACATGATAAGACATTAAAATCATTAAGAGGGTTTATGTCTTCCTCCTTTTACAATGATATTCTTGTAGATTACATCTCAATAAGTATTTTGAAGAAAGCATGCCTCCTTAATTGTAATTTGTAAGAAAAGAAATACCTTGTTGTAAGTCTTCATGAACTTTCTGTCAACTTCCTCTAGACTTTTCTTGTTGCGGGTGGCAGGAAGTTGTGACATTTCTTTTTGATGTGTTTCTAGAAGCTCATCCATGTACATCTGTCTTCGTTCAATATACAGTTGTTGTCGGTGCTGAATTTCGTGTTGGAGTCTCATGTTATCTTGCTCCAGAAGTTTAATGGCTAACCGTTCCCAAAGCTGAACGGCTTTGCTCTTAAAAGTAAAAAAAATATACAGACATTTCTCACAAAACTGATTAGCCATAAACTGCAAATATTCTTATTCTATTCAAAATATTTGGATTTATTGTTTCCATGTTTGTGGCATAGATCATAATGCATAAAAAAATATATTTTTATTTTTATCAGTAGATTGTATAGAGAGAACCCAGGCTTTATTAAAATAGCCATAATATTAGCCATGCTGGAAATGCTCAGGAACTACTTTTGTGTTTGTGATGTCAAAATGTACATTTTTGTCTCTCTATTCTTGATGGCATTACATGCATGTCACATCAAAAATATATGTTCTACATAGATTTACTATTGCTATTAGGATGTTTATGACAGGGAATTCAGAGATTCCATTTAAATGAATTAAAAAAATGAATATGGACATTAAATTATGATATTAAAAAGTATTTGTTAAATATTAGTACATGTATATATGGCTGCTATTTGTCTTTCAGCAGATGTGTTCTTTTCAAGCTTGGTCCACTTTACTCAGAAAAGACCTAGTCAGACATATTTTAAGATAATCAGTCAATAATCCATAAATAGAATTTTTACATACTTATGATATATCTACTGATAGAAGTACTTGTAGCTTGACTGATTCTAAGGAATAAAGATAATTTTATATTCTAGTAAAGTCATACCTTGACATTTTCAGGAACTGGCGTGTTTGTAACAATTCTGTCTGAGCTAGGTGAAATATGAAAATCAGGTGGTGAAACCCCTGTAAGCAAAGAATGTCCATTTCACGTGTTACTTTCAATATTAGGCAATATGCATCATGCAAAAGTCAATCCAAATCTCATCATGACAAATCATGTTTTTAATTACATTTGTATATTTAAAATTCCAAGCTAAATCTCTCTCTCTCTCATGATTGTTGTAAATACTTGCCAACAATATTTCCTAAGTGAAGGGTGGCATTGTGATCCCCATCCCAAGATCTGCAAAAATAAACAGGTATGGTATTTAAATATTTACTAATTAAAATACTTCACTATGTAAATTATGAATTAAAAATTATCATCATGGATGGATTATGTCACTGAGTCATTTTTTCTCTTTCCTTTCAAGATTAATAAAAGTTCTTTTAATATGGAAAAATTTATACATGTAACATCATGACATTACACAACACATGGATTAATATAAATCTGCCTATTAACTCAATCTTATTAAAATTGGATGTTAGATCCATTCGCATACTTGCTACAATAACATCTAACAACATCCCACAGAGGGTCACGTCACTGTGACGTCAGATGTCAAATTCTACAACTCTGGCCTTATTCGTTTCAACAAATATACAATGATTTTGCAGGTGACAATTTGTTGATAGAATTTGACCTTTGATGTGACCCTATTTGGGATGTTGTTAGATGTTAGTATGCGAGCGGATCTAACATCTAATTTTAACTTGATTGCCTATGAACTACACCTTTTAACCAAGAGAATAAGACAGTTGAGTTGTTCTGCGAGAGCCTGTTTCTCTGCAGTGCTTTTCTGGATTTCTTGTTTTAACTTATAGATGGTTTCCATTAGTACTGTGGTATTCTGTGGCTCCCCTGCAGCCCCGTACAACCTTTCTCCAGGCATTTTTCTGGGATTATGTTACTTTTGTCTAGAAGAGATAAAGCATATTTTATTACACAAAAAGAGGTCATCAAGCACTCCTTTGTTAAATGTAATGAAAAATCAAGAGATAGCTAGTCAGAACTGCTTAGCTGTTTTCCACAACCTTTAATCAAATTGTCCTGTTTTGCTGCCAGTGAAGAAAAATTAGGTAAATAAACTTGAATTTAGGACAAATTAATCATTTTAACGGGTATGGCTGTAGGGGGCTTGTAGAACAATGTCTCCCTTAACAACATCTTGCATAAATTTCATTGATTATGTTGTTGTAACATAGAAAACCTCCCTTAAAGCGAGGTACTTTATGTGTTTACAAGATAGGGGTGGTGGTGGTAGTGTAAATCATCCATTTGTCAGGTGCCTGTGGTATGTCTGACTTTCTTCATGGTCCTCATTGGTCTGTCAAACATAGTCTATATTAGATATTAGCGAAATACTAGTTGGACCTCAATATCAACTATGTTTGATAGACCACTGTTTTTTTTTTTAACTTTCTTCATGATCTTCAAATATTAAAACATTGGTCTGTCAAGCAAAGATATATTAGTGAAATACTGGTTGGACCTCAATATTATCATCTATGTTTGATAGACCACTGTTTGATTTGAATCATGAAGAACGTTGAAGCTGCGAACAACTGAATATCTAAATATACATTTGCACATATCTAAGGTTTACTTTGTTCGACTGTACAGTTTTGATAACTTTTGAAATGATTGTGATGTTTAATCTAACTTTCATTAAGCCTAAAAAGCTCATCGATCCAACAAAAATATGAAATACAATGTGAAGAAGAACAGATCTCTTCAAACAATCACATTTTCAACCTACCGTTTTAAAACAAACAATTTTATCTTTCAAAATCTCAACCTGCCCTCCATTACTGTTTACAGATTTGCTAAGGAACTTAGCTTTCTGAAGTTTTCATTGAAAGCAATCTAAATATACGATGACTTCCGAACAAACATTCTAAATCTTCCGTGTGTTTGAAATAGGGAATGTCAAATTTGGAAAATTAAAGCATCAAATAAACATTGATTGGAAAAAATTTCGCAAAATTTGGCAGTTCCTCTGAGTTAGTGAAAGGTAAACCCAAAGTGATGGCATACTACGGACAGCAGCAACAGGGATATCAAGGGAACCCTCAACAGGCGCCTCCGGGAACTGATCCTAATTTCCTCTGGGGCGTTTTCCAAAGGTACAACAATAAGAAAGTCAACTTCCGACGAAATTAAAAATGACAATGAATCACAGTGATGTCACTCATCTCTCATGAAAACATAATGAATTTGACGCCTTAACATGGTCAATTAACTGAGAGTTGCACAAAATGCAGTGAAATTTGATATTTATTTTAGAGTTGTTGCCTGAAAGAAACTGTTGAAAATTTCTTAAAACATTTAGCAAATTTATCAATACGTTCCTTTTCACTCCTTTTTTTATGAAGTAAAAATACGGTTAGCAAAATGTATTATGATTCCTGCACTGCTCTGAAAAATACCTCCTTACTTAGCTAGTGCTAGAGACTGTAGACATTAGTAACAGAGTTTCACAACTTCTCCATTAAGGTATTTTCCGATTTAAAGTACTATTGGACACCATACTACCCTAAGAATTACCCTTAATTGGCTGAATACTTCGATTTAAAGTCAATTTTATAAAATGTTGACATTGCCACCATTAAGTTGAATTCAGACTTTGATTCATTTTTAAGTAAGAGTGTTCTCATTAAACAATGTTAAACCACATGCAATATTTAGATGTCTAGACTCGGGCATCACTTGACATTATTTGTAAGTTGCATTACCAATCCAAAGCATTCATGAACACTGAACAGTGCTAAATTTAAATGAAAAATGTAATTTTCTATTTTGAGGAATTTTCCATTTGCCCAGCTGTTGCTTTGAGAGATGCAAATTGTGGCACTAATTGCACTCTTTATTTATTTTATATTTATATATATATTTTTAAGAGTGCCTCAGTGGTTGTATAATTTGTAAAGTTTTAAAATTATATATTGATTATTAAAAACAAATTAGGGAAATGAAAGAGGTCAATGATCAAAAGTTGTTAAAATTCTTAAGAGATCATTTGGCAAACCAAAAGTCACCTGTTGCCATATATTTTATTCTGAATAATTTGCTATCATAAATTTAAAAGATTTACTTCATTATAACTTACAATTTTAATCTCTTGATTTAAACTGAGAGGTTCTTTTAAAAAGTAAACAAGTATAACCTAACAGGAACTGTAAGATCTTGTGAGATTTCCAACATCTGCTAGTCTCTCTTATTTATGTCAATGTTTTTGCATATGCCCCAGGTTTCATAGTAGAAAACAGAAGAATGATGTATACATATACATGTAAGCTTTATATTCAGAATGATAACTTGTAAATCTATTAAGTATTCCTCCAACTGATGTCAACCCAATCCTTTTCATATTCACTTTACTAAGTATTTGAGGCCATCTGTACATAACATGTCATGTGACACCAATCACGTAAAGTGTCATGTGTTATCAGTCATGGAATTTAAAGTTTTGATCAATATATGTCACTCCAATAATTAAATTGCAATATCCTTTGCCCCTCATAGTGTTTATATTTAGCATGCATGATTCAATGCCATAAGTAAGGGGATGAATTTAGCCATGCTGTGATAGCACCCTCCTTCATGTAAAGGAATAAAATAGAGTTTGTGTTTGGCACAGCATTTATAAGAAATTTAAGGAAGGAATTTATATTTGTAAATATATTCTTTGATCACATTGGTACAAAAATGTAAAGGAACTTCCTGGTTTGAATTAATTGAAGAATTTCATAGGGTGAATACATGTAGATGTTGATTAAACATTGACACAGTTAAATTTATTTTCTGTTGCTATTCTAAATTCATGTACATGTGAATTTATTGACAAAATTTTGCCATATATTTTTACATAATAAATTTTTTTCTAGAGTTGATAAAGATAGAAGTGGTCAAATTAGTGTTAATGAACTCCAAAGTGCTCTATCCAATGGTAAGAATGTACTGTTTATACAGAGGGTACTAGATAAACAGTGGATATATACACCTAGATTAACCATGTCTTCAAAATATGCATGTTTATTGAGATGTGTCCTATGCTTTTCTGCATGTAAGCACCTTTGAACTTTAACAGTATTTTACCGTGCAGACTGAGAGGATGTTCAATATGGATCACAGATATTAAATAAAGGGAAAAAAGTTAGATTTCTTTTCTGGAGATTTTTTATTTAAATTATGATTTCAGCAATATTTTTTGATGTTGCATGAGGTATACATGTAACATAATTTGACAAGGAATGGCCCTAGTTCCAAAATGAACCACTCTTGAGTAAATTACTCATTCAAAATTACTTGGTACAGTACAGTTACTTTATGAGTTTACACAGAGTTGATAATATCCTGTGATCTTTAGTAAGTGTAAAAATCCACTGTTTGTTGTACCCTAGCTTATATTGCATGCTGTTATGTTTAAGTTTGTCCTTTTAGGATAGATAAAGATAGAAGCGGTGAAATATCGGCTTCAGAACTACAGCAAGCTCTATCAAATGGTAAGCACCATGAGTGTGATGATTTGATTACTGATTTTGATTATAATCAAAATTGTTTAGATTCATTAATCACTCATCTTGATCCCTTAGTATATATAAGTATAAATATGAGTCTATGCTGTATAAAGCACATGCTTCCTGCTTCCTCTATCTGTTAATAATCGAAACAATTCAAAGTTACAGGAAAAGGCGAAACATGTGAATTGAATACTTCCCATTTCCTTAACTTTTGCTAATTAGATAAAAGATATGAATTGAGTGGTTTTATAGGAAAGCGGTGCTTACCAGTGACTTTCTCTACATTAAAATGGGTTTGATTACATGTGCAGTATCAAACTATCAAATTACTGAAATTAGGCTACCAGTTGGCAATAAATACTTGTACTTTATTATTTTTTTTTCTTCCTGTCCTTTAATAAAATAACTTTTTAGGTCACCTGAGTAAACTCAGGTGACCTATTGCCAATTGTTTTCTTCCGTCGTCGTGCGTCGTTCGTCGTGCGTCGTGTGTTCACATTTGAACATTTTCAGCTTCTTCTCTGAAACCACCAGAATTGTGAAATTCATGACCCTGGGGTCAGGGGTACTTGTGCTAGGGTGGGGCTAAATAAGTATATAGTGAAAATGCATTATTTCTTTGAAAATCTTCTTCTCTGCTCCTGGGTATCAAATAAACTAATTAAGTACATAGTTATGATGAGCAAGAGTGCCTCTACCAAAATTGTGAATTTTATGGCCCCAGGGTCAGGGGTTCTGGTGTTAGGGCGGGGCTCTATTGATTATATAGTGAAAATACATGAATTCTTTGAAAATCTTCTTCTCTGCTCCTGGGTATTAAATAAACTAACTAAGTACATAGTTATGATGAGCAAGAGTGCCTCTACCAAAATTGTGAATTTTATGGCCCCAGGGTTAGGGGTTCTGGTGTTAGGTTAGGGCGGGGCTCTATTGATTATATAGTGAAAATACATGAATTCTTTGAAAATCTTCTTCTCTGCTCCTAGATTTTATATAAACTAAGTAAGTACATAGTTATGATGAGCAAGAGTGCCTCGACCAAAATTGTGAATATTATGGCCCCAGGATCAGGGGTTCTGGTGTTAGGGGGGAGGGGCTATATTGATTATACATGTACAGTGAAAAAAACATTAAATCTTTAAATATTTTCTTCTTTGCACCTAGGTTTTAAGCAGATGAACTACCTATATAGTTATGAACAAGGGCCCTAATCTTCAAGAATTGTAAATTTCAAGGTCCCACGGTCAGTTGTACCATAGATGGGGGTGGGGGCTGTACTTATATACTGAAAATGAATGAATTGTTTGAAATGTGCTCCTTGGTATTATTTTTGAAAAGCATAAATGCCTTTCCAAAAATTGTACAATGTGTGGATCTAGGCCTAAGAGTCAAGGGTTCATGTGTGGTAGCGGCACTACTCATTATTGCTGAATATTACTGATTTGTTGAAATGCATTTTTTGTTCCCCTACCCTGCCTATGGGTATTAAGTAACCAAACTAAGGAACTGCTAAGTGTATAGGTATAGTTATGATGACCAAATTGTAAATGCTATAGCATCTGCCTTAAAACATGGATCAAATTCAATCACTGGAAAGTTGTTGAATAATGCTCAGGTGATCTATAAGGCCCATGGGCCTCTTGTCTTCTTAGCTTTTATTTTCACATTTTTCTTTTTAACAATTGATTATCACAAAATATTTTAAATTTACCTAAGCTTAAAGCTTTTTTGATTACATTTTGTTTGTTATTTATATCTGTCTGTCCATCTGTCTGTAAACCTTTTCTGTCCAGAACCACTGGGCCAATATCAACCAAATTTATCTTGAACCCCCTTTTGGGGAAGGGGATTCAAATTTGTTCAAATGATGGTTCAAGGGAAGTAATTAAGTCTCGGTAAAAAAATTGGTTGCATCTTTAAAAAAAATCTTCTTTTGAAGAACCACTGGGCTAGAAAAATAGAAACATATAAACATTGTGTTTTATTTAATTTTTTTTAAAATCATGAACCTTGGGGGAAAAATCATCCACCAAGGTAGATCAAATTTTGGAAATGCATAAGGAAAATGTTTAAAAATCTTCTAAAATTTGGTTTTTAATATGCAGCGTCCTCAATTAGTGTAGATTCAGATTTGTTCAACCTATATCCAAAGGCCAGTTTGGGGCCACAAAAGGGGATCAAAGTTTTTCATGGAATAATATTTGGAGGGGGATCTTTGAAAATCTTTTCAAAAACAACAAGGTGAAAGTTAGTAAAATCATTAGATTTCAGAATCCTCAAAAAAGAAGGTTGAAGTAAAAGGGGTCATGTTATACAATAATATTCAATGCCAAGCATTTGTTGGTAGTTTAGATTATAGTTTGTTCAATTCATTGCCCTTAGGGGTATGGATGGGACCATATCAAGGATTCAATGTTTATAAATAAGAAATTATAGGAAATTATAGAAGTATTTTTTTCAATGAAGTTAAGCAGATTTTTGAGGACTAAAGAAGATAATCATTCACAAGTCAGATGGATCCAGGTTTGGTTTTTCGAATTATAAACAACAGAATGAGAATAGGGCTAAAATTATGATTTAATTTACATGAAACATGTATACACTTAGGGAAAAAACTATTTCAAATTCCTTTGCAGTGATTGTATCAAAATATTTTTATCTTTTTTTAGGTTCCTGGACTCCCTTTAATCCAGAAACTGTCAGACTGATGATAGGTGAGTTTTAAATTAATCAATCCTGAAGATTGTGATTATATCATTTATTACCATAAATACTTCTAAAATATTATGTACAACATACTTTTCAATCTGTAAATATGAACTTGCAGTTCAGTGGCAGATCCAGGAATTTTGGAAAAGGGGGGGGGGCAGTTGAAGGCAGAGGGATCTGGTGGCTGTACTGAAGCCCCAAGTGTGTCTAAGGCTTGGTCCTTTTTGGGGTCCGGGGCAAAATGTTTTTTCCTTGATTGAACAACAACAAAATTTTAACAGGAAAAAAATAATTGAAGAGGAGTTTTTTCCTTGATTTAAGAATAATGGACATATAAATTTTACGTACAAAAATTTCAAACGGGGAACAAGTTTTCAAAAGAAATATTTTAAAAATAAAATACAGTTTTCAGGGCAAAATTGAACAACAAAAAAATTTTAACAGGAAAAAAATAATTGAAGAGGAATAATAGACAAATTGTCAAGAGTTATCTCTCTTATCAGAGTATCAATGAAGCACTATTACTTGATTTTTCAGGAATGTTTGACAGAGACAACAGCGGATCAATAAATTTTCAGGAATTCTCCTCTCTTTGGAAATATGTCACAGACTGGCAGAACACATTCAGGAGTTATGACAGAGATAATTCTGGTTCAATTGATAGAAATGAGCTGAAGAATGCTCTCACAAGCTTTGGTATGGACATCAAGTCAGAAAAATAAAAATTCACATGTAAATCAAAGCATTGCATTTGAGTATCTATAGCTAATATGTAGACCTATTCCATGCTCGAGAGTATTGCCTTAAAAAGGCATATCCTTCATTGACCTGTATACAAAGTTTTTTTAATGACAAGCCTTAGATTTTTTCAAATGCTTCAATTAAGGTTTTGTCAAAGGTCAACATGTCCAAAAATTTATTTTTACAATAGCCCCAAGACTATGTGAGGTATAAAGTTAAAAACTTTTACAGTTTATGAATTTTTCATTGATTAACAGATAGAAAGTATCACTTGATAACAAATATTTTTAAAAGATATTGTTATCAAGTGATACTTTCTATCTATTAATCAATGATATATTTATAAACTGTAAACGTTTTGACTTTATACCACACATAGTTTTGTAGCTATTGTAAAAATAATTTTTAGACATGTTGACCTTTGACGAAACCTTAATGTAGATCACTTAATTTTCACAATACTTTATTTTTATGAGATTTTTATCTGGTATTTATAAGCAAGACAAAATTATTAATGATACAGATTTCTTCTGTTTCCATAGGTTACAGGCTATCAGATAAGTTCTATGAAATCTTAATCAGGAAATTTGACAGACAAGGCCGAGGAACTGTGGCATTTGATGACTTCATCCAATGCTGTGTGGTTCTACAGGTTTGTTTACTGTGCATACATTCCATACCATATACTGAAAGAAATAGAGGATATTCAATGATTTGTAGTTTATTTATTTCCCAAGTGGGACGGTTTTCTTTTTTTGTTATTTTCCCTTTTTATGCTCTCCTTCAAGGAAGATGGGCATATTGCTTGCTTCTGTCTCTCTGTTGGTCCACCAAGTTTCCAATCATTTTCTTCACAATTGTTGCATATAATGAAATAAAATTTTGTATGTATACAGATTTATCATACGAATATCTAGGTCAAATTTTGTTTTGGGTACGATGAAGCCATTTTTTGACAGAGTTATTCCCCTTGGACTTAGAAAAATTCCAATTATTTGCAGTTTCTATTTATTTTCTGCGCAGAGGTTGTACATACTGAAATGAAATTTGGTATGCATATTTATTATACAAATATTTAGGTCAAGTTTTGTTTTGGGTATGATCAAGTAATTTAGGACAGAGATTTCTATATCAGACATGCATACCTTTACTGTGTTACAGACCTTTTTCCTGTATCAAGTATTTGAAGAATCTGATCTAAATAAAGAAAATAAAATTTTAACATTTTTTATACTTGTAGACCTTGACCAATGCCTTCCGATTCTATGACACGGATCAAGACGGATGGATTCAGATTGGATATGAACAGTTCCTGATGCTTGTGTTCAACCTTAGATCATGATCAGCCCTCAGCTGAAATTCTTCCTGTGTATATTAAGAATTTAGCTTTTTTTCTATGTTATATACATTGTACATTTATTTAAAATCAGGCAATATTTTCAAATTTTTATAAAGATTCCCAGTAGAAATGAAATTTGCTTTAAATACATTGTATGAATTACATGTAATCTTTGCTGAGCTGGGAAGAACATAATAACTTTAACATTCTTGTAAACTGCATATCATATGTAAAACAGCTTTATTTGTGAAAAAGTTTTACATTTGCTTCTGTGGAACAGATTTTTTATCACAATAATGATGCAGTTATGCCAATTTACTTGTTTATTATGTTTAACCATATATATTTTCTGTTAAAATCTGCAGACAATGTAGGTAAAGCATTATGTGCCTTTACAAGCCAAGAGAAAATCTTATCTGCTGAAACTTGCTTTCTAGATAAATTTTGAACTTCACTTTAATGTTACAATATTGACTGACTTTTGTATGCAAGGAATACCGTAAATCTGGAAATTTTTACGTCGATTTTATTTTGTGAATTCGGGTCAAAATGGTGTTGATTAATTTTTACGTTTCAAAATTTTGCGAATTACCACTGCTTTGTTTACATTTTCTTTTTGGTAATTTATTTTTAAGAAAATTTTTTTTGCGAATTCAATGAACTCGCAAATTTGCTAAGAATTTATCTACAGCAAAAATTTCCAGATTTACGGTATTTAACGTATTTAAATTGATTTTTTCATTACAAGGTATAATATTGTCTCAAGTTTTTGTTATGGTTATTCCCCCTTACAATAATCAGAGCCTCTAGAGACTAATTTTTCTCCTTGAACAACAATTAACTGAAGCAATTTAGATGGTGTTGCTGCAATGACTTCGAAAATTATATAGAATCGTCTTAATAATTTCCTTAATACTACATTGTTGCCGTTTCTTATGTTGGTAGTTGTCCTTTGTATACTGTGTTGAATTTTACATGTAAACATACTACCGTATATACTCGCCTATAAGTCGGTCCGCCTATAAGTCGGTTGTACTTAATAAGCTTATATTTCAGATGGACTGACCTCATATAATACCATTCTTTTTATAGCTCGCCTATAAGTCGGAAACAGAGTTTTGGATCAGATATTAACCCCCAAAATACCGACTTATAGGCGAGTATATACAATATTTAAAAATCATTAGTTGCTACTATAGTCTCATAATAAAAAATAAACATGTTTATAATTATTATTTTTTGCCTTCGTTGAATGGAAAAAATACTTTCAACTATACTTTGCCAGCTGAAAGCAATGTGGAAAGGTTGCAACAAAAATTTGATCTGAAAGTGTATAAGACAAACTTATTAAAAAATTAACTTGATATACGTCAGAAGTTGAAGCATATGTCCATTGTGCTGCTTGGTCTTTTGTAACCCAACTTGTTGCTTCTCAATGGTTTTGGCCAGAGTTATCAACTTGGATAGCTCAGTCAGTAGAGAACTGACACAAGACTAGCGATGCAAGGGGCCCAGATTCAATACCCGGTCAAGCCATACATTTCTTTTCCGTTACATTCAGGGGCTGACAAATACATTTTTAGACAATTGTCCAAGGGCAGGTGCACAGTCAAATTTTACTAGCCCTACCTGATTTTTTACTTGTGCCATCATAACCTTATACATTTATCTTTATATCTTTTTAAAAAGTAGGATGACATAATGAGTAGATCTTGCAAGCCCCCATTTCCAGCTTACGTCTTATGACTTGCACATTGATTTTATTTTTTTGTAAGTCACTTGCATATAGGCAAGTGCTGAATATAATTTCTCTTACACTTGCCTAAAATTCACTAGCCCCAATTATATATATAATTTGATGCTGTTGATCACCCCTGATGACAGGCCTGCCAGGGGAAATAAAAACTTGTGTTGTGTCTTCAAGGGTAAAGACAATTTAAGCAGAGGAATTTACTAGTTTTGGCCATGGATATTTTACACAAAGATTGCTTATGACCTGAGGGAGTGTCATGTCATTTAGGCAAGTTCAACATCACTGAAAGAAAAGTTCATAATTCAATTCCAGTCATCTTTCTTATGGATAAACTTGGCGAGATCCCATTTTTATATAAAAAGTGCTTATGACCTGTTGGATGTTGTTGTTATGACCTGGTGTCATGACTTTGGGTCAAGGTCATTTGGGCAAGTTCAAGGTCACTGACAAATTTTTTTCATATTTCATTCCAGTCCGCATATTTCTTACGGATAAACTTTTTTGTCTGAGGGTGTCATGACCTTGATGCAAGGTCATTTGTGCAAGTTCAAGGTCACTAGTAGAGAATGTTCATCATTAGTGACTGGTCTGTATCTTTCTTATGGAAAATATGTTGGGAATTGATGTTTTATTATGCTTCGCCTTAGTTTTATTCATTAAAGAAATATAATGAGCAATATTTAATACCAGTAAATTTTCGCTCTAAATGTTGACACAAATTGTTAACACATCTTAGATCTATCAAATACCAGTATTAGACATTGCACACAATGCAAACGGTAATATAAATCTACATTATTTGATAATTATCTAGACTTGCTCAATTCTCTGTTTTAGTGCTCTCTTTTGTACTGGGAATGAAAAACACTCACTAAAAAGTATGAATTCTTAATAAGAAAGTTTGTTGTAATCATGTTTTACTGTATGTATCTGCTTCAGTCAACTCCTTTTAAGCATATTTTACAAGCTTTATTGTTTTGTTTCCAACTTGAAGTTAAGAATGAAGGGCCTGCGAGTTGACTCGCTCGAGTCAATTGAGCTTTTTCATACATATGGGCACCATACCTTAAATTCAGTTGCATCTTAAGAGATTGAATATTATTTGTCTGATCCATGTTCTGTTCATAAATAAAGTGTATATTGCTTTTCCTTTATATATACAGGTTGGCACTAATGGGCTTCCATATTATTTTGACTGGATTCTATAATGAATTTCAGCACATTAGCTGAAGTGGTCAGTGTTATGGGATAATTAGGTTAAAGATTCCCACAGCAAATCTGGATTCTAAAAATAGATTTTCAACAACAACTAGCTGCAGCTAATGAGAGCAGCAGGTGTTTGTGTAAGGGAGTATTCTAGGTCAATTATAAATAAACTTCAGATGGGAAGATTAGATCCGCCTAACATGTTTGAACATATATTCATACGCAGTAATTTTACATTATACAGGTATTTAATCAAAAATTTCTTTAAAAGCATATGAGACAAAAATAGTGTTACAGTATGAAATTTTATACAGTTTTTACCTCTTAAGTTTATACAATTACTCAAACCAAAGCATTTTTTTGCTAGAACCTTGATGAATGCGTGAAAAATTTTACAGTTCTGAAACAGCTATGTTGACAGGGAGTAGATCGCTACGCGAGCCAACTCAAAAAAACTAAGTAATTGATGCATAGAATATTTAATGCTCATATATTTTTTTGTAAAACAAAAAGTTCCATTTACATTCACAGATTAAAATGTACATACTGGCGGCCTGCACAGTGCACAATCAAGTATAAATACATGGCTCTATAAAATAAGAAGTAAACTTTTGTATAAATATAACAAGTATGTGTGCATCTTTACAAATTTTTTTCTTTCCCTGGGATTCTGATATACAAATTAATCTATGTCAATGCCAGATACAGAGTACACTTTGGCTAAATAATATATTGACTCATAATCTATTTTACATTTTCATAAGACTACTGTTACTTCTACTACAATATTTCAAATAATAAAATATAACAATGAGCTCCTAAGTTAAAATATATTTTATGTAATGTCATCTTGTGTTGTCTTTTTTCAAGAAAAAAAAATATGGAGGGAGTCTAACATTTCTAAGGCAATCGAAACACATTTGCTTTTTAAACCACTGAACACACAATTCGAAAAAATAAAATATTCTTCAAACAATTCTTTACTTTTGTTCCTAAATTGTACTTTTCTCATACAGGATTTAATCTGAAAAAGAAAAACTATAAGTTACATGTTTATTCTACAATGAAACTGATTTTCCCCCCTGCATAACTTTAAGATTTTTTATGAATTGATTTTCACCATTTAGCCTACCTTTTCTGCTCTTTTTCTATGATTCCTCTAATTTCTTCTAAAGATGGCACTCGTCCTAACCAGACCAGTATACGAAGGTACAAAATTCCCAGCCAGATTTTAAAGTTCTCAGCCCTGATGCGATAGTCATAATGTAGCACCTCTAACCATGCCTTTATCTTCCCTGACCATGTTATATCCTGAACTCCAAACTTACGGGCACCTCTCATTGCACTGCAGCAAAATGAAAATGTAATACTCTTTCAATAATATGCTAAATTTAAAACAAGTAAGTGGACCAAAACAATATGATTTTTATTAATTCAAATACTTTTTTTTTTAAATTCAAACATTTTAATATAAAACTTTTAATTGAAACCTAAAAATACCTCACAACTCTGCAATCATACATGATACTCCTATATGATATAATAAGAGATTATTCAATCATTTGCTGTTCACATTATTACCTTTTTGCCATTATCCCGTATCTGTCCACTACATGTCCATGTTCCTGACATATAGCTCTAATGGTGTTCATGTTCCTGTTAATATACATATCAACAATGGATTCATACAAATTCAAACTTCATATACATTATTTGTTGTCATGCTTTTTCAGATGATGTTTTGATTCATTTACATTTTTTTTTTAATAAAAGATAAGTAAAAAAAAATTCAATAAAAAAGTGACATAAACATGATAAGGTGCAAATACTTTTAGATTAATAGTTCAAATTTTATTTCAAATACTGAAACAATAGATGATAAATTGTAAAATCAATAGCAATAGCTTATGACAGCACACAATGTGGGTTATTTAGATCTGACTGATGAGGATTAATTATACGGTATATTTCAGTCTTCTTATTAAACTTTCCCTAGGTAGACTCATATTTTTCTGCTAAAGTGGCATTTTTGAAAGAGTTTGACTGGTGTTCATTTCACAATGTTCATTGATCTTTAATTGTATATAATGAAATAAGCTTCCGATATAAACTTAATGCAAAGCAGGTAAAAAAAATTAAACAAACCTAATTATAAGAAGTATAGGTCTAGGCATGTCTTTCAAAACTTGCATGATTTTATCAAAATGTTTGTGTGCCATTATTCTCATATGATCAAAATCTTCTTTGGTCATGTGACTTGGTAAGTACGTAGCAGACCTAGCAACTGGACGCTGCACAAGTATCTCACAAAATATTTCATCATCTAAAATGTACAGTAATGCACATTATTATTCAGTATCCTTTTAATAATTATTCAATATTTTAAATAATATATTCCTGAATGATCTCTGCAAAAAATGTCCACTTTGATCTTCTGGATTCAAAAATCTACAAAAAAACTAAATAACCAAGCTTATTTCATTATATACCTTAAACCCTAATTAATTAAAACCATTACAGTCTCTTTTCACCAGCCTGCAAGTACATGCAAGGTAGCTAAATGCACTTACTTATGTGTATCTGATAATTATATAAACATTCCCTATACTGATAGCATTAGTAAACCAAATATCACATCAACACAGTGCTTCAGAAGTAAAATGTTAGCCCTCATTTGGCAAAGAAAACACTGGAATATATATGGAAGTTCAACACTGCATGTGATTCACATTTACCTAAAAATAAAGAAAAGACCAGTTGGCATCTGTCTTACTACAAGACGTATCCGGTCATGTAGGGCATGGTAGTCCTCCAGCCACTCCGCCTTGATCTCGGGAGGTAGCTCATAAAATTCCTTCTTTGTCAAGATTTTGTGTCGAAATAGTGGAGGTGCCTTCTCAAATACAACCCTGCCCTGCTTTGTTAGAAGGCAGAATACCTGGTAATCTTGTAAAAGCAAATAAAAGTATTTATTAGTATAGAGTACATATTACATTCCAGTGTACTGCAAACATACATGTACTGTGTACTTGCTTTAAAACACTGTCAAGGGCTTTAGAAGTATAAACTTGTGGAAATGTTAACATTAGTTAGTGTGCCATTACATTGCATGACCAATTGACCATTACCAATAATTTAGACATGTTTTTGTGTTTAATCTGGAATGTATGTGAAAATTTGGAAAATCAACTAAATCTGGACCAAGTTTGTGCAATACATGTATATGCTTACAGTACACATAATTTACAGATATAGAAACATCTCTGCAGGGTGACCAAACATGTAGAATTTTAATAGATTAATGCACATGTACAAGGGCTGTTTGAAAGTTTATGGTCAATACATGTATCAATGTTTGTTATATTACTTTTAAAAGAATTCAAGATTCACTTTGATAGATGGAAAAATAGTTGGTGTGACATTCCATGTGATTATATGGTAACCATATTACTTTATTCTAAAATCAACATTATGTAACCAAACTTTTCGAACATCTCTTGTATGTATCAAATGCATAATATAGTTTATTTCAACTAAATTGTGCATTACTAATAATCCTAATCCTTTACAAAATGAACTTCTTCACTATGTTCAGTACAAAACAGACTTTTAAAGATTTTTTCCTCATTTCAAAAATATATCAAAGAATAAATGTCCCGACTAACAGTCTAATTTAACAAACTACATGTACCACTCACTCATTCATCAAAAACAAAATAATTGTGATTTTAATTTTTACTTAAAATTTTACCATCAACTCCCAAAGCCTTTGAGAATTTCTGCATGTTGTCTTCATTGTTAAGGACAATGGCCTTGTACAGGTTACACATGGATTGTCTGTCCTGTGGTGACAGTTTGTCATACAGCCCATGGTCAAGTAGCACCAGCTGAGCTTTACCTTTAGCATCCTTCCTGATAAACACTGTCAACAAGTAAAATTAACAAAATCAAATTTTTTTTTGACATTAACATGTAGTTTTGTCTTTCATTGTTTGGAAACGAGTGTTAGACTTACATAGGGACAGAAGGTAAGAATTTATGACCTAGACCTTTTGACCTCAAAATCAATTGGAGTTAATTTGTGAATTCATAGGAAAAAGTTATATTAAATTTATATCCTCCTCTTTCAGTGAATGCCGGGACATAAAGTTTATTATTAAATAAATATGCACAAATTCAAAAAGTACATGTTACAACACTTCTCTATCCTTGCAGTGCACATTTGTAAAAAGCACACAACCAAAATACAGAAATTTTACAATCAACATCTTAATCTGATTTCATATTTCATTTTTAAAATATCAATTCCATTACTTTGATTTTAATAAATAAATCTTTATATTCAAGATTCCATCAGACTCTGAAATCTTGAGAAGTAACATTTTACCATTGCCTGGATGAGGATCTGCATGGACAAATCCAGACAGAAATATCTGATCTGCAAAGGCTCTACATAACTTTGTGTCAACCTATATAAATATTGAAAATAAAATAATTTTGCTCTGTATATTGTGTAGTTTCATTTCTTAAATTTCCTTCAGATTTGAAATTCAAATGGGAAATTTCAACATACAATGAAGAATTAAAAAAGAAAGTCATATTGGCCACAACACTCACCTTTCACAATTCATAACTTCACATTTTCATGAATGTGTGTATACATATAACTCTGATCACTTTTTGTGTTTCAGATCCTCACCCTGGGACTATGATATGAACAAAGGTTCATCATCAATACATGAGGGTGCTTCTCATACATATAAGAAGTCATGGCTAAGCTTTTCTTGGTAAAATGTTTTGAAAAAAATTTACATTCTTATGTTGCACATGTTTTCATTCTTATGTCAACCCCCTCTGTTGCACAACTTATCCCAAACGCCCGGCAAAGGGCCATGATTTGAACAATTTAAAGTTTCACCTTTTCTAGTGGTGGTTCAGTACTAATAAACTCACCCTATTTTTAAACCTGTCTTGATTATCTCCCCTTCGAAGGTAACATGGCCTTTCATTTAAACAATTAAGAACCTCCTTCCCACATGGATGATTTATGCAAACTTTGGGTAAAAATGGTCAGAGTTTACAGAAGATGCTTGGCAAATGATGGTCAGAAAAGCTCACTAGAGATTTTAATTAAGGTGAGCTACAAGTTCAGTACCATAAACACAATGTAAAATTTGAAGTTACCTACATCATACAATGATAGTCCCATCTTCTTAATGGCTTCTTTATCACTTATCTTGTGTCCATCTATAAACTCTGCAGTTAGAACTCTCTAAAAACCAAAACATTTTCTCTGTTATACTAAAATACATATATATTTCCATCTCTTTTAAGAAGCAGACTATTTAATATGTGTATCAATTTGACTTTATAAACTCTATTTCAAGATTCTGCCAACCATATCTCAAGGGAATTCAAAGACAATATATTATCATTTAATTGGATGCAAGAACATGTACTTACTGTAGAAGTTTTGTCCCAGTGAACTTCAGGCACATAAACATACTTTAAATGTCTGAGATCACTTTGACACCTCTCTGAATTTTTCCCTTCATTTACAAAGTCTAATTCTTGTTCTAATGTGTCCTTCAGATCCTATAAAAGAAAATTACAATTCTTAATCAATTTGACATAACTTTTTAAATGGTTAAAATGAAATAAATAAATGTGATATTTTCTCTCTGTTTCTATTGCCATACATATCAAAGATACCTGTAAAGCCCAGGCAAAGGCAAACTTGGGATGCATCCAACCTATTAACTTCAGTATAATCTCACATGTCCGAACATCACCAGCAAATCTGTCCTGTAAGTCTATGTACTGCACCTGTTTCGATCAGTACAAAATATGAAATATGATGCTTCTTGTTATAGACATATACTCTCTTTCATTTAATCTTCTCTAAAGTATGATGAAACACTTTGTCTAAGAATCAACATGATCAATGTATAAGTAGTAGTAAATTGCATTTATGCCTAATAGAGACCCTTGAAAAAACAGACAAGGCAAATTTTCTTCCATCAAAAAAAAATTATTAATTATAAACAGAGAAATACATGCCACTAAGCATAGCTCTACTTGAAAGAAATCCTATATATATTTAAAATACATAAAATAAATGTTATGTTGATGTCCCTATTGAGTTTTAAAAGGTTTTAATTTTCTTTTTATTGATGTAGTATTCATATGTGCATTTTTTATCATCATGTTAAACAATGTATTTACAAACCTTGACTGCCACTTTCTGTCCGTCATGAGTTTCAGCTTTATGAACCTGAGCTAAACTGGCCGCTGCTATTGGCTCCTCCTCAAAACTCTTGAAAATTTCCTGAGGTGTTTTTCCAAAATCCTCTGTGAAAAGTTGTTCTATCTGAAAATATATACTGGTACATGTACATGTGATGAGAACAATTCAATATTTATTAAAGACATGAAATGTATGTCCTAAATCATATACCAGTAGCTTTTTTCTGCCCTGCAAAGAATTATATTTTAAAACAACAAATTGTTTGTACAGTAAAACATGCCTTTTTTATTTCAAAGTGCCAGGAATAGACAATTTTGCTTTGTTAAAGATGTAATATTCATTGTATTTGATATAAAGGTCATAATACTATGCAGAACTAAGGTGATCAAATGAAAATCACTTTGCTATAAGTGTAAATTCTTTATAAGCATGTTTTACTGTATTTATAGTAAATCTGACACATCTACAGAAATGAATTTTATTTCAATTATTATACTAATGAATTGAACAATGAATATAGAATTGATTTTTTTGTGATTCCAATATACATGTAAGTAGCATAGCCTGCATGGTGCAGTAGTTGGAGAGATAAGGTCTTAGAAAAGATCATAGAAAAGAGCATATAAATGGGGTCTTGTACAACTACAGTAGATGCTGCCACATTGTGCCAAATACATATCTAATTTGCACTGTTCATCAATAATTGACAACATATCTGGCAAACATTAGGTATATTATTCTCATATGGAATAAAACAAACAACCAATCAACATAGTTAAGTAGTCTCCCCTCCAGTGTGATTGGCCAGATAAATCTATAAACAAAGTTTAAAATACTTACATCATGGGCTCTCTTGGGAAGAGCTTTATCTTGAAGAACTACTAGTGTCTCTAAGTATTCCCTGGGCAGTATGTGATTCATTGATACAAGGCCTTGTCCCAGCTTTACATACAACCCTCCATTAGCTAAACAACCTGCCAATAAACGTTCAGCTGCCCTTTTATGACACGGACCTAAAGCTTCATTATATTCATCTGAGTCTTCTTTTAATCCCCATAAGTTGTACTTGTAATCCAAAGAAATTATTGTTCCTATTGAAAGAGATCTAAAAGGTACAAAGAAAACATTTAAACTAAATCATTTTTACTTAGAATATGAATCTTTCTTTGACTGGATATAGGTTTTTTCATACTTCATATTCTAGGCTACTTTCTACTTTGAAAAAAAAAAACCTTCAAAAATCGGTTTCAAACAGAAAGATCTAATACTTCTTCTAATCAGAATAGATGTTCCTTGAACTTTACCTACCAATTTGATTAAAGCATTACATACAGAAGAAATGTTTTTACCTAAAAAATCTTTTAATTCCACCAAAAAGCACTCTGACTTTCCGCTTCTGGGGTTCTTCAGCTACGGCATACAGTACACCAGCAGACAATGTTACAGCAACAAGTCCATATTTCAAGCCACTCCTTATGCGCTTCCATCCACTGACTTTAGCAGTGCCAGTCTTCTGTCTCAATACTGTCGATGTGTGAAATTCATTTTGGAATAACTGAGTCTGTCTCGAGAAACTCCTAATTGACTGACAGCAAAGACAGGATCTTGATAACAACTTCTCCATCTAGAGCCACTGCTTTCTGAAAATATAGTATTATAGGTAAAACAAGTGTAACAGGAACAAAAGAGAGGAGAAAAATGAGATTGGACAGACAGGCATTCAAACCTTCACCCTCTGAATTAGGTGGTCTGCATGAGAAAAACTTATTAATTTATAACGCAACAGATTGTTAAAATTTAAAGTATAATTAATATTTTCAAGCATGTAGCACTTGTTTATATATGTACCATTTAAACAACTGATATTACCCCATGCTACAGGTCACCTATGCAACATTTTAGGCCTAGGCCTAGTCTTTGATCAGAGCTGACACAACTTTTAGTTTTACTCCTAAGTTCCTAACGAACGCATAAGTAAATATTCTTTAAACATTTAATTCTTTACTCAAGGAAATACTTCATTATCACAATCAGTGCCTAATCAATTGAGTCTAAATCTGATGCAATTAACAAAAAAGTTTCAGTACTTACACTTCGACACTGGCAGACAGCTTTGCATAACTTATACCCTTTAAACCTTCGTAAACTGGAGAGTTTTATAATCTCCAAGAGTCGTCGTTCTTGTTACATGACATGATAACTAGCGTTTTTTATTACGTTGCATGATCATGTGATGATTACTCCGTTTGTAACATTGTACATATTTTATTTGATTGCATAATGGTAATTACTGTATTTATTTTGGAAATATAATTAAGTACAATATCCGCTAGGTTTTTTAATGTTTTCTCAGGTACGCACGTGTAGTATCGGGAGGTACAGATGATTTTACATGTAATTTGCTGCATATATAATTTAATATAATTGATTTTAATATCAAGAGAAAGACCAGGGACCTATAAACTAATACAATAGCATAAACCTGGAAAGACACATGCACTCCTTTATCGGAACACGCCCAAATGTTATGTGGCATAAAGAGGAGAAATCTCATTTCTTTCCTCTTTGACCGTTTGGTTGACCCCGCAAAGGGACATAGATATTGGAAAGTTTGGATCGGACTTTTGGAAAAAGAATAACATTTTAGAAATCTCATTGCTCATTTTTTTCCGGTGTAAAGACGAATAATGACCCCCATCGAATAATGACCGGGGGTCATTTTTTGTCGTTGAAAAATGCCCCCCCTACCCGTAGAAAAAAATCATTTTTTGTAGAAAAAGAGTCCCAGGGGTCATTATTTTATATGTTAGTGCTGTGAAAAATTGACCCCCGTTGAAAAATGACCCCCTTTCAAGTGATACAGAATTTATAACAGGTGCAAGGGAAAAATATGCCGTGTATTATTATTGTTCTTCCTTCGAGTAATTCATGCATTTGTTCGAATAGATTTGATCCTTGTTCTCCTTAGCACATAGGGGTAATAAAGTTCTAAAAGCAATTAACAATCAATCAATTAATCTTCATTTCTCTGATAAAGGAGCAAACCTAGAAAATCAAAGATGGTACAAGTAAATGGATCAAACGCACGCTGGAGATGAAATTTATGAATATATTTTTTTTTCTTTACTGACTCCATTGATACGTTGTTTCAGAAAAAAAAAATTGTTGGAAAAAAGTAGAAATTTGTAGAAGACGAATTAATATCGGTGCGTACAAATAAGTAATTTGTTCGAATTAATAAGGTTTCATTCGGACGAGTGAATAAAAATAGAAATGGATGACAGGACGCCTCGATGCAGTATATTTTTCATATGTTCCATCCTATATATGCAGACTATCACAATATAATTAAAGCTATTAACTCTTTGCAAATACATGTACATATTCTTTTTATACCCAACCCTTTGTAGAACAACTAGACTTCAAGGCCGTAACTAGGCTCAAATTTATAGTGAGGCAAGGGTGCTGGGCATTCCTAGTCCCAGAGGGAGCAAGGGTAGTACCTCATGACCAGTGATCAAGTTTTTTGAGGGGAGGTAGGTCCTGAAACCTGCATGGTCAGTGGATAGAGCGTATGCTCTAAAGTCGCAGACCTTACATCGCGGGTTCGAATCCCACTGCGGGATGTAGAGACCGATCCTTCGGATGAGACCGTAAAAACCGAGGTCCTATGTCACAATAAGTGATGGCACAAAAAAGATCTTTCACTGTTCAATTATCTTAAGTGATCCTGAAAGCCTAGTACAGATTCAGAACTTGCAGCCCTCCACCGGCAATTATTTCAATATGAATTCTAAGAAGGGGTGTTAAATAATCGAACAATTTACAAAATAAACATTTTAAATTAAATTTTACATGCGCTCTAAATGAAAATGAGGCACCTGGTGAGATGAACGATTTACAGAAATGGAAATAAAAGTTGAAAATATTAATTTAGCACGAAGACACACATAATTACATTGTAAAACTTTTTCACTTTTCAAAAAACTCTAAAAATTTAGTGAGGCATTTGCCTCACTTGCCTCAATGGTAGTTACGGCCTTGGACTTGCAATGAACATTTTCAAGTGAGAAATTAAAAAAAGGGATTCACGTAGTCTTTCAATGCTAAAATTGTGTTTGAAAAGAGATTCTTTAACTGTCGAGTAAATAAAATTTCTTTTCGATATTCCTCCTTTTAATGTTTGCTTAAAAAATATATTTTTTTTTTATATTCCACTTGTTTGTAGAAATCAAAACATGTAACAATCAGGTTTAAATACTCTTTAATAGGAACAAGCAAATTCAAAGAACCTACCTTTCAAAAGTTATGGCCAAAGTAAAAGTTTGAAATTTTTGTGTAAAAGTGGGTCAAACTCCAAGGTCAAGGTCAAAAGGTCAAATTTGGTGGTACCCAAAGAAAGGTCTTGTCACAAGGAATACACATATGAAATATGAAAGTCATAGCTCCACTGAATCAAAAGTTATGGGCAAGGTTAAAGTTTTTGTGACGGACGGACAGACTGACGGAGAGACGGACGGACAGACGAATGAGATTTAATGTCCCCTCGCTTTCGCGAAAGCGGGGGACAAAAATTAATTTTTCTTCATTTCAGCTTTTAGCTTGTATAAGTTTGGCAAATCCTATTTGACAATGAAAGAGGAGGGAATTTATACCCCCCCCCCCCCCAAAAAAAAAAAAACATTACGTTAAATCAACAAAAAAATGAAAACCAAAAATATAGAAAAACTTATATACCTATCAATAATGCTCTAGATTAAATATTGAAATGAAGTTAAGCCTTCAAACAAGTACTACATATCATAATTTACTTCTCCATGATTAAAGCAGACTTTAAATGTTGCTGGGGGTATACTTGAAAGTATTGTTGCAAAGTAACAATTGAAAATTAGTAGAATAGTAGATTATTTTAAGCTTATTTTTAGTCCCTCCTTATAGAAATATAGAGGTAGGGTAGTTTTTTGTTGCTTTTGTTGATAATCGACTTCCTCCTAGATAAGTAAGGGGTGGGTGGGTATAACACCTATAATATACTCTGTAAAGCTATGGGCTAGTGTAAAATACACATTCCAATGCAAAACCTATGCATGTAGACATAACTTTTTGATATAGCACACAGTGTTCATGACATTTCTTCATTCTGGTTTTACTCCACCCTTTTACTCAGTTCTGAGTATATTTTTTTGAGAATTTAATATGAAAATCGGAACAAACATTTTCATTTATGTAACGTTTTCTTTATTTTGTATCATATTATGAAAAGTTAATTTGAAGATCATTTCTTTTTATGTCCCCATAATCGAAGATTCGGGGGGTATATAATTTTATTGTGTCCGTCTGTATGTCTGTCTGTCTGTCTATCTTGCGGTCTGTTTGTCCGCAAAAACTTTAACCTTGCCCATAACTTTTGATTCAGTGGAGCTATGACTTTCATATTTAATATGTATATTTCTTGGGACAAGACCTTACTTTGGATACCACCAAATTTGACCTTTTGATCTTTACCTTGGAGTTTGTCCCATTTTACACAAAAATGCCAATTATTTACTTTGGCCATAACTTTTAAACGGTAGATACTAGTACTCTCATACTTCACATATGTATTTTTTTTTGGCATGACCTTTCATTGAATACTAAAAACTTTTACCTTTTGACTTTGACCTTGGAGATTTCCGTACTTATGAAAACAAACTTTTTTAACCTTGGCCATAATTTTTGAACGGTAAGGGCTAGGTTTTCATACTTCACATATGTAATCCTTGTTACATTAAACCTTTCTTAAGAAACCATCAACTTTGACCCTTTGACCTTTGATTTTGACCTACCTTTCAAAAACTTATGCTTAGCCATTACTTTTGAACGAGTGGTGCTAGGGCTTTCCTTTTTTGCAACTGTATTTCTTGTGAGAAGACCCAAATTTGGGTACCAATATATTTAAATTGCATTTAAGAAACGTTTAATCGTCGCTATGTTGCCATACAGGGGCATTGCTGTTTCACAAGCACATCTTTTTATATATAAGAGGAGTTGCGGATAAGAGATGGATACCCCAAAGCGTACAGACGGACATCTCGATTACTATATAGTATATACCCTCCCGCTTTTCAAGCGGAGGATATAACTAGAGCCGAGCTCGTTGCAAAGCAACGAATAGGTCTTCCGTTGGAGCTACGGGTAGGAAGACGTAACCTTGAGTCTAGGTCAAGCCACATTTAAAGTTATACAAGTAAGCAACCTAAAGGCTTGTAAAGGAAGAAACTTACAATGTTTCACCATGAAAAAAACTGTAAAGGAATGTATGTGACCTTGAACTTTCTAAATGACCTTGCGTCAAGCAATGTTTCGCCATGAAAAACGCTGTAAAGGAATGTATGTGAACTTGAACTTTCTAAATGACCTTGCGTCAAGCAATGACAAACTCTGTTATAAAAATCTAATACCGTATAATCCCTATTAACGCCCCGGGCGCTTAGAAAATTTCGAAAAGGAGGCGG
>PRKT01000007.1:3246973-3260940 GCA_003671525.1 Saccostrea glomerata
GAGAAAGAATTTTCAAAGTACATGTATGGAAAAATCAAAATCGCTCACTTTCATATCGTAAAGTGACCATACCGAAGAGTTATCAAACAGGTTCAATTATTTATATCATATCTAAGATTTGCAAGAATATTGACAAAGCCATACACATTTTTCAAAGTGCGTTTATATGGTCGATATTAACGCACTTTGAAAAGAAATATTATTTTTTTAAGTGCGTTGATTTGGTCCCAAATTTAACGCACTTTGAAAATATATTTCAAAGTGCGTAATTTTTCAAAGTGCGTCGTAACAGGGCATACATAATGAAATTCGATTATTCGTGGACGATACATCACTGTTTGCAATAGTGGACACTAATATTAATACTCCTACATGATCTCTTAATTACAACCGATCTTGATAAAATAAAGAAATGATCACAAATCTGATTTTTATTAGATTTTAGGTATAGGCGAATGTGTGTGGATATGTGGAAGGCATAGTGTAAATTAATTCATTCAAGATTTGCTAAATTGTTCGTTTGGAAGAAGGCTTAGAAAAAGTGACACACTGCGTGTACAGGTACACACCAGTAAATGTTATCATTAAAATAAAATTCGATGGACATTAATTTACTGGTACATGTATTTTAGTTATCTGAGGACAACGTAATCTTCAGAGAATGAGGCATTATATATATTTTCTGTTTTTCATACCCCAGATTTCCTTTCTTTTGATTTACCGTTTACACAGGCCTGTGTTTTAACAGCTGTTCATAAATACTGTCAATTAATATATGATAGGAGAAAACGATACTTCTCTCGGTAATTCTTTATTTTTTTAGGGGGAAAATATAGGTGAAAATATATAGATTGACACCTTAGTATTTACCTGTGTAATTACGAGGTTACAAACCGTGACGATGACTGGACAGGATGGGCGGTGTGTTCCCGTTTTGCACACATTTGGTAATTAGTATAGAACAACAGGTGTGAAGTGTGTTTTGATAGCAATTATAGTCTGATTTCTGTTTTGGATTTACCTGGATTTACCTGTGAATACCTGATTTAGCTTAATGTATTCTTAAGAGGTTTAATACAATTTTATAAGCATTTTATTAAAATTATATATATATTTATGGGAAAACATTTGCTTTTATTGAATAAATAATTAATATTTGTTTCATATTATTTATTATTAAGCCCAATTTCTTAAAAAAAAATATGTACTTTTAAATCTTGATATAATTCTAAATGAATTAAAGACATAACATATAATAAAGAAAATAGTGAATAAAAATTAATTTGAAAAGATGTTATAATAAGATCATCGGATAATCAAATACATTAACTTTGTATTTGTTCTCTTATTTTTTCACTATAAGTTCATCTTTCACATACTTGCTAAGCCAAGTATAGTATAGACTATAGCAATTAAGTAATTATCTCACCTGGTCAAATACCCGTTTTTCACACATTTTTTAATTATCTGTAATTAAATGTGTGCAAAAAGGGAACAAACCGGATGGGCTACCCGTTATAAAAACAACTCATAATCAACTCTGCCGACCTATAATTAGTTCACTCTAATGTCTGTATTTCAAACGCAGATTAGGCTCTACATGCGTATATTTGGGCACTCTTGCATATGCATTATACTTGAATTATAAAACGTGCATGTTCTGTACTTGCATGCATGTACATTATATGTCTCCGTAAAACGAAAAAACACGCTTCAAACAAATTAAATCGGTTTAAAACGGACTTGCAAAGACATCGTATGTTGTGTAAATAAATGTTCAGGCTAATGAATTGAGGAAAGGAGGAAGGGGAAGTAACATGTGTTGCTCTATATACAACTGTATTTAAAAATCATACATTGGTCGTAACAGTTTCAATGTACCTCCAAAGCTGTAATTAATAGTCCTGGACTCTTCAAGTTGAGAGGATCGAACTACCAGTATATAGGACTAACCCACAAAATATACAATTTATGTGCAGACATTTTAGCATATTTCATTTTCCGTGTTACAATGTCTGGATGAACTTTTGCTATATAAACGGTTAGACAACTGGATTTCAACCACTCACTAAATCGACATATCAACAAAATCGCAGCATATTGAAGGTAAAGCTTTGTATTTTATTAATTTACAGTTTAAAAAGATTACATGACAAATTATTTGTCATGAAATCAATTTCGTTTTTAGTTTGAAAATTAATAAAAGACGGTATTATTTAATGTAAAATCAATGATATTTTACGTGTAAAGCAAAACTAAATCTTTGTCATTTCTTCTTAGGTTTGAAGGTTTAATTTGAGAAATTTTAAAACATGTGTATGATTGAGAAATTAAAATTTGCATAATTTCTAGGGATGTCAACGAGTACCCGGTTAACCGGGTACTCGATCGAACGTCCGAGTACCGATTACTAAAATCGGTACTCTGTTACTCGAATGTATATTTTTAGATATTTCTAAGCTTACTTATTAGTTTTAAAACATATAATTTTCATCGCACTTGTACATACAGTAATTAGGGTTTCCTGCACCTCTAAATGACCGTTATCGCCTGTGGCAGTGTTTATACAGTAATTACCGTGACCAAGCACCTGCTACCTACCTGGCTTTTCTCACCTTCGGCTGTCTTCTACCCTTATGTTTAGTTTGCTCTAATTATTTGTTTTCATTGAACATCGTTTAAGGTCTATTATGTTTAAATAGATTAGATAATTTTGTCCGTAAATTCTTGAAGAAAGAGACAGACGATATTGCACGTGCGATTGTTGATATGGATGCGTTTGGTTACGTGCCAATTAATACAAATTGTTGAATGCAGATTTAAAAAATCTTATGTCCACCGGTGCACCAAACTACAACATTCCTGGCCGGTTGCGTATCTCAGATTTAAACCTACGATCAATGATTCCGGGTTTAAATCCAACTTTTCGCGTTGCACACATGTTAGGATTGGCTGAGTACAGCTCAGAATTACGGTAAATTCTGAACCTGGTGTAGGGGTGGTTTAAACCAAGTTTTTTAACGTTTCCATGGATTTTCGGGTAGAATATTTCGATATTTTGAAATATTTCGATGTTGCAGAATTGTTTTATGGTAATGATTGCATTGATAGATTATGCAGTATCAAAAAAGCTATTCTACAAGAAAAATTTTATGGCCATATTGCATGGGGATTTTTCTTTTTGCTCTTCAACAGCTGCTCAATGTGCCATTTCACATGTAACACAGATGTAGCTGTAGTATAAAGTTTTGGAAGATACTTAAAAAAAAAAAATAAATGTACATAAACAGGAAATTTATATAAACTTTCTAATATACCAAATTTAAACCAAATTAATAATTTTACACTTTCGAACAGCTGATGATACATATTACAATAATTTCTAATAATGCCGAATTTCCTAAGGATGAAAAGTCTTTCAATTATCTGATTAATCAGGCTATCTACATGATCGTTTATAGGACGGAGGGCATGTTCTTCCTCGATAATTTTGCCGCTCCAGAAAACATAGCTAATATGTGTTTTCTCAAAAATAATGTCTTATAAGTTTTTTCATTTGATTTTAAAATAAAAATCTAAATTTATACATTGTTCCTTTATTATTCACCTATATTTTGTGTCTTGATATTGTTTCCAAATTACTTATTCCAAAGACCCCCATCCCTGTTTTCTTCTCTTCAGTCTTTTGCAAAAGCTTTTTTCTGTTTGCGATTTTATATTTTCATATGGTTTGAGTTTCGATGAAAGATGGGCCGTGATTTGAATTTAATTGTATTGCATTTTTTCGGCATTTTTAATTTACAATTTAAGAAAAATATATTTCTTTGTTTTTAAATATATTCTTTTAATTTTCAACCAGTTACTAGTATTAAAATTTGTTCTGAAGTGCTGTAACATTAGGAAACCTATTATCCTTCAACAATTTATACGAGTAAGTCAAGATTAGGTAAACCTTACTCAGTTTTATAGCGTGCAACAGAAATGCGACACAGGTAATCCCGACTAAACTGGGGTTTAAACCTGGCTTACGTGATCCACGGATCAACCATTGAGCTGTACTTATCTGAACCATAGATACACAACCGGCCAACCGTCTCGTAATTTTATGAAATCTAGGATCAAAAAGTGTACGAAAATCGTAAATCCCCTCTTTTACAGGAGAACTTGATAAAGTTGACGACTTGTCACTTTGACGTTAAACGCATCAAAGAGTTACATTACAATTAGGTATTTTTTTTAAACAAAACCACTGTGAACCATTTATGATTTTATTTCTTGTATTTATCTGATGAATAAATTGAACTTTAAAAAAAATTTAGATTAAATTTCGTCGGGCACAAAGTGGTCATAATAGTTACAACACATTTACAGGTAAACCTCCCATCAGACCATGTAATTTTATTTCTACAAGAGTTTACAATGTTTATCAAATAACTTGTTCATATTAATTTAGACTTTTACCGAGTACCCGGGTACTCGATCGGAAAAACGTCCGAGTAACCGAGTATTAAAAATTGACCGATTTGACATCCCTAATAATTTCACATCAGAAAATAAAATGAATTCCATTAAATAAACACAAATTTGATAAATAAACAAATAAATAAACAACTGAACAAAATAATTAATTAATGAATTGATAAAATCAAATGAATAATAAGCAAAATCTGCGAAAAAAAGTGTATTCGAAGAGATTTTTACAAGAATACATAATATTAATTTTGCTTGTCCTACTTTTTTTACATTCCGAAGTTAACTATATTCACTTCCTCACATCTTTCAAAAAGAAAACCACTGTAATGATATTTTCACTTTTTAATGACCGAGAGAATATTCATAAAATCATCCTTACAAAGGACAAGAAACAGAAAACTTTCAATGACATAATTTTGGCAGAAATCTGCAATAAAAAACAACAAATATTGATGAATACTTCGTAGCGGGCAAACTTGTTTCAATAGAAATGACCTGTAGGAAAGTTCTAGGTATAATATCAAATGCTGACTTTCCATGTTCTTGTATTTACTAGGGAGACGTAATGGCTATTGGAGATTACATACTTCTTTTGTTGGCGATAGCTTGTGTTCACACGGAACCAGAATGCATATCGAACGCCACTTGTTATTATACGTTCGAGGAAACAACTGATTGTTCATCACTAAATCTTCAACATCCTCCTTGTTTTAATAGATCTTCAAATATAACACGCATAAACCTGAGTTACAATGACTTGGAGAAATTTCCAATTCATTTACCGACGGCTCTGGAATATCTTGATTTATCATACAACAGAATTTCAGGTGAATCACCAATGTTATACACGATTTATGGACGACTGAAATACCTCAATTTAGATCACAATAAGCTCACTAATCTTAGTTTTTTGACAGTGATTTCTAACATGTCATATTTAGAATTCCTGTCCATAAAAGGCAATATTGATAAGCGGTATACCAAATATCCTGACAACTTGCTTTTTGGATTAGCTTCATTATCACATCTTAGAATTGATGGCGTTCAGGATGGAAACTTTGGGGATATATATGTAGAAGATAAAATTGGGGGTTTAAAATTCCTGGATGTATCTGGCTACAATGGTGTATGCAAAATTTCTCACTTGAGGTTTCATGTATTGGATAAATTCAATTTAACCTATCTGGATTTATCTTTTTGTAACATAAGATCCATTGACATTGGGGCTCTTAATGCCCAGACTTACTTACAATACTTAGATGTTTCATATAATGAACGACTCAGTTTCAGAGGGATTGCAAATATCTCTAAAGACCTTCAGGATACTGCAATCAAGGTACTTAGACTTGCCAAAATACACTGCACTTTTGGACTAGGTACCATCCTGCTACAAAACCACACAAAATATCTTCAAAGTACATCCCTTGAGGAATTATACCTCGACAGCAACAGATTGGAAATCATAGAGGTTGGGGTTTTACCAAATTTACCCAAATCACTGAAGCATTTGTCTGTCGGAGACAACAAGATTGATAACGGCATGTATGTGTTACAAACGAACTCCTTGCATAATTTGCTTAGTTTGAATGTAAGTTTTCAAATACATTCTCATACAAATTTTTTTGATGGTTGCAACGATTATTCTTATTCGTGTCATATCGGCCCAGAAATGGATCTTAAAGGCCAAAACATAGATCGACATCAAGGATCTTCAAACATATCATTTTATGTGCCCCCAAAACTAAAAATAGTTTATGCAAATAATATGAAGTTGCATATAAGTGTTGGAGAACTGCATTTTATGAACAATAATGTGGAGTTTGTACATTTTCAAAACAATTTTTTTGTTCAAATTCATGGTCCAATATTTGGTTGCCATAAAGTCAGATATTTAGATATGTCCAATAACTTTTGTACATATATTTCAGCTCAAGCCTTTAAATTTTCCCCACAGCTAGAAATTTTGAATATTTCGCAAAATGATCTCGGTTTCAACTTAGAAAAGGACATAAACGGTGAAATATTTGGCAATCATAGAAATTTAACCGTTTTGAATTTACACGACAATAAAATACATACTTTACCAGAAAAACTTTTTAAACATAACTCAAAAATACAACTCCTGAACACTTCGTACAATAGAATGAAGAAATGGACAGCAGACATACGTCATATGTCCCAACTTCAATATCTTGATCTATCGTACAATCTCTTGACCGAACTGGACAACACAGCTATTAATTTATTGCCACAACATAACAATTTTACAATCAATCTTTTAGGAAACCCTTTGGTCTGTTCTTGTGCTACTCAGTTCTTTCTTGAATGGATGAATAGACAGTATCGCCCTAGATTTATGCATTTACAAAACATGACATGCTCTCATAGGGACGATTCTCAATTGTCACTGCACAATTTGTCCTATATAGTGCAAAAATTACAAAAGACTTGTTCCTCATATACTTTACTTATAATTATGGTGGCATATTTCTGCCCCTTGTTTGCAAGTTATTTTTCTATCAAATATGTTCGACATGCAAGATAAATATGTTGACATGCAAGATAGTTATGTCAACATGCAACATAAATATGTTTACATGCAAGAAAATTGCAATCAAATAAGTATTATGAAAAAATCTTCAAAAATCTCAAATATCGCCCACATGTGACATTCAACGTGCTAAATGCTACTTATTTATGTTAACATGCAAGATAAATATGTTGACATGCAAGATAAACATGTTGACATGCAACTTATTTATGTCGACATGCAACTTATATATGTTAACATGCAACTAATTTATGTTGACATGCAACTTATTTATGTCGACATGCAACTTGGTTATGTTGACTTGCGAGATAAATATGTTGACATGCAACTTATAAATTGCATGTCGACATAAATATGTCGCATGTTTACATAAATAAGTTGCATGTCAACATATTTATCTTGCATGGCAACATATCTAAGTTGCATGCCAACATAAATATGTCACATGTTTACATAAATAAGTTGCATGTCGACATAAATAAGTTGCATGTCGACATAAATAAGTTGCATGTCAACATAAATAAGTTGCATGTCGACATAACTAAGTTGCATGCCAACATAAATATGTCACATGTTTACATAAATAAGTTGCATGTCGACATAAATAAGTTGCATGTCGACATAAACAAGTTGCATGTCGACATAAATAAGTTGCATGTCGACATAACTAAGTTGCATGTCGACATAACTAAGTTGCATGTCAACATATTTATCTTGCATGTAAACATAAATAAGTAGCATCTAGCATGTTGGATGTCACATGTGAACGATATTTGAGATTTTTGAAGATTTTTTATAATACTTATTTGATTGCATGTCAACATAAATTATGTTGCATGTTGACATAACTATCTTGCATGTCAACATATTTATCTTGCATGTCGACATATTTGATAGAAAAATAACTTGCACACAACGGGCAGAAATATGCCACCATATATAATGTGGATATCTTCCCTTATTTTCCTGTTCTTAAGCATAACAACTTATCGAATCATTTATCGTTATCGATGGACCGTTCTTTATATATATTACCTCACAAAGAGATCAATTTTTCCGGAGGTTAAACGTTCACGTAGAAAAGTGTTCTACGAGTATGATGCTTTTATCTCATATGCAGAACAAGACAGATGCTTTGTTTATAAACAGATGACAAAAATGGAGGAGAACGGACTAAGGTTCTGCATCCATGACCGTGATTTTATTCCTGGAAAAGACATCGCTGAAAACATTACAAATACCATTCACAACAGCAGACGAATAGTTTGTGTAATGACGTCACATTTCTTGAAATCATATTGGTGCATGTTTGAGTTAAATATGGCACGAATGGAGAGCATCTATTCACGAGGGGGAGAGACTATGCTTTTGTTAGTTTTATTGGAAAACCATATCGTTGGAGAAATGCCATTGTCTCTCCTTCACGTCATAGAAAGCAAATCGTATCTCGAATACCCGGATGGAGAGAATTTAAGGAGTGTAGAAATCTTTTGGAGAAAGCTTGAAGATACGATAAATGATAAAGAATGATTTTACAAATTGAAATTTTTAATATCAGAGAGAGAGAGAGAGAGAGAGAGAGAGAGAGAGAGAGAGAGAGAGAGATCCCGTGTACTTCCATTTGTTTATGAATTTCATTGTTTCTTTATAAATACCAATAGAAATAAACGCATTTGTTTTTTGATATCACTATGTGTAACTAGTCTAAAGATTGGTGTATTTTAACATACAGATGTGTAGAATAAAGTTGGAACAAAAGAGAAAATTTTCCCCTTCACAATATTAGACAAAGAAAGGAAAGGATTTACTGATAATATCGTTATTTCTAAAGAAAATGTGGGTATTTTGTCATCCCGCGTAGTCTAACCGTCGCAGTACCTTCTTCCTCAATCTCCTATCTCTTACATTGTATAAGCTATGACATTTTAATTTATAAGATGTAACGGTGATGTCAAATAAATTAAGGCCTTAAATTTCAGAGTTTTCATTTTCTATCATGGGGAGCAATGTGTCGTTCGAGTACTAGTATTTAACATGCGCATACCCAAAGAAAGAACTTGTTTTAATGAAGATATCTGTGAAATATGAAAGCCTAAGAAGAAACCTGTCAAAAGCTATGATCAATGTTTAAGTGTCTTTTTTTAAAGTGGGTCAAACTCAAAACTCGCGGTTAAAGAGTCAATTTAAACCATACCTATATGCAAGGTCTTGTCAAAAGAAATACCAGGTAATCATTCATGTGAAATATAAAAGCCCTAGCGCCAACTGTACAAAAGACAAGACCAAGATTAAAGTTTTACAAAAGTACGCCAATCTCTAACTTCGAGGTGAAATGGTCAATGTTAAATTGTTGCGGATTATTAAAATGGTTGGTGCTTGCGATTTCATATTTTACAAAGTTATTTCTTTGGGGCGAGAACTTTCTTAGGTAACAACTTATTTGGTTTCTTGATCTTGGAGTTTGACTTGCACTTGAAAACTTAATGACCTTCATCTCGAGCTGCCAAAAGGGGCATCAGTCCGTCTTTTCTATTTGATTTCGTATCAGAAATGACACCATATTAAACGTGATATAAAGAAGCCAACAAGTAAAGACACAACTAACAGCTTCAATTCAAATGTAAACATATCAAATGGCTTAGGGACCTTTGATGTTACCATTAAAATCCATTGGATTATAACTTTAGGGTATATTTACAGAGTTACACCAGTCCTATTCCAGATGATGATTTGTGGCGAAAACGAAAAGTATTCAAACTTAAAAGCTCATACAAACAATTCAAATCAGCAGCTAAGCAAACATGATCCAACTTTAACTGAGGTGAAATCAGGTGCAATTGAGGAGTGAACACCCCTTCCGACACGATCACAGAGGCCATATTGTATCAGGTTTTTTTGTTTTCCGTTGTTGAGATATTGGGACTATAGCTTCCTTCCTAGTCAGATTCCATTTTGTAAGCCTTGTTCGAGAACAAGACTTCGTCTGGAAGTTTTGTTCTAGAGTGAGACTTCCCCCTGGGGTATATATGAAGAGAACCGATTGGAAGTAACATTGCAGAGCCATACTTCCCTGCCAGAGTCAGATTTTCCTACATAAAAGGTTTACAAACAAACAAACAAATAAACAAACCCCACCACCTCAAACCTTTTAAGGTAATTTTCTATACTTGTGTTCAGCAGAAAACAAGTTTTTCATTTTTTTTTAATTTAATCATGTACATGTGATTTAAAGATTTCTTTGTATCCCCATGGACCTATATACTAACTATTAGTATATAGGTTCCTGGTATCCTTCCCTTCCTGTACATGTGATTAATTGTTTGTTAAACTGATGTACGTTTCTCTTTGGTATAAAGGACACGTGACACAAGCCGCCATGTTTCGATGTGGTGCTCTATTTCTTTTGTCTTATCTTCATGATAAAGGCGCCATGTCATTAGAAAAGAATAAGCTCAGGTTAGAACCACTTTTTAAAGCTGTCTTTATGTCATACATAAAGCCGTTTGAACATACAGCTGTTTTATGTATGAAATAGAACAGAGAGATTATTATTTAAGAGTATAAATTGATAAAACCAGGAAAAATGTCAAAATAAGACAAGTGGCTTTGAGAGGCAGATGAATTATATTACTTATTTATATTAAAGTACTTTTAATAATTGTCACAAAACGTCACTTGGATTAAAAATACCCGGTATATATATTGATGTTATTGTTAACTACGTTACAGAAGGTTGACGAGAGAATAATCTTTTTTGTATATGCATATGGTTTTATATATTTTATACATCATGTAAGACAAGGCCATCATGCAGGCAGAAATAAATCACTCCGAGAGTAATATGTATGTTTAATATGACTCCAAATCTGTTATGATATATAAATAATTATATACTTGTTTATTGAAAAAATTAGGCAATACAATTAAGACATACTATTTCGTTTTCTATATGGTGGCGTTTTTCTGTCACCATTTGTCAGATAATTGTGTTCACTTAGTAGTTCCTTAAATGTCTTAGTAATTTACTAGATAATTATGCTGAATTGCCAGATAAAAATCCTCATGTCTTGGAACTCAGTATAATGATGTCAGAGATTTTTAATTCGACTGACATCTACTTGACATCATTATATCCGATGCTGAGTTCCAAGCTCAAGATCCAAGTTCATTTTATTCACCCAAACCTAAAAATTGGCACATTGGAATCAAAATACATCAATGATAATTCTTAAATATAGGGAACCACGATCCTTCAACTGGCGTCGGAATTTCATAAATATTATGGATTCTGTTGAATATTACGCCAGACGATGGACCAGATATAAAAAAGATGACGTTGACACTTTGTCAGAATGGATTTAATGTATCCGACTCATGTTAAAATCGCGTATTAAAAGATTGAGGGGCAATATGAAAACCATCTATCCTTCTGTATTCAATAATTCAGAAGTGGAAAAAGAATAAGATATATCAGTACGTACTAGTCCCTGCTGACAAAGTAGGTAACAACATTGTCTTCGTTTGTAAGGCTCATTATGTACATTGTACTTTAGAATTGGATCTAATTCTACATTGCATTGTACAAATGGTAACCCAACTTATACTCATAGTTCCCTTTCTAAGAAAGAAATTCTTTAAATCATATGTCAGTTTTTATTTTTAATATCAACAAGAACCAAAATTAATTTAAACTACCATATATACTATAGTATATTGGATTCCGAAACTTCATAAGAACATAGCGGGTTCCAGTAAATGTTCAACCAAACCTCTTTCTTTACTCTTCACTTAGATTTTGAGTATAGTAAAGGAAAAACTTCAAGAGTACTGTGCAATAATATGTTCACGAAGAGGTGTAAACCACCAGATCCACCTCTGATGTTTTGGAGGTCCGTGTTTGCTCTGCTCCTAATTTGTTTTGCTTTATGGACTTTGATATTTAATACTGTTCGTTATCCCAATATCCCTCATACACAAACTGGTCAGAGGCACATATACAATAAAAAAAAACCATGACAGATGAGTGAAAAAGGGAAGAATACAATAAATTAGAGAGGGAAAATATATCAAGGAAGAGAGGCAGCATCGTAAATTTTAAAACTATATCTATGGAAAGCCGTAGGATATCATAGTTTTTCAACATTTTTTTAGTTTTTAGTTGACATTAATTCAACGATTTTAATAATATCAAAAGCCATCATAATTTTCTGTTAAGTCGACATAACTGTTTGACAAGAGGATTTTTCAAATGTTAAGTCGACTTTTCAAGTGTCAACTTCTTGGATAATCGTTTTTCGTAAAACTGTCAAAAAATATGTTTACTTGTCATATACGTACATGTATATGCGTATATTTATGTCGACTTGTCTGGTAATTATGAAGATTTTTCAGTTCCTTTTGTCCACTTGTCGGACAAATGTAACTATCATATGTCAACTGGATGGCTCAAACTGGGCATGGATATATTTCATGTTTTAAAAGAATTCAAACACATGATTATATTACAAGTCGGCGAAGAGACCTGACAAATCAACATTATTCTTTGACAAGTCGGCATAATAATTCTAAAAATTATCTGACAAATGGTGGCAAAATATGGATTGAAATTGATATACAACATTATATTTCCATTTCAATTTGTTTTCTCTGTGACAACTCTTTGAAAGTTAGTGGAGTCAATTTCTTGATAATTCCACCGGAATGTAAATTAGGGAAATCGCTGGGTCAAGGGCCAAGGAGGCCAAAAATGCATGTGCATCTCGTGCGCGTCTGTTTTTGTGTCTGACGCTATGTTTGACATCAGTGGGAGAAGACTTTTGAAATTGAAATGGGAGGCCTCGGGTAATTTAAAGCTATTAGTCTACATTTTAAAAATCTAAATCTACAATTTTATTTCACGATGAAATGGAAATATAAGGAATCACTTCGCCCGTTATGCAAATTATCTCATGTTTCCCTCTATCGTTGACATTAATTCCTTAAAACAATGTAAGCTAAAGTGAAGGGAGGAATATAAAAAAATAATCGCCTTTGAACTATATAATTTGTCTGTTATTTTTCAGGTTATGTCATATAGCAATCGGAATTGCACTTCTAATGACTGGTCTTGTGGGTGGCTGCAGTGTGTGGAATGAGGGGAAATCGTGTATGTGCGAATGTGAGGACATCTCTATTGGCTGTAGAGCGAAGTGTTATGGATTGTGTAGCGCGGGGTGTCACGGAGCTGTGGAACTAATTAACCAAAGACATTGCTACGACAATTGTCACCACGACTTTCAAGACTGCACAAACTCTTGTTAGGAAACAAGAAATTAAGCAAAATTTATCAGTGTTTGTTTATTTTTATCAGAGAATAACAAGTTCATCTGGTCAGAACTTATAATGTTGACGTTCTTAATGTTCAGTTACAACAGAGAAGCTCTTGGCTATGGGCGGCGGTGGTGGAAACGGCAAAAATACCAACAGAGAAGAAAACAAATGTTTTTTATTTTCTTTTTCAAATGTCATTGACCATAAAAAAACGATGCACAAAATATAAATAGTATATACGAGGGTTGATCCAAAAGTAATGTCACAACTTCGATAAAATCGCTATCCGTCGACGTAAAACAACAACATTACAAATGATGAAAGCTACATTAATTTCAAATTAGACCTGAAAATTTCAATTCCACATGATTTATACTTTTCAAAATATCGGATTATTTACAACGTGCGATTATGGTAGTCGCCGCAGCTAAATAACGTCATATGACGGATACGCGCCGTCATACATTTAAACGCTTCCCTTCGTTTCATTAAAAAATATTTGTGATTTGATATCCACGAACACGTTCACAAATTTCACTTTCTTACCCTTAGTTCCCATCGTACACTCATTTTTTCATAATTAATTCTGTCAAAATTCATTGAACAGTAGTAAAAGACCAACTTTAAATTTCAC
>PRKT01000007.1:3262890-3276084 GCA_003671525.1 Saccostrea glomerata
GTACACTTTAATTTGTCACGTTCTGTTTTGACGCGGCGACACCCCCTATCTTATATGTTTTAAACATCTATAAAATAAATTCAGTTAAACATTATTGAATGAAAAATTAAAGTTTAATTAAATTTATATTTGTGCATCTTTTGGTATATAATATTTGATAATATGACGCCAAATATAAAAGATATGGACACTGTGACATTACTTTTGGATCAACCCTCGTACATGAAGGCATAATTGACGAAATGATACATACAATGTAACGTATACATGTGCTAAATGATCGATTATCTTTGCAGTGGGTTCGTTTTAATTTTATGTATTGAATCTTTAGTAAAGATTATCGTTCATTTTGAATTTATTTACGCTTGGTAAGTATCCACTCGTTAATTTTCCTTTCATGTATGTCTATTTTACAGTAGGAATTTTGTTTCTTGTATGGAGTTGAATTCCTGTCATATAAATTAACGCTTTTATCATTAACTTAGCGTTTTCACAATTTCAACGTTTGAAATCTCTTTTTAAACCCTCATACTACACAGTGCTTAAGGATAGGACCCCCCCATTCCTAATAGAGATCCCTTTCCCCCCATTTCTTTAATCATCTTTTAGGACAGTGTCCAAAATTCGCACCATATCATTCAACCGAAGGATTTCAAAACCAAAAGATGAAGGTTACGTCCAGGCTGTTAATAAAAAGCATCTTTTATCTTTAAAAAATTCTGAAGGAAGAAAATATGATATACGTACTATCATTTTCGGTTAACCAATGGCAGAAAATTCGTTTCATCCTGCAAAGAGTTTTGCATGTTGACATAATACGGAGTACTGAGGTAGCCCAGAACACGTTGTTAAACAGTTTGCGATTCAGAAAAGCATGAATTATAGATAAGTATTTTATAATTTATTTGTTCATAAAAGTATTAAATAACAAAGAACAATTAAACGATTATGAACAAAAAATATATAACATTGAAGATAATACATCTTAAAAGAAATTTAGCTAATTCTAAACTACGGCCAAATTTTATACAATAATTGCTTCAACAGCAAAAAATCCATCTTATTTCTAGCCATAAGTCTTTAGATTAATACATTTATACTGGTACAAATCTTTGCTTTTGAACAAGTATAAAATTAATATTGAGACAAGTTTTGAAAATTCCGTGCACTAAAGGTATAAATGTATATGCAGCTACAAAACAACAACCACTTTTTCAACAAAATATTCTTTCTGAGAAATGGCATCTGTTTTGGCAAGGTAAATGGAAAAGAAACAATGAGGCTTTTAAAGAATCTGAGTTACATTCAAATGAAAACAACAATAAAACAGACAATAATTAGCAACCACTTTGATCAGTCTTCATAAAATGATGTGTATTAATTTTGTATCCGTTCATGATTCCAAAAAGTTTTTGTATAGTAGAATCTGGAAGTGTTCTTGATCGCGCCAAAATCCATCCAAATTCAAAATGGCTGATACCAAGGATGCTTGTGCAGGAGTAAATCAGTGTATAGTTTTCATAATCTGTGTCCAATACCCAGTAATTTCCATATGGAGCAGCTGCAAATGAAAATTTTCAAGGTACTTGATTGCTAATATACTTAAATCAAGTTAACGTAAGATAATTTGTGGATGATACCATCCAATATTTCTTTATACGGTATTTAATGTGTTGATGAAATTGTTCAACATGTATGTGCTGACTTACCAGAAGCAAATTTAACTTTTAGTCTGGATCCAACACTAGGATCAGGAATGTAGATGTCGCCAATGGCTGTGCTTGGACTTCCATCACTACAAATAAGTAAATAACTTGAAAATTCATAGAATTTACACTTTCATGTCTTTTCTCACATTTGTTTTGGTTTAATTAAGACGCTAATATGTGTATTTTTATGCACACGCATATAGTCTTTGAAACCGCTCTCAACAGTTCATGGGAAAAAGCATAATTCTTTGAAATGCGGTTAGCAAAATAAAGAATATGATAATGTTGGATTAAACGAAATGAAAAAGGGCATGTAATTAAGACGCTAATATGTGTATTTTTATGCACACGCATATAGTCTTTGAAACCGCTCTCAACAGTTCATGGGAAAAAGCATAATTCTTTGAAATGCGGTTAGCAAAATAAAGAATATGATAATGTTGGATTAAACGAAATGAAAAAGGGCATGTTTTAACAATTCCTACCTTATGGAAACTCCAGTATTATTCACACGAATGTGGCCATCAGGTTTCAACTGATAGTTTGCCTGAATACATTTTTCGTTGTTTTCAAAGTTGGCTTTGAATTTGTAAATTTCATACCATGTTCCTAGATACTACAAAGATAAAAGTTTCTTCATGAAAAAAAAGGCCTTTTTAATTACATTTGGAATTTTTTTTTCAAATACTTTATAAAGTGCCCCTTATAATGAACACCATCAACGTGCCAGATTTTCTTGTATCTTTCTTTCTTTTTTTTTTTTTAAATTCAACATGATAGAAAAGTTTTAATGTCTTACCCTGGTGAGGTTAAAATTGTCTTTTGTAGAAACGGTCGGGCATCCAAAGGCGCCGAATTCTTGAGCCTGTGACACAGCGACAAAAGAGACAACGATGACAAGGAGCAACATCTTGTTCAACATGTGTTCAACAGAATCTGTCTTACTATTTAGAGTATTTATAGAACTTCTCCGGGGTCCAGATTGGGGGAAAGGATAAAAATTAATCGATAACCTTCATATTTCAATGGTCACTGGATATTTCGTGTAGATATAATTCTTATCTGTGTTCAATAAATACCGAGGGTCTTTGGCGTTCTTTTCTTTTCCCCCTTTTCTTCCACTGTTCCCCCCGTTGAGACCCATTCCATTCACGTGTCCAAAGGCATGGCCCTTTTTCTGGTTTTGTAATTTTGTTTATGGTGGTTAGGTAATTCTTCAACATTTTTGGGTTGCTTAGAACTTCTTACACTGACATTACCAATTTTTAAGGTCAACGGACGACCATAGCTAACGAAGACGACAAAACAATCCATTTGGACCTTAAAATGTGGTGTGGAACAAAACAAAATGAAGATATTTGTATTTTTTAATACTATTCAATCACACTTTAAGAAATAAAATGTATAAAAGGAAAGTGTACCCTTTATCGTATTATCATATAATACCATGATATGATATAATAATATTGTGCAATAAATTTGATTGCATAATTATTAACATTGTTTGAGTTCCCTTGATTTACGGTTATATTTTTTCCTCAAATCGTAGCTAGACGATTTTTGCAAACCTTTTATATTACTGAGCTCTGAGTACAAGAGTACCGATTTGTATCGTTATAATCTGAATTCGACACATTAGTGCTATTGATTTCTAGTACATAAACAATTCCGATCACATATCATGAATCAATTAAATACGAGGGCTGTTCAATAAATAATGTCCTCGGTGTTCGGAAAGAAGCAAAAGACGCTTTTCAATGATTTAGTCTGAATGATTTAACTTAATATTCTCTTTTAATTAAAACACATGTCCTAAAAATTTTTTATCCAATTTCTGATTGTTTTTAGAACTAATTTTTTGGGTCTGACCCTCAGTATACTGGAAAATGGCAGATAACTACAATAACTGATATTTAAAAATAATTGTTTAGATATTCTTACACGCTGTCGTTTTCACTCATTTTTCAAAACATAGGGTGACCTTTGAATACTAAGCTCTTTTACTGTCAAACGTTTCTTTAAAACAGTGTGAACTACTCCCGAAATGATGCCTATAAAATTTTCTATGTGTCTTAAAGTCAATCATACATCATCAGTGATTATTTGTTGAAATTTGGCAAACAGTACACTATACAATTATAGCCTTTTGATGAGGTCAATGCCTAGATATATAGACCTTAGAGAAAGCATATTGACCGAGCACGAAGTGCGAGGTCAATATGCTTTCTCTAAGGTCTATATATATCTAGGGATTTTACCGAATCAAAAGGCTACAATTTTTTTATTATTATTTTTTTTATCAGTTAATAAGAAATATCTTAAAATCCATGTTTCTAATACCGTTACTCAATATCTTCTCATATACCAGGGGGTATGGCATTGTTATGTCATTGGTTGCCGTTAATTTGATTTTACATATTTTAGTGAATATTTCTTTGAGATTCTTAACGAGTTTTACAGCAGCTTTAATGAAGCATTTAATTTCACTCTAGTTTACTGGTTCTTTACCACTCATTTTTAATGTAGTGTCTCGAATAGCTCTTGTTTTCCAGCTTCTCAACATGAAACTTTGTGATGAAAAGTAGTCACATAAATTGTTATAAATTCATTAAAGATTCAATCATGAGAGAAAGTCAAGCATAATACCAATCTGATTAAAATCAGATCTTCGATCCGCTCCTTTGGTTTTTTTTATCGTCGCTACGAGGCTTCGTGTAGCGACAATAAAAAAACCAAAGGAGCGGATCGAGGGTCTGATTTTAATCAGATTGAGCTTAATATCATGTGATATTTGTATTGTATGGCATACAGTTCAGGACATCATTTAATGAACTACTCTCGTAAAACTGAAAAGGGGCAAACTTAAGCGTAACGTCCTCTTGCGTCATTGCATTAATACTCCTACACAACCCCAGAATTATCACTTTACTATAAAATTCGAAGCAACTGCTGTATTTAGTTAAAGTACATAATCAACTTTTTACTCTGATTAATATCAACATGTAATATATTTTGCATGAAATGTATAGAAATAACGAACAGTACCCAAGCTCTAAAGCCTATAAAACAATACAAAATAGGAGCAGAGCAAACACGGACCTCCAAAACATCAGACGTGGGATCAGGTGCCATTGAGAAGTGAGCATCCCCTGCAGACCGGTCACATCCACCGTGTACCCCTTGTCAGAATAGGGAAATAACGGAAAATCCGTCGTCAATTCAGAGTGTAAATAATGTTGTAACAATTAGTATGAAAAACGTCACTCAGCATTTGTCTCAATGATAACTTGTATTTGCTGACAAGGTTATTGTATGGACCATAGAACTATGGAATGATGACTTAAACGAAACTGCTGATATTCTTGTTTCATCCACTTGTTTGTCAATAATTTACCTCGTTTCGGAAATTGTACATAAGTAGAGCATGCTTTTGCGTATCGAATCAACAGAGAAATATAAACCTCGTATGCAGGTGATGAGGGTATATTAATTGCTGCATAAGTAAGGGAATTTGGCGATAGAAAAGTTGAAGGCATCATGTTTATCATAGAGCTTTGTTGATAGATTACCATTGACGTCTTTTTCATCTTAAAGATTGAAATTCCAACTTTAAAGTTCGTAATTCCATTTAAAAGTTTGTGATTTTAGCTGAAAACAGGCTAATGCCATCTTTTATCTTGGCTTGAATGTTGTTTTTTCCTCCAAATTTCAACTTTGTAATTCTAATTTTTAGGTCAGACAACACGTTTCTTTAAATGTTTAATCTTTCCATCACAAAATATTGTAAGAATTGGTATAGTATATGTAGCTTATCAGGCATTTGTGCAAGATACCAGAGGATGGTGTCTTTTATGTAAGTCCATCTGCAACCTCGAGAATTGGCAATATAAAAGTTCTCTATGTACAGTATTCCTTTTTTGAGGAGGCATCTAAAACATGAAAAAAGAATATATTTGTTTTTTATTTATTATGAAGATATTTAAAATAGCACTGATAATCGAGAACGTGTTGGCTTAAATTACCGTATTTATCGCTTTCCTAACTTTTATTTGAGCTTTTTAAGCCCTTGCCCATAGCATGTCCTTTAATTTGAATTAATTCCAACGAAATCGTAGCAATTAATCTGTGTCATTTTTTTTTACCATGTCTTTCCCTTTGACCTTGTATAAAACGTCCACGATCGCATCCGAAGAACCGCTCTCCATGTCCCGCAGTGGGATTCGAACCCACAACGTGGAGGTCTTACTTCGCGAGTCTGGAGCACACGCTCTCACCACATCTCTACGTAGGCCATTGGACAGATTATGACATGGTGATATTTCAGAACCATGATCCATCCTTAAGGTGAAAGGGATTTATGAAAACAAAGTAATTTTTATCCGGACTATAACGTTGAAATAAAAACTCACAGTATACGAAAGCAGTTCTTCCCACAAAGAAAGCTTACTAGTATATATGATAATGGTTTTAAATCTTTCAAAGCAACAACCTTTAAATCAGTTTTAGCTGTGTGTATTTCGGTTTTTCTTAATGGTTATATTGAGGGTACTATAATAATTTTTGAATGCACATAAGATTTTAAAAATGTTTGAAAAAAATATATACATGTAATGAAAGAAAATGAAAAATACTGGACGGCAATTTTTTTTTCTTTTGAATCAATACCCATGACGTCATCAAGAGTTCACTAATGCCTAATGAAAGTTTTAAAATGGTATTCTCGTCTCCTGTGTAGAATTAATTTGTATGGGCACAGTAAGACAAATCGTCAAACAAACAGGATTGATCAAAGTTAACACCAGTTGGAATCTTATGAAGTTTAAGGAGATAAGACAATGCGAGAATCAGGGATTTTTGGGGTATAAGTAAACAAAGTCCATGTAAAGTACAATTGACATGGCATAATATTGAACTATTATTGATCATATGAATGACAATGCTCCACACAAGTACAAAACAACACTGCGAACCCTCTTTTTTCATTCCAACGAGCATTGTGCACACCTTTGGACATTTACTTAACTTCATGTGATGTACGATATTCATACGTTTCCCCTTAGTTATATATTTTTAAGCAATATAAAACTATCATACCTAATTAAACTGTCGAATTTGTCTATTTTCCAGGTTTGGTTTCCATGCACTTCTTTTCTATGCAATAATTCTGAAAATAGTCAGCTCAGGTAATGGATTGCAATTGTGAGATGAAGCTGGAAGATACTTTCTATCAAATGTAATTATGAAAGGTTCATTTTCTGTTTGCTTTCAGATCCTCAGAGCTGGATTGATATTGATGCGGAAAAGGAGGTGAGAGCTGGGAAAGATGATCTGATACTCATGTGCCGGGTACCAATAGGGCGACTGTCAGAAATCAACAGGAATTTTAACATCCAGCTGAGCAAGAAAGACCTAAACGGACAAAACGAAAAATCACTGGTATCTATTGACTACGACGTCATAAAATGGAAGGATGAGGGGTTCGGTCGAAGACCCGGGGTTAAAGTGACGGGGTTGGTGAAAGTGCTAGGTATCCCCGGGCTTTCTCTGGTGATAGACAGAAATGAGATCGGGTGTGGAAGGGATTCTGGGGTCTACTTCTGTACCATGACAGCCATTAAAAAGGATCTGAGTGTGGTTGCAAATGCTAGAAGTGAAGAATTAACGATTGTGGTTACAAGTATGTATTTCTATATCTCTCTACAAATTGTGACAATAGAAATAGAACAGAACTTATTCATAACAATTGATTTACTCAATTTATAATTTGATTTTTGAAAAACAGATATGAAAAGTCGAAATCTAATGTCCATCAGAAAATCGCCTGTAATTAGAAAGAAAATATCTAGAAAATGGAATGATTTGAGAATCTTTGGTCATTTCTTGAAGCCTTTAGAGAGAAAACCCTAAACATTCAAATAATGGGATTTCTTGGTTTCCTGACGTACGAAACTACATGAACGTAACTACAATATACTAGTATTTCTTTGATCGGTTAGAACATGCAGGTGTTGATGCTTCAAAAAAAGTCCCCTTTAAGTGCCTTATTACAGAGGTGGAAAATACATTAATTATTTTTATCATTTTTGACAGAACCACCAGAAAACATGGGATCTATTTTATATCGTGACAGCAATGGACTGGAATTACATTCACGGAATTTTTCCGAAGGCACGAGTATTGTTCTATATTGTGCAGGAGATGCTTACCTTAATTCTGTAAGAAAACAAACTTTTTGTTAGATGCTTTTTTTAAGGATTCTTATCTTATTAAAAAGTTATTTCAAGGTTTTTTAAAAGTAATATTATGTACAAAATTGTTACATTATTATTATTTTTTATAAGTTCTTAATTTATGTAACAGTGCCATTTGCGTTACAAAGTTCATTTTCAATCCTTATTCCTTGCTTTGCAAAATTAATCCCCATTTACTGTATGGCGTGTTTTATGAAATCCATACAACACCTTTATCAAGATTCACTGAATTTAATTGAATTTAGGGAATAAGATGGTGCATCAAACGAGAAAAAGACACAGCTTTTGCAGTCATTCACGAAAACACAACAACAAGATCGTTGTCCTATAATGGTTGTCATTACAAACAACACAGTTCTCTATCGCTGGAAGTAACGTCGGATGACATAAATACGGAAGTGCTATGTGAATCCGGATACGAAACTCTTTGTGGAACCGGAACGGCGAACGCGACTTCCTCTTTTATGTTCTGTAAGTAGTATGAAATAAATTTAAAATATAATGCATTTTATAAACGTGTAATATTTTTTAATGTACATGCATATTCTGTAGAAAATGTTATTGACAGATTGTGCCATATCTTCTTTTTCCAGACTCATCATATGAAGCATCCACAACAAATGTCTATGACACACACTCAGCATCTGATGGTCATGCAACTTCGAATGAACTGACCACGGAGAGCACAGCAAACGAACCATATTCTCTACCAAATAGATACTCCTCGTCACCCTTTACAACTGAAGAATTTTTTTCTACCGATGAACCACTAAAGTCTACAAACATGTTCGTTCAAAAGTTTTCAACTTCATCAACAGAGTCCTCCAACACGACACAAATGTCATCCTTTGAAGCGCTTACAACTGATGAAACTGATGTGCTCTCTTCCACCGCTCCACGTGTCAATAGAACTGACACGCTCTCTGCCAATGCTTTGCCTGCCAATACAACTGATGGGCCCTCAACTACCACTCCGCCTGCCCATAAAACAACCTTGGTCCCTTATTATTCGAGCCTCCATAGTAAAACTGTTTCAACAGACGAAACGACAGAATCCATTACAAATAGACAAAGTACCTTTTACTTAAGAGAATATATATCAGACGGAACCAAAAATACATCACAATCTCCTTCTTCGAAAGCAACTTTAGAGTTTGATTCAAGTGAACCGTTTCCAACAAGTACTTCTACAGAAGAAATGCATACATCAGGTATTGAAACTACAATCAACCCTTCGTCCTTTACTAATTGGGAAACCACGGTCCATGTGGACAATTTTACAGAAATTACTGTAGATTTAGAGAATACAACGCAAAACAGCGTAGTTTACGTCGAAACAACAACCTATAATGGAACCAATTCAAACACATCATCAGGTTCAGAACCTAAACTTTTCGACACAAATACTGAAATGATCTCATTAAATTCGAAACACGCACAAACCACGGAGAATGAATATTCAAATACAGACTCTTTTACGCATGAATCAGCGCAAATCAACATTTCACAACTGAATTTTCGGGATGGCCAAAGCACTCAATCGGTGCTACATTCTACAGTCAGCAATGGCAAGAAATACACTGAGATCACAACATCAAATAACATCGAAGTTTTTAACTCCAGCATCTTTTCTTTGCAATCAACAACCATGGCAGTGGATGCGCAAGTAACTTACAGAACAGACGAAAGTACACTATTGACAGATTCTACTAATACAAAAATGTTCTCTTTGTCCGTTTCTAGTAATGCTTATAGTACATCCGCTATATCTAAGTCCATCCATAGTACGGACTCAACGGAAAGGATAACAGAGATAGATCAAAATAGTACGATTCCAAGAAGAATAACAAAGGAAGTTGACCGTATAAGCTCTTCATTTATGCCAGTCTCAAATACCTCTGCTTTAACTACAACGGTAACTTCTGCTGTTTCAGGTGATCACAAGATTAGTGGAATTAATGCACCCTTTACTGGTCGACCTACATTTCAAAGCAATTCAGTACAGCCTCTTACAACGTCGATGATCTTGACGACCATTTTTCGAAACGGAACCCCGCGTAAAACACCAACAGTTATTTCTTCAATAAAAACATCCAAAAAGACCAATCCAATCCATTTGATTATGACAACATCGAAAACAAGAAGACCCAGGCCTAATAAACACCCGATACACCAAAGTACGAATTTTCCAAGGCAAACAGCGAAGACAAGAAGACCTAAACAACCAAGGAGAACAACCAACGTTCCATATGGCCTCATGACGAGCACAGCACCATCTAAAACTACAGACATTCCTGCAAAATGGCACACGATTCAGTTGACGGTTATGACTGCCATGTCTGTGACTGTTGTTGTAACTATGGCAATAGGATTAGGATTGATTTGGAAAGCAAAGTTACAGATAGCTGCTATAAAAATTAAACCTTCTTTGGCCCATGTGTAGTTCTTAGATTTGACTTCCAATTAAAGCATGTAAAAAAAATATGTTGTGGTTTATTTTTGCCGCGGGCTTGTTTCAAAATAACGGGTATCATTCTCTATATTTAAAAAACAATTAAATTGTTTATGACAATTGTCATTTGAAAATTCTAAAAATAATTATTTGACAATATAATCGAATGATTTCGATGCATATCAAACTATGAATCTATTTTGCAGAGTTTTGTGGTTATTACAAATACTTTTCGACGCAAACCAAAAAGGTACATCACCTAACCTCACCTATCCTCTTTGTATCCACTGGCACATAAGTCCTCCTTGTGTTGTAACTGTTTCTACATCCATCAATTTTGACCTCTTCTATTATGTCAGAATTGAGTCTCATCACTTTGACTTTCTCATTGTTTATTCTGACTTTACAAACAATGTAGTGTTCCATTCCGTAGTTGTTCTGATGTACCTCTCCCTCTTCTAAAGTCAGCTTGTTTCTCACGCATCTGCTTTTTCATTCCATCTTGGATCTTTTGTATCACTGTAAACTACTAGTTTAGCTTTGATAATTTCTTCTTTCCGTATTAGGCTGCTTGTATCTATCTCATCTACTGCTTGTCCTTTGTGTTTAACCTCTAATGCATTTTCTGCTTGTGGTGGTTTAATATTTATTGAATGTGCCCCTTCCATCTTTTCTTTCTTTCATCTTAGTTGTTCAGGATCTTATCCTTTTTGTCCTTTATTGTTGCCATGCCTTTATTCTCAAAACTTAATATTATAGTTATCTCATACATGTTTTCGTGTGTCAATGACCTCTTAGCTTTCTTTGTCAGCATTTTTACTACTCCTTTTTTGATTGATTCATTCTATCTTCCTGAATAAAGCACTAGTTTTACACTTTGATTTGTTTTTCCATTTGTAAACCATCTGACTTAACCTAGCCCGAAAATATCCAATCAATATAGATCTGTCCATCTTCTGTTTTCTCTGCCATGTTTTCCCTGTATTATACATGCATGTATTCTGTATAGTTTTCAGGTGTGCACAGTATCATGTTGTAAATTTTGAATTCACTAGGGGGAGGTATAAATGCAAAATTTATAGCATGATAACATTTACCTCCCCCTAGTAAATCCATTTACGACATGATAACAGGAACCTCGGTCTGCGGTCTTCCAACTTGTTTTTCATCCACCTATCTGCGTCTTGCCCTCTAAGTTAACGTTTATCACAGTTAGCGGGCTTGCCACCCGTTGTTTGTTCAGTGTATTTTGGGGTTTCCGTAATATTATGAAGATTTCACTTTGCCTGGTTATTAGCCATGCAACTCCCCTGGACTCGGAGGGTCATTGGTTTTCTGTTCCGTTTTTTTAAGGGACTGTAGTCTCGCCTTCAACACTGTCACTCAGCTACCAATGGTATTACAACGGTTGCCAAACGTTAAGGTGTGACATGTGATTCGCTGGCAGAACCTGTTTGAGACGATTGACATTACTCAAGGGTTTGTAAGGTGAGACCTAGTGGCATTGGAAACACCCCCTCGAGACCTAAACAGCATTTGACGCGAAAAAAATATACGTTATAGAGCCTTATAGTACGTCAACGGGAGTTGTAAAACGTCTTTTGAAACTTAAGGTGTTTCAAGAAGGCATTATTGCAGCTAGGTTTCCAGGAAGATGAAGATTTTCAAATATACAATGTGCATTTTCTGGTCAGTACCCAAGACAAAATGAATTTTATATTTTTGTGGAAAAGCTGCACGATTACTTGTTACTCGATGCCGATACTGTCTGCTTTCTATCGAAGAGGAAATATCGGGATTTCAATTGTGAAAAATAACCACTAAATATTTAACCAGTTTAAAGTCCTAGCCTGCACAGAGGTCTATTATAACCCTGTATGAACCCAGATTAATTTTCATTCAAATATGGGGGTATATGTGCGATTGGGATATAAAATATAGCTAAAAAATGGTCCAGAGGCAAATTAAATTTAAAACTTATAAATTATATGTACAATTCAAAATGTTTCATTTCGACTGAAGAAGATTCTGAGTGGTAAACCTATAATTTAAAAAAAAAATGGTGAACACTGATTTCAGTGGACACTGAGTATAAATTATGATATCTGATATATAGCATCTTGAAAAATAAATTGAATTGAAAAAAAGGAAATATTCGTAAAAAGGCATATAGAATTGAAAATTAAAATTTAAATCAATTCGCTACAGACCCCTGCGAAAGCCTATTAGGCTCAATCTAGAAAGAAAAAAAATTAAAAGGCGTTATGACGCCTTTCGAAAAGGCATAATAACGGGTAAAAAGGCGTTATTATGCCTTTCCATTCCAAAAGGCGTAATTACGCCTTTTTAAAAGGCGTTATAACGCCTTTCTAAAAGGCGTTATTACGCCTTTCCATTCTAAAAGGCGTTATTACGCCTTCCTTTCGATAAGGCGTTATTACGCCTTTGCAAAAGGCGTTATCACGCCTTTCGAAAAGGCGTTATTATGCCTTTCGAAAAGGCGTTATTACGCCTTTTTAAAAGACGTTATAACGCCTTTTTTTCGCCTTTTAAAAAGGCGTTATTACGCCTTTCTAAAGGGCGTTATTACCCCTTTCTAAAAGACGTTATTTCCCTTTCTAAAAGACGTTATTTCGCCTTTCTAAAAGACGTTATTTCGCCTTTTAAAAAGGCGTTATTACGCCTTTCCAAAAGGGCTTTAACTCTGAATGAATAAGCATTATTTTGCATTTAACAGGCCCGTGCTTTTACCCCCCCCCCCCCCCCCCCCCCCCCCCCCCCC
>PRKT01000007.1:3276161-3293398 GCA_003671525.1 Saccostrea glomerata
CCCCCCACCACCACCACCACCACCACCACCCCCACTCTACTTGCCAAACTTGGGACTTTTACACACTACAACAAAATGTTCAGGAACCAAGCACCCAATAATTAATTATAATATCTAAACTGTAGCACTGAAGACTTTTCCCCAAAAGTGTGTATGTGAAGAGAGGGGGGAGGGGTTACCCCATTCGCACTCGTACTACTGACCTACTTGAAAAGGAAAATGGAAAGGCGTTATTTTATGTTAATAAATATTATGAAAGATTTAATTAAAACCATCTTTATTTATGCAATTCTCTATATTCCTGACAACTTTTTGCACTCGTATTAAGAGAAGGCAACACTCTACTTGTGAAGATACGATATAGGCAGATGTATCTTGGAGCTTTGCTTGCCATGTATTAAAATTCAGGTCATTTGAAGATATTTTCCTCTCTTCTTGGAAAAAAGCAGGCAAACTATTTGCACAGGTATAATGAGCAATTGAAATCAATGATCTTTGGTAGAGGTGTGTCTGGTATTTAGGAAGGACTTAGTTGCATGGTTCAACATTGAAATATATGACGCATTTAAAAATCTTTTCTCCTGGAAATCTAATTGTTATCTGTTTAAATTATTTTTTGAGAAATTAGTCCTATATCAAATTGTGAAATTCATGTCCCAAAGGTAAGATTTCTGCACCACCCCTATCCCCCAACCCACTCCTCGGTTGGGCTAAATATTCAAAATAAAGACGTAATAACGCCTTTTAGAAAGGCGTTATAACATCTTTTATAAAGGCGTAATAACGCCTTTTGGAAAGGCGTAATAACGTCTTTTGGAAAAGGCGTAATAAAGTCTTTTGGAAAGGCGTAATAACGCCTTTAGAATGAAAAGGCGTAATAACGCCTTTTAGAAAGGCGTTAGAACGCCTTTTAAAAAGGCGTAATAACGCCTTTTGGAATGGAAAGGCGTAATAACGTCTTTTCAAAAGGCCTTTTGGAAAGGCGTTATAACGTCTTTTATAAAGGCTTAATAACGCCTTTTGGAAAAGCGTAATAACGCCTTTTGGAAAGGCGTAATAACGCCTTTTGGAAATGGGTAATAACGCCTTTTGGAAAGGCGTAATAACGTCTTTTGGAAAGGCGTAATAACGCCTTTTAGAAAGGCGTTATATAACGCCTTTTAAAAAGGCGTAATAACGCCTTTTGGAATGGAAAGGTGTAATAAAGTCTTTTCAAAAGGCGTTATAATGCCTTTTTTCGCCTTATCACGCCTTTTCGAAAGACGTTATAACGCCTTTTAATTTTTTTTTCTCTCTAGATTGGTCCTAATAGGCTTTCGTAGACCCCCACATAAGTTGGCATTATAATTTTTTCCTAAAATTTTCAGTAAACCCCCCCCCCCCCCCCCCCCCCCCCCCCCCGCGACCCAACTCACCTTGCAAAATGTTATGCTATGACAACAAAGGGTTTACTCGAAAAGTATTATGAACAGAATGTATCTTCCTTAAAATTTAGGTAAAATTGATAGATAAACCAGCTGAGTCTCTTGTTTTATTCAATTTTAGTTATCGATCTTATTTTCCGGAAATATCCGAAATTGAGTGATTCGCATAGATGCTGACCCCAGTGGTGATGGATGGCGGGTGATTTGGGTAGGTAGACTCGCGGATCTTGGAGACCTACATGCAACCATCAGACCTGAAAGCAGAACAGTAGATGCACGTGACAAGCCTAGCTGGAAATCGGTATATTTTTCTTGTTGTAAAAATTATAATTATTAATATTAATTAGTTTCTTATGAATCTAACAGTCTGAAACTGGAAGAGTGGGTTTCACCTAATCAACCCGTGAGGATCAGTGTACCCTATCATGTACATATCTCTGTTCACTCACGGAAAACTTTAAGGAGGCCTATGCTTTAATAAATGGTAAAAAATCTTAACCTGCGTATCTGAAATGCAACATCCTCCCAACGTCAAGGGTCCTGAGTCATGAGTAAGACCCCCAACTTTTTTTGCAAAGATAGACATAATATATATTATAGACATTGAAAATTGGGGTTTACCTTTTTTTGTTGGTTTAGCACCCCCACTTTCAATTTGCTTCCAATGCCTATGTTAGGCATGGGTAGTCAGAGATAGTGTCATAGCTCACACAGTTTGCCGAACACTTGTTTTTAATAGGTTCAGGAGGTTAAGAGAAGGAATCCTCATCTGGTCTATTGTAATTCTTTTACACAACAAAATATTAAGGTTAAAGTGCACATCTGATTGTGGTGTGCCAGCTTGATAGATCAATGCTTGCTGTGCCAAGAGAGAGAACTCTCCATTGTTCCTAAAACTTGAATGGTAAAATGTGAAAAGGCAGCATTTACAAAATCATGTGAATGCTAGCTAGTGTCTTAGGTGGTTTTCAAAGTTTGACACTGTATTTGTTTAGTCACATGTATATAATTATGAATTATTTTATTTCAATGAAAAAAAGAAAATATTGTAGACAGAGTCTTAATTGAAACAAAAATGTTATAGTATGAAAACTTAGATTCCTTTTTTTGTACATTGTACCTGCAATATTTTACTGTATTATTTCAGTTTTTCCTTCCATTTTGTATCATGTGTCCTTCATTATCATCAGAGAAAAGTGCCAGTAAACTTGTAAGTACATGCATGTATATATGTGTGATAATAATTTAAGATATGGAGAAATGTTTAACTTTGTAGAGAAAAATTGCACATTTAATATCAATATATAAAGCACTTTTACACAGTTGGAAATATTTCAAAACCAATATTCTAGAACATTACAATATCTGAAAATAAGTTGAGAAAATTTTGTTCATTTTGCGGGTATTTATAAACTCTGCATTGAAGTAACAATTCATAATTGTGAGATAAGTCAAACACATTTAAAAAAACGGGAGATTTGCATCATAAAAACTCCCATTGTTTCCCATTTAATTTTTGTGTAGGTATTAAGTGCAGCATAGTCAATGTAACCTTTATAAAAAAAATGTTGAACAAACGGGGCAGCAGAAAACAACATATCATCCAAATCCAGGGCCAGATACATGAATTCTCCCAGCTGTGCATCAGTTTTTTTACAGGCCATCTGGTTTATTGTTTCACTTTATATTTAATTTGTATAAATTTCTATATTTACAAATTGTATGGACCACTGGAAATTCAGAGATGACATTAATTTTCAGCTCACCTGAGCTGTAGGTGATATCATAATAGCATTACAGGGCCTAACTATGGAAGTGATTTTTAAAAAAAAAATCTCATTTATTTAGTTTAATTTGCATTAGCTGTCATGTGAAAGCAATTTAATTATACCCCTTTTAAATAAGAGAGGGCATATTGCTTTGCTGCAGTGAGTGCTGTCTGTTGGTTTGTCTGTAGGTCCACCATCAGTTTCCATTCATTTTCTTTGCTGAGGTTGCACATTTTGAAATGAAATTTGGTATACAGATTTATCAAAAAAGTATCTAGGTCAAGTTCTGTTTAGTACCATTGGGTCATTTTGGACAGAGTAATGCCCCTTGGACTTAGAAAAATTCCAATTATGGGGATGGGGGATAATTGTTTTACAAACATCTCTTGTTTGCATAATTAGTTTGATGCACATTAGTTTACTTTGCATTTATTAATGCAAATTAAACTCCAAGTGAACAGGGCATCACAATGTATATTTCTACGCGTGAATATACACAAAAATGACTTAATTTTCAAATCATTTTCACAGTTGGCTTAATAAACTGTAGAAAAGCAACAAATAGAAATATTTTAAATTGTTGTGGCTGTGAGGTGTGGCCACATTGAAAAAGACATTCAGAATTTTACATAGAAATACATGTTAACAGGAGGAAAATCTCAAGAACAGCTAGCAGGGCAAATTTTTAAGTGAATCTGGCAAGCAAGCAAATTAACCCATGGACCTCTTGTTTTTCTGCTAAGAGTATTTGAACCTGGCAATTTTACATTTATATGTGCACCATCTGCCTTGAAGTAGACAGCACCATTACCATGCAATTTCCTTTGTATATTTTTTTGTGAATCTAGATGTAGTGAATATCTAGCCATCTTTTGGCACTTATGGCTTCCAGAGGAACTGGGGGTGGCTGGAATTATATATTGTAGTGACAAGAACTTGCAGACGTCAGAAACCTGTTTTTGCTACTGAAGCAATACCTGGTAAAATAAGAGGCCTTTACCACATGGTGTGCATGGCATCTTTGAACTACAACACTCCATTGATCAGAGGAGAATTTATATATTCCAGGGATTACAAATGTATCTGTTATCTTCACTACATTAGAGATGTAATTAGATGGGCAGATACATTAAAATGTCAGGAATGTTAATGAAAAACACAAGATAGTTACAAATTCAATTCTCACAAAAGTTATTATTGTCAAAGAAAAGGCAGTTCAAAGTACAAAATGCATTATAAAGCTTTTTCCACAATTTTACGTAAGTCTGACATGTAATGCTTGTTAATAATTTCTTTGGTGAAAAAGTTGCAAAACATTTATATATATTACTGGTACTCTGGTTATATCTCTTTTATTGTAAAATCATCCGAAAGTATAAAGGGGTTAAGGAGGAATCTGGCATACAATCTTGCTTTTACATGTAGATTAATTGTGGATCAGTATCAGCTTTACATGTATGTGCAAATTCTGACTTATAAGAATGACCCAACCTCAGTGGTATATCCATGTATGTAAATTCTGTAGACTTGACAGTTGATAAATTAGATATTGGGGTTAGGGACCCAGAGGGACGGCCAATGGCAGTGTGTCCGTCAATCATCCTTATAGAAAATGGTGGTGTCACCGTGCATCTAAGTACTATAGAATGGGTAAATTCTCACCTGGGCTTCATCTTAAATGAGAAAAAAATTAACAAGGGGAGGTAAACCAAAACCAAAAACTGGTCATATAAGTAAACAATTTAGGTGGTTGACCTCTGAAATTATAATTGATGTTTTGTTGGAGAAACTTAATGAAATTTGTTAACTAGTCTGTCATGTAAAAATATATATCTAAACACGTTCTTAATTTTCTTTTCTATTTTAGCATACAGATTAAAAAGAATTCCCACAGAGGTGTGTGTATAAAACATGCAGGCCTTGAATAATTGATTGAAACATAGTGATAGTGCTCAGAAGGATTCATAGTGAATACCTGGGAAGTGTAAAATCAAAATTGTAAGTATTTCAAAATGAAAAATCATGAAAATGAATACTTAATTAAAAGTGAATAAGAGAGGTTTAATATGCCTTTAATTTTTATGACCAAATGTAACAAGGAAGGGGGGATACTGATAAAATTTCAAAGTACATGTACATATTTATTCCATTATTATCACAAAAAAAAAAACCAAAATTGTAGGATATTCAAATCTTGATAATTTGTAAGTGGATGCAGATTTTTTTATTAAAATCAAATATAGCTAGTATAGCTGACAATGCATTTCTGTCAATATTATTATGCCCCCCTTCGAAGAAGGGAGGGCATATTGCTTTGCTGCTGTCTGTCGGTCGGTCGGTCGGTCTGTCGGTCCATTTAGTTTCCGCTCATTTTCTTCATAACCGTTGCACATACTGAAGTGAAATTTGGTATACAGGTATATGACATAAATATCTAGGCCAAGTTCTGTTTTGGGTACGATCGCACCATAATTGACAGAGTTATGCCCCTTGGACTTAGAAAAATTCCATATTTTTGCAGTTTCCGTTGATTTTCTTTGGAGAGGTTGCACATAATGAAATGGAATTTAGTATACAGATTAGTCAGATGAATATCTTGGTCAAGCTATGTTTTGGGTATGATCACACCATTTTTGACAGAGTTATGCCCTTTTGGACTTAGAAAAATTCCAATTTGTGGGGGAGGGGGGCATAAGTGTTTTACAAACATCTCTTGTTTAGAAGGAATTTAGGCCTAAGATAAAGATATGCTTGTTTACTTTGAAGTAGGGTTGGTTAATGGAAGGAAGAATTTTTTTTTAATTGTTTTAAAGAATTTTAATACATAAAAGCACAAGTTTGTAAGACTTTTTGCTACACTCTTTGAGGGTGTAATAGTCAACTTCCCAGTGAAAATTTTGGTTGCAAGTCCATTCCCCAGTGTAGGTCAGATCATGACAAGTATTTTAATCTGAAATCCTTGATTATTTCAATAGAATAGGTAAACAAAACAATATTGACAATCTTGGCTTTACTTTAATAAAACATGTTAAAATCAAATTTGACAAACACTATATCAATCCACTATATTTTTGTATTATGTTATATGTCAACTAAAATGTGTGATCTACATCGACTTTGGTTAGTTATGATGTAAGATCAACACTCAGTAAAGAGCGATATATGGTAAGTGTCTCAATTGGCCCCTTAAAATGAATACCTTAATTTTGCTTTAAATATAGCTTTAATTTGTACAGCTGTGTATGCAACCTTTATTGGTCATTTTCATTTTGATCAAAATGCCGTTATTTTAGAAATATGACATCATAAAAATCACGTTTTACCGCCATTTTAGCATACCGTATAACAGGTAATTTTTACTGCTGTAAATTTTTACGAAATTTGGTCAAAAAAGGGTGATTTAAATTTTTACACTTTAATTTTTTACGAATTGAACATGTCCGTAAAAATTAAAATCATCAGATGTAAAATTCCAGATCAGTGATTGTTAACACTTATGAATGCATTTAGGTACAAATAATGTGTCTGGTGCAAGAGAGAGAGAGAGAGAAAAGAGAGAGAGATTTATTAAATTATAACAATATAAACAGTCCAACAAATAACATAATGTATTTATATAATTTTTTTTATTATTTACCTTTACATACATGAAGAATTTGCCCTTCATTCATTCATGTTTTATTTAAAACACATAGTTATGCACACCACGTGCTATCAAAAACAAAGAGGGACAACTCAAATTATCATATCGTTGAAGTGAGAGTACAAGAAGTCCCCGAAGTTTTCATTCAAAGCACGTGAAACAGTAGAAAGGGCCAAAGATTGAAAACACGGGTATAATTGGAAGACCTGTGATTATCAGAAGTCATGCGTCTCTTAAAAATACCACAAAAAGAGTGACCGGTTAGGTTTAATTGATTAATTAATTGACGATGTTTGTATAACCTGTAACTATGATCCCAATTGATGATTGACTTAGTGCTAAAAATTCAAACTGTACACTAATTATATAGCCTCCAGGGAGTGAGCTTCATGGCAATTAGCATTACTTTTATACAAACGATGTTGAAAATTTACACGAGCCGTTTTATAAATTATGTGAAATTTTACGCGTTTAAATTTTACGGATTTATAAAAATTGTAAAAATTAGTAAAAATTAGCAGCACGTAAAAAATACCCGTTATACGGTATTTTGTATAAAACTGCTTATTTTCAAGCAGTTTTTCTTCCAGAAAATATAGAGCGCAGCCTAGAACAAGCTTTATATTTTTACCAAAGATGTATCTATCCAATGCTAATTAGTGACAGAAAAATTGTGTATGTTCTACACTGCGCTCTATGTTTCCCATAAGAAAAAACATCAAGAAAAAGGCATATTTTTAGCTCTACTGGTCAGAGACCAGAAGAGCTTATGCGATAGTAATGCTTCCGTCGTCCGTCCGTCTGTCTAGCTGTCTGTCTGTCTGTAAACAATTTTTCAAAATGCTACTCCTCCTACAGTTTTGATCTGATTTCCATATAACTTGGCACACTAGTAGACTTCACTAAGATACATAATTCTGTGTATCGGCTTTTGATTTCGATGAACGGTGTTGCCATGTTAAGTAAAAATAGAAATTTCTGTTAAATACTCTCAAAATGCTACTCCAAATACAATTTTAGTCTGATTATAATATAATATTGCATGCAAGTAGACTACACTAAAAACATAAAGAGACTTAATCAAGGATCATTATTCCATTTATTGCTGATGAAAAGTTTCAATTTCCAACTGCGTAAGTACTTTTCTCTTCCTTTGCTATAAGTACAAACCAGTAGAGCTTCAGTCTCGACAGAGACTTCTGGTTAGCTTTTTTGTTAGATAGCAAAAATAGCATTATTTCTCATGTCATTTACAACTAGTGAGTGCAAATAAATGTGAAAAATATATTGGAAACATTTCTATTATAATCTCTTCTTCAAAATAAATATCAATCAAACATATTTGAATGTCATTCTAAAATGTTGATTTTTAGGGGGCCAAAATTGGCTCTTATCATATATACTCCTTTATCAATCAGTTAATATTTCAGAAAATCAATAGTTCAATCAAACAACACAAGAAACAACATATTCAATGAACATTTTCAATCAATGAGTTTTTCCATCAGTCAGTATGACAATATCAATCAGTACATCAATGTTTTCAATCACTCAATGTATTCCATCATTGTGTCAATTACAATAAGCCCATTTATTGGTCACAGACCGGGAAGAAAACAGAATCAGTGGCAGGCTTCAGCAAAATTCATCCTTGATTACTGTAGAAGTACTTTTTTTCCGCGTGGTATTAATTTACGCTATGTACACGGTAACAAATTTTCCTCGGAAATTTCTCCAAGCATACTTAACATAAATGTAAGGCCAATAGTGACAGTCTAGAAAATTCGCGTATTTTTCTATCTGTGGATAAAACAGAAATTGAGATTATGCGGAATTATGACCCCGTGGATAAAAGTACGTCTACAGTATCTAAAGTTTATCTCATCCCAAATGAGGTCATGATATTGAGGTTTGACTGTATTAAGCATTATTAAGTTATGTGATACTAATAATGCTTGTTTTATGTCTCGCATGAATGTCAGTCTTTTTTTGCCATAATATTGCTTCCATTGGTTGTTGGGACTTGTCAAAATGAAAAGCATGCAGGAATGTTGAAAACATATAATTATAAGCTTGAAATCTGTCTCATAATAATGGAATAACTGAGAAAATTAAGAGCTAAATTTAATTAAAATTATACTGAAAGTAGCAGAAGCAGTATTGGAAAGATTCGAATTACAGTATATAAATGTATACATGCATTAATAAATGTTCCTAGGATAGTTTCTGAAAATTACATTTAAATGTAACATTGAGTTAAAAAATTAATTATTTCTAGTTCATGAAAGAATGAATATTAGTGATTAGGCATAAATCCAAGAAATTGGATAGTGTGTGGGTAGGGGGTTAGGTGCATGGTTATTTAGAATGTATACATGTATGTCAAGTTATCCTTGCATTTATCAACAACTAGGTGGTCTCGATAAATAATGACAAGCAGCATAATTTGGCACTGCTAGACACATACTTGCCATTCATTTGTCTTGGTTTGACGTACATTTGAATTGTCATTCCATATTATATATTGATCCTGTTGCTTGGTATTGAATTTTTTTGTTATTATTGTAAATCAAGATCATTACAATAAATGGTTGAGAAGGAAGCCTACAATCAACTGAATGCAAACTGCTTCTGGTAGAAAGCAACATTTATCATTCTATATTTAATTTCTGATTGCATGGAACATGCAGATGTAATGTCAGTTTAATATAATTTTTTTATTTGGTCAGTCTGAAATATTAAAGAACTCTATAATTGAAGTAAAAAGCATCTATCATAGTAAAACCCTCAATTCTTGGTTAATAACCTCAGAATATACATGTACTTCATAAATAAAATGTAGATGTACTTCATAAGAATTGAGAGTCCTACTTAATACCAAGGAGCATATCAATCAGGTAGCAATTACCTGAAATTTCAACCAGATCAATCTCAACGTCTCTCCTATGCAGTTTACGATTTTGTGGTGTATGTAATGCTTACAAATTCCACCTACTTCACAATGCTACAGTACCTGTTTAATTTTTATAAGGATGTATTTAGGTACTCAATTATAACTTTCCTTTCAAGTTTGATACGATAGAGTTCACTTTTCATTCTGAAAGCATTTATCATACATTTGACGTTTTGAAGGTGTACAGTAAAACTCGTTTAGTACGAACATGGATATTGCGAATTTACGGATATAACGAAGTCATCTTGGACCCCAAGCTATATCAATTTAATGAATTTCTTGTATGGTTATATAGAAATACGGATATAGCAAAGTAAATTCATAGGTCCCAGCGACTTCGTTATAACTGAGTTTTCTGTATTAAAGACTTAAATAGGATGAGACAATTGAGTTGAATTTTTGCTTCCTAAAATGAAAATTTTAATAAAAAGATGTGCTTGTTGCTATGATTGTCCCCATATTACAATTAATGTGTATGGGTATCAAAGTGATATTTTGGACTTCCCTGTCCCTCCAAGTAAAAGTACAGGGCACACTTTATATAAGCATAGAGGAAAAGGGGGTGGGGATATTTTATGCTTCTCATAAAGTGCATATTGCGTGTTTGTGAAGGACAATTACATGTAGATTCTATGACAGTCTGTTGACTTTTACTGTAATGCATCGATGTAAAACATCTACTCACTCATCTAGACAAAAGAAGAGATGCCAACTTTAATAGTCATTAGAGTTATGTTGTACTTAATATATTTCTTTTCCTGCATTGGACAATATATTTGGAGGGGGGTTGGCTAGGGGCATAGGCTCCCTTTTTGAAACCCCAAACTTAGTAGTAAAGATGATCGAGATCTTGCCCTACCCCTCATCTTTGTCACTGACTAGCCTACTGATAAAAATACAGAGTTTGATGATGTTCTTATGTGTACTACCCTTAAATTGCTGAAGTAAATTTTCTTATTGGTAGTGTTGTTACGATAGTCGCCGACTGTCGAAAAATCGTCGTTTAAAGGCCCAAATCGGCGACAATCGATTGTAAATATTATCATCGATAGATCGCTATATATTTCAAGCCGTATTTTTCAAGCCGAGCAGGTTTAACTTTTATATTCACCAAAGGGACGTCACTCTAATCGGTGGTAAACAAAATGGCGAACGTGCATGGTGAAGAGGTTGACGCCGAATTACATCCATATCCTGGTGCAACACGATCTAAAATACTTCTCAGGATGAATAAATTTAACCTTATTTTAATAGTTCAAATTATCGATTATATAATCGATTATGTTCTTCCGATTCAATTTGATAATCGATAGTAAAATTTATCCGATTTTACAACACTACTTATTGGTTTTATTTAGTACACTACTACTGAAATTCCTAAACATATGCATACATATTTTACAGAAAAAAGTTATTAATTAACTGAGTTTTGTCAACAGTCATTATATTTTTATGACAGTGGCAATTCAGACTTAATTTAGAAAGGGTTTCTCTAAATCCTTAATGTTCAAGGATAATCTCTTGGTTATGACTGTTAATGATGAAGTGCCCATAAGTATGAATCAAGGGTAATTGTGTCTGTATTGAGGATATAGAAATCAACTTATTGGAAAGCTTTTCATACATCTTTAGTGATTATCAGGGGAAATAAAGAGAGTGGTAAGAGCAATGAATGTTTTTAAGCATACAAAGTAGGAAGTTTCTGTCCATATTTCTGATGAAAAATCCCATAGGAGGAGGATGCAAAGATGAGCAGGAATTTCATGACAATTTTTTTCATCATGCTTTCCACTTCTATATTAGTCAATAGTGTTAAATCTTGATTAATGAATTAAGAAAGAAGATGCAGAAATTTTGTACAAAAAGTTTTATATAAAGATATTTTGCAAACAAATGTTAATGGAGAATTAAAAATGGTATAAAGATATTTTGCAAACAAATGTTAATGGAGAATTAAAAATGAATTTGGAAATAAATAAGTGTATGAGGTTATAATATTAGAGGCTAAGGTAATCTGATACTGCTTCATACCCTTTTATATATACTCTGAAATGGTTAATAGAATATAGGGGAGGACCCAACTTTTTTTAACAAATAAAAAAAAAAAGAAAAGCTTAAGACAGCAAACTCTGAAGCTGCAAGACACAGGGGTAAATAATTGAGTCCCAGGAAAATATGCTGTAGAATATTATGTAAGCATATATCTATAAATATAGTTTGTAAATCAAGCTACTTGAAGACTGAAATAGATGATATAAAAGTATATAATCATTATAATGGCAATAGACATGTGAACTTGTTGTTCTTGGTAGAGAGCTAGAAGTCTATTGAGCACTTCAGAAAGTTGACGCAAGAAGTCATTTTGATTTCAATAGGTAGATGATGATTAGTTCAATAAAGGATGGCCCAGGCAGAGTTATTTAAAGAGAAAAATTAATAGATATTTAGTTAAAGGAGAGAGAGAGAGATTTCAGTATCATTTGATGAAAGGTATGGCAGTGATTATTGAAGGCATTTTATTGTTAGTGATTTAAGAATTTTATGAACAGAATAAATTATAATTTAATTAAGCTAGAATTTTTTTTTAAACTTCAAATACTAGTAGATTTTTTTTTTGCTTTATTATCATGGGTTTTGCTAAGGCTGATGAGGTAATGATAAATAAATTTTTAATTTTATATAAAATCTAGGATTTCAATTGCTGATGCTTTGTATTGCTGATGCTGATACAAATTATGATTTATTCATATCTTGTTTTATATCTCTTGCATTTTAATCGACTCATTAAAATCCCCCCTCCTTTCCCTGACAGTCTTCTTTATTTAAATACATTTATAAGATGTTGAAGATGTTGAAGATGAAGTATGTTGTTTATTTAATTAGGTTGGTGTGACATATATATTATTGTACACTGATTAATAGACCTTACACCTATATTTACATAGTAAACATAAGATTATTAAAACATCTGTAAAATGACATAAACACAAAATATTTTAATTTTAATTTTATTCTAGCAAGTAATTAAATATAATGTTTATATAATGTTTTTTTTTCTCATCATAACAATAAATTTAATCTCATATTACGTGTATGTAGAGAGAAATTTTCACCTGAAGCAGCTGCAAACATATACATCTTAATTAATTAATTCAATCCAGATATCCGGTTAGGCTTGCCAGTATGTTTTAATGATTTCCAAAGAATTACTAGGAAATTAAACCCATCCTGAGTCCTAGATTGTGTTTACTAGTTCTACAATACCCCCCAGTAATTATTGTCTTTGTCCCAGTTTCTATTTGTCTAACGTAAATCGACCAAATTCTATTAAACAAAGATTTCTTTTATTCAGGATTATCTTGTGATATATCCTGTAAAATCTTGCAATACTATGATTACACTCTGATTAAGCTAGCTAAAATAAGAAAACTTGAATTATTCCAAGATGTTTTACAGTTTGGTCTAGAATTGGTTGTGAGACAGTAAATGATTTAAAAAAAAAATTAATATACAGTGGCGCCGCAGTAATCTGGATGCCAATAATCTGGATGCTTCACCTTCCGGACAATATTTTTGGGCAAATAAATTGTGATGTTTGCTATCATTGTCATTGTTTTGACTTTTGTATAAAATGGATTGTAATATATTATGCAGATCTGAAAATAACTTTATAATAACTTAATAATGTAAACAGTAGTTTTCAATCATTATACCCCCCGCTTGAAAAGCGGGAGGGTATATAGTAATCGTTAATTCCGTCCATCTGTACGTCCTTCCGTCTGTCCGTCCGTCTGTTACGCTTTGGTGTACCCATCTCTTATCCGCAACTCCTCTTATACCACTGAATGAAATTTGATGCAACTTTCACAGAATCTTTATTACATATTACCATTGTGCACCTCCTATTTTACTTTTTGATCAGACACATATTTTGGGTTTCCCGGCCACAGGAAAACATGGACTTTTTCACCAGTTATAACCATATGGGAGGCGGGGGATATCATTTAGTGAGCTCATCGCTCACAGTACCTCTAGTTTTGGGAAACAATGACAGCCCGATACTTAAGCCTTGTTGATTAAACACCATACCGTTGTAGGTAATGTTAAAACGGTTTAAGGAATCTCCTTTGTTATGATCTCAAAGATACCTGGAGTTGCAGCTTGCTGGTTTGACAGACAGTATAGGGTTAAATGCATGTACTTATGTATAAATGCGTTGTGGTATACCACATGAAATGTGGGACAATGTCAAATATCTTTGTGTTAAGGAAGAAACGATATTAAGAAAAGTATTCCAGACATAATGTAACAAGAATTGTCATCTGACAAGTTAAATCACTGATCTTACAAGAGAAAGAGAAGCTTATGATGATATTTTTAGTACCATAGATATTTTTTGTAATTATAGCTACAAGTGCAGTATACTTTTAAGTAGATCAAGAACTCAGGTTGATGTAACAGATCTATGAACGTCAGCCCTATATGCTGAGTTCTTTCCTAGTGAGGTGGCTATTCTTTACAGTGTGAAATACTGAGATGTCATTATCAAGGCAATGCTGTTGTACTGTATGTAGTCTGAAAAAATAACCTGTCTTCTGCATTATGAATTTAGTTATGGAAACAATACTAATTATCCACTTGTGGGTGGGTGCGATGGATGGAATAGTGTGTCCCTGTGTGTAACGGAAGTGAAAATTTGCTAAATTGCATTGAGATTGATGTTGAATATTCCCTTGCTTTTTTGCAAGGGTATATGCGCAATTTTGTATGGTTTTATTTTAATTTTTTTTCAAGTCAGAAATATATTATAGAAAAGGAATTTAAAGAATAGAAATGAAATCAACCGACCAATTAACCTAACATATTTTGCACATAATAGAATAGGAATCTTTAATTTGTACTTACTGTTAAGTTGTTTTTGCTAAATTTTAGGAAAGTGTCATTTCTGTATGCATGTTTCATGCTATTTTTAGAGCACTGTGCACATGAATGTTGTAGAAAGCATGCTGACAGGCAGGTAGACTACAAAGTTAAGAAGTCCTTGTATTTCCTTCTATGCAGAAAAAGATTTCATCAGAGACTACTTAATATTAACAGGTATTTCTGTAAAAATTATTATTTTTTATGTTAATTTTTTTTCAATTTTTATTTGTCACCATGACTGATCGACTTGCTAACACTACAGAAATATTTATCGAATAGAAGAGAAGCATTAGATTTTTTCCTAAACCAAAATACATGCAAATATAAAAAGAGGAAAAAAAGCATCTGTTTATAGGAATATGTTCATTTTAACAACTCTTCCACTGCCTTGTAATAAAATATACCTGTAACCACTGCACTATGACATACATGTATAACCACTGCTCTCTTAGAGCCAACACATACAAAAAGTGGATAAGGGCTGCATGATTTGGATAAAATAAACTTGCATGATTTTATGAATTAGATTGTAACCCTAATCAGCATGAGGTTGTGTCGGAATGATTTGTTCTCTTTGGCGGTGTTACTTGGCAGGAGTAACAGCTCCTCTTTATTTAGCCTGATAATGCACATTAAGTTAATTACCCTGACAGGGAAGAACCTATTTAGAGGTCAAGTCCTACCTCAGCCCAGATGAAGAGAATCAATTCTGTCTTATTTTTTGTGAGTTAATTGTCAATACTTTCTAATTTTTTATATCAGAGGAAACTATAATTCAGTGTGGGGGGAAATTAATAAAAAACTTGACGCACCAAGATAAATATGATTACACCATAAGGGAAAATAAATGGTAATGTATAATTGAGTGTTACATTGTTTAGCAAACTGTCGCAGGGAATTACATTGAATGACATTGCATATAAATGACAGGTCTAAATCCAGTCTTTGCAGTACAAACATGGGGGTATTGATTAGTTCGGTTCTGTCATCAAGGTGATCTCCCATGCAGAGCTGCACGTTCACTTGGCTGACTCAAATAAAGGTGTAACGGTGCAGTGTGCATGCACTAATTAACCCAGTCTTCTGTCCATTTCATCTTCTAATGTGCAGAATTTTTTTAATGTAAAACTAAATGAATTGTTTTGCCTGTCACTTTCTTTCATCAAGTTAATGAGGAGCATCTTTTTTCTGTCCATTTCGTTTTTGATATGTAGATATTTTTCTAAGATAAAATGTATTGCTCGTCACTTTCTAGTCATATGTTAATGATAAACATCCTTTTTCCATCTTCACAATATTCTAGTCATATGTTAATGATAAACACCCTGCATCTTCACAATGTTTTGGTTGACAGTTCTGTTAAAAAAAAGAATTATCTTATCTAGAGTATACTGATCTACAGGTTGTGAATCTATTAATAATATTTTTTTTTTCAACAAAATTGATACACAAATTCTGAATTGATCGATTCTATTTGTAGAAACTGTTTATTCTTCATTTATCAAATACAGTTACCTATATCTATTTTGGCCAGTATAAAGTGTCACTGATCGCTACTGCATTTCACCTGTGCTGCCTGAGAGTTAGCATGTATGCACAAGAATAAAGAACTTGGATCCCTCCCCAAATTTTTGGAGGCTATTGACCATTTGTACAATTATTTGTAACAGCAATTTATTTGTTTGCTAGCTAGCCTAGAAGTATTTAATTCGGAGTTAGGAGTTCGATCTATATTATATTTAATCTGCTCTAAGCCGATGGTCCAGTCGAGCTTTATTAAGAACGTGGAGAATCAGTCCTATTGATTGGAGGGTTTCGTAGATTTAACACAGAACGTCAACGGGAATTAAGATTCAGTTCTTTGTAAGGTGGTGAACACTATTGTTATATACATTGAGGGTCTAATACACTTTTGCTTTTGGTAAGTTATGTTTTGGCATCCTTCTTAAAGTTAATTAATTAACATGCATCTAATAGGGTGAAATCTGCTGCTCTAGCTGTGTTTAATAGAAATACTTTATAGAATATTATAAATACTTTCCAAAAAAAAAAAGTGAAAATAGTGATTGAAATAAGACTACATAGATTTGATTTTGCATGTTGTTTCCTGATCAAAAAAAAAATTATGTATAAATTTATTACATGTATTTTGAAATTTCATAAAAATTTTAGTAGTATTAAATGGTTTAAACTTGTGATATATATTTTTTTGAATTTATCTTAAATTGTTTGATATTAAAACTTGTGTAAATAACCTTAAAAAGTCACAGGGATACATATATATTCTTCATAAATTGAAAAGATTAGATGATGGTTTTATAGACATATAAGCCAAAAGTTGAAGAAACATAGAAACTGCCCAAACATTACATTACATGGGGTTTGTTTTGGTTTGATTCTATGTGACCTTGAATTTTATTTGTTGTCCAGTGTATTTAGCCTAATTCCAGTGCTTATTTTCACATAAAAAGAGACATGGTTTTGAGGTATATAAATATTGGCATAACTGGCTTTGTTAATGAAAA
>PRKT01000007.1:3294257-3319023 GCA_003671525.1 Saccostrea glomerata
CCCCCCCCCCCCCCCAAAAAAAAAAAATCATGATATACCGATATACCAATGAATCACACATCCCTATAAAATGTACATGCATGTAAGTGTTAAAATTACATCAAGAACTTGATACAGTCATGTATTTATTATAAACTAATTCTAAAATGCATAGTTTATCATTAAATTTAGATTCATTTCATTTAGGAAGTAAAGAAGAGATAATCATTGATAACTCTTAAAACAAGAATTAGGAGAATATTAAAGACTCACATTTTTATGCCTAAAAAAAATTTTTGTGAATAAAATGTGATTTATATGCATTACATGTACCAGGGAATTACATTTAAATGAAATTTGAAATTAAAATTTTAATAGAGCAAAGTTTCATTTTCTTGTTAAATTCACAACTTTTATATATTTAACCTTATAATGAGCATGTTGGTAGAGATTTTTTAAAATATATTTTAAAAGTCACTGAATCCTTTCAGTATAAATCAGCTATGATAAAAATTAGGGATAGGGGCAATAATAATAGTTTAACATAAAACTTCTTAAAATTTTGATTTTTAAAGAGTGCATGCATGTGCAGATGCGAGTGATATACACCATTTACAATAGATTGTTAAAAAAAGGGCCCTCCTTTTTTTTGGCATAAAACTGATATTTATTGAATGCTTTTTAAATTTTTTAAAATTATATATATATATGTAAGTATCAGCTAGAAAATGTATTGATTGCGCTTTTCATTCTTATTATTGAGAAAAGTATTTTTTTATGACCCGAGCCATCATGACTGAATGGCATTCAGCTTAGGTAGTCTAGACCTTTTATATAATATGAATCTATTGACTACATGTATTAGTAAATTACAATTGGTGATAACATGAATAAAGAGAAACTATTAATTTGATTAAATCCTCGATTTATTTTTGTAAAAAAAATTCATTTTTTTTCTGAAGTTTGATAAGTAGGTTTTTTTGTATGTTATCGAAAGCTCCCTAAAATAATGTACTGCATATTTTCTGCATTTATGCCTGTCTCAGATTAACACATAGGCAGGGTTCTATCTCAATATCTCTATACAATCAAAGGCCAAAGTAATTGTATGTCTAGCTAAAAAGTAAAAAAAAATTGTTGTTTTCATCAACTTGTTGTGCATGTGTGCATTAAAGTGGTTTTCTCTTGAATTATCACACATCCCACTCTAGCATTCCTTCAGTAATACCCTACAGTCTTTGTACCAAGTTATCTCACAGGAATCTAACTTCCCCGATGATAGGACCTTTCCCTTCCCCTTAATGCCTGATTATTTGCAGATTCCTAAGTTGTATATTTTTTGTAACTTTTTTTTTATCTGATTTATTTGTTTGTCTTATCACCTCATACAGGTCCATTACTCTGTTTCAAATAATAAAAATCTTGACAGAATGCATGCATTACAAAAAACAATGGCTCCTATCAAATTTTCTGAGCAAGGTGGATTAGAGGGCACATCTGTTGAGCAGTGTACCACCGGGGTGAAAAATTAAGCAGATTTTCTAATCACCTTATTAAACTGGTATTAGTGATATATACAAAGGTGTTCCATTGAAAAAAATTAACAATCGAGGAGTGAGGTTTTAGCCTGGGTTTCACCTTGCAGTTGCTAAGCGTAGTTTGGAGGAGAGGACTTGCATTAAAAGAAAGTTTCAATATCACCCTGAGTATTAAATAAACCAACTATGTACGTAGTTATGATGAGCAAGAGTACGTCGTCACCTGGAGGTTTGAATTTGTTGCAGTGTTTGTGGACTTAAAATCATTTTGGTTGAATTACTTTCATTAAATGCAAAATTGAAATGAAGATTTCATAATTTTTTTTTTGGGGAAAACATATTTTTAATTTTTTTTTTTACAGAAGCTGTGAAGGAAAGTTGCATCTTCGATCAGGATGAAGAAATCAGAAGTATATAGCAAAGGTATTTTAACATTTTTTGAATTGAATCTTATTATCTTTTTTCAGATTGGAAATCACCGTTATTCTGTTAATATTGACATTTTCTGCTCAAGCATTTGTATTAGACATTTAAATTTGTTAAGACATTTTAAAATTCAGGTTATTAAGATAGATAATTGGATAAGAAAAAAAACTAATGACACCTATGTAATGAACAGGTGGAATAGAATTTCTTTTTATCTGATTGTTTCTGACGTCAAATCGAACTACTCGGAGTTTAAAGGACCTGATATATTGGCTCCGTTAGAAAAGTGTATTGGAGTGATTTTTATGCTTTAGCACCAGACCATACAGTACAGACTGATCAATAGGCAGGTTCATTGTGTATTGCTATGGGGAGAACTCTGTAGGCAATATATATATCAGGTAGAACTTGGCTCTCTCAGCATTTTCATGCCCTTGGTAGTGTTGCCAGCTAGGTTAAAAATCTAAAGTTTCATCATGCTATTGGAGTTTATGAATTTCAAATCATCCTCTGGTCTTCAGAAAGGTGAGTTTTTGATGAATTTGAAAATATTTCATGATTTATGATCAATAAATGTTCCCTGGCACTTTAGAATTCTTATATTTTTCATCATGACCTTGGAATGTTAGATTCAAGAACATTTTGAAAATAAAAAGCTTTCAGTAAAATTTTAGAATGAGTACTACAGATAAAGAAATCATTGAAAAGTGGTTGCTATGCTCTCACCTCATTTGATCAGGTGGTTGACATATGTGTCCGAAACAAACAATGTAGCATCTGTTCTTCATTCTCGTGATCAGGAAGGAAGACTGCGTCATTATTATACTGTATTATTCTAAATACTAGCTTACTACTATTCCCCATTCATTTAAAAGATTCATATCTTTCAATTTTTGCACTCAGGACGTACACTCTATAAATTGCGTAATTTAAGGCTGGGTACAAAATCATAAGATGTCTGTTTGAAAAACAATTGCTACAAAGTCACATTTTTGCAGAGGTATTGAAACTTAATTTTTTTTGATAATTTGCTGAGAATTGTATTTTTATTCTGTATGAACAGATGAATGAGTTTTACATAGAACTAATTGAATTTGTCTCACAGAAGAATTCTGCTTGCGCTGGAAACCCTATAAATAGCTGCAGCTATTGATATATCCCAGGCACAGTGCTCACTGTTAGTTGGCAGTCAAGTTCTCCTTTTGTGGTGAAGCTGGCAAATGCATGTATCTCGCTTGCTTCTAATCAATGAATTTGGCTTCTTTTTAGTATAATTTAGTAGTTTAATATTGAATTAAGGTATTACCAGGACTGTTTTTCATTCTTTAATAATGTGAGTATGAATTTATTAATCTGTTTAGATTTCAGGAATTTACATAGCCTGTCTATTGATTAATATGGTGGTGTATTGCATGCTTTTTCCACAGGGGTTACCCCGAATTTAATATTAAAAAATTGTCTGTTTTCCAAGAAGAGTCGAGGCATATCCGTAGGCTATCAGTTTCTTTTCATGCTTCATGACAAAAGTACTTAGCTGTCTGAATATATTTATTTCAGTCCCATCTTCTGACGAAATTATGCCTCCGAATCAGAATTTGGAAACGCAAATCAATGGCAACACGGTGAACGGAAAACTGTATCATCGTAACGGATCCCTGAACAATAATCCGGAGGGAAAATTAGCTGTTCTAGACAAAAATGATGAAAAAGACCACTGTAATCTACAGAAAAGGGTGGGGCTGCTGTCAGGTGTATGCCTTATAGTGGGAACAATGATCGGTAAGTACTGATAAATGTACTGTTACTATAGTGATATAGAGCCAACAGAAAGGTATCAAAGTTTACGTCATCACATAGGCATAGGATTCATAAATGTTTTAAATTCCAGGATTTCTATTGCAATTATTAGATCCCTTTACTTATTGATATTTTATTAAATATTTATTCTGATATATATCAGATAAAAATACCAGATTAAATATCAATAGCTGGTATTGTTTTACAAGTGGTTTGATATCAAAATACTGATAATATAAGACATGGAAAGCATTAATGTATAAAAGTTGTGAAATTTTTTTTGCACTCCAATTTACCATAAAATATTTATATATTAAGCAGTGTACATTGTTGTTAAAGAATTTACAAACAAATTCCTCTGGAACATTATATGTATATGCAAGCATCATTGTTTTCGAGCAGTGATGTTAATGCCTTTGTCAAAAAATGTCATTTTATATTTTATATTTGGTATGTACCAAGCTTGCATGTATATTTGGCAATGGGTCAAAGCTTCAAGTCGGATAACAAAGTAGAATTTGTCAGTATTTTTGGCAGGTTTTTGTTAATGTTGAGCTTTATAATGCAAACATCTTGTTAATAATGCATATTTTTAGCTCGCCTGAAAGAAATTAAGGCTCAAGTAATGAACTAAACTTAAATTACTTTAATGCATCATAGCTCCAAAGCTCAAGGAAGGATAATTATTAAAAGAAGTATAGGTTGGGGATGAAAATATTTTTTTAAGGATCAAAAACTTTCTCAAAAATAATGTATGAAAGTTTCTTGAAATAGTACTATAGTGATATTCAAGTTTGTTATAAGCATGGCACTGTTGGGAAGGGTGGGCTGGGAAAAGGAGATCAAAGTATATAACTGATGCACTGGCTGTCATGTGGTGCCCTTGCAAAGAATTTATCATTGTATACTTAAACCAACTTGTATCATGTACCAGACATTTTTGCGAGGTTTGTAAGAGCCTCGTCATCACAAATATGTTTTACTGCACACTGGTCCTTAAAGTCCCTCTGTTTATTAACAAAATGTCAGGAAAGTTGGGCCACGCTTAAAAAATTCTTTGTTTGCAGTTGCCGACCTATAATTTTTAGACTGGGTCGGTAGGTAGGCATTCTTTTTTTTTTTTTTTTTTTTTTTTTGAAAAAAAAAAAAAAAAGATTTTTGTTAGATAACAATTAAAAGCGGTTTTCATACACCTACTAGACATGAATAAGCTCACATCTTGTTATAAACTACTGAATGATAAAAAACGTGTCAAAATTTGAAAACGAAACTGTTTCAATATTCTGAATAATTGAAAAAAAAAATCAAAATTACCAAATGGCTTAAAAAAAGTTTGGGTCGGGTGCATTTTCAGTGGGTCGGTAGGCAACTGCAAACAAACTTAATTTTATTTTAGGCCTTGGTTTACAGTATATCACTTATTTCATTGTAGAACTGAACTTTGTATTACAGGATCAGGAATCTTCATATCTCCTAAGGGTGTGTTGGCAGGAACAGGGTCTGTGGGTCTGAGTCTGATTGTGTGGGTCGGATGTGGAATCATCAGCCTCTTTGGTAAGGTCACCTGAAAGGGTCAAAGGTCAGAGTAGTCTAGGTCATTTAAACCCTTTAATATGAATAGGACTTGTATATTTAAATATACAGCAGATATTATAAAGTTTTGATATACTTCCATTGATACCCGGTACATTGTATATGTATAGCTTTTGTATATTGTATATATTTATATGCTATATACTATATCAGTTACCAATGTACACTGCATGCTTTATAGGTAAGTGAATATATACTGGTGTTTGGAAATTATTGATTTTAACATTGCTGTCAATATAAATAATAAGAAATTATTGTGAATAAAAAATCTGGCACAATATCTCAAAAAATTATGTCCAAGATTTAAGCAAAAAAAAAATGTTTGTTTGCATGGGGATGTTTTCTTGACTCCCCACCATAAAATGTTTTAAAACATGTTTTCTTGCACACAGGTCAACTAGAATTCCCAGAGGATTGAACAAGATGAAGGACCCTCCTTAGAGGAAAGATGTAATACCCCCAAGACCTTGGTGTACTGTAGAAGCAATCAGTCTGTTTTTGCTTAAAGTGAAATGAAAACTGATTCAGGGCTGGTATATGTGTATTCAATACAGGGTATATATTTGGCCAATGAATTAAAAAGTCCAGCACTTTTTTTCTGTATCCTAGGATAATCAAGTAAAAGGGATGGGTCACTAAATATTTTTTGTTTAGTTGCATGCATGCTTATGTATTTTAACTCTGCAAAACAAAGGGAATGCTTGAAGAAACCAAGGTATCAATCCACCTGAATCAGTTATTGGCCCCCATCATTATTTCTCTTTCCCTTTTTTTCAGGGAAAGGGGCTGTTCCAAAAATTTTAACAAGAAGGAGGGATAAACATGGCTTTTTGGAATATATTGAGAAGAAGGGGAGATAAAATTTCAGAAATTTTACCCTGGCATAATATTCCTGTCTGTTCCACACGAGGGTGCAAGTTTGTGAGCCTTTCCGAGCATAACGACAGTTATTCTCGGTAAAGGGCAATGAACAAGCTTGCATCCTCCTCCAAGATTGCCCCTTGGTCTGTATATTGAGTCTGGCCTGGGGGCCATAAAACTAAGACGAGCTCACTTTTGATCTCAGTCTCACTTTTTCGAAAGGAATATAATAGTGGAAAAGTGAGACTGAGATAAAAAGTGAGCTCGTCTAAGTTTTATGGCCCCCAGGCCTGGTCTTGGGTCCTGACTTAGCTTCTCCACTGAATGGTAGAATGATCAGTTACTGAATGCATGAGTCAGAGAAATACCTGGGACTTGAGTAACCAGCTCTCCGGTTACTCTAGTCCCAGAAGTCAACACCTGTAGTCATTTGCCAGTTTCAGTTTATTTTATTTTTAGTTTATCCAATCAATGCTTAATTTAGTTCAATTTAACATTTTGACCTTATTTTCTAAACAGCACTAGTGCTTTATTCTTCTGGAAGGTATTTTTTTTATTCTGAAAAAAAAAATCTTTTATTTTGGCTTATAATTGAAATTGCCTGTTCTGATATTACGAAGGGCTTCATTAGCTGTGTAGTCGATATTTGTAACAGTATTGACCTGATTGCGGCCTGTAGACCAGAGTAAAAATCACTTGGAATAAATGTGCAAGATTCTGGCTTTGAAATGTTCAATTAGAAGTAAATTGAAGGATGCATGCTTGTAAATGTCAAAATTCCTACATTGATTGTAAGGTACCAAATGTTTAATCAAAACTGAGAGCCTTTTGTAATCTTGTCCTGTCTTAAAAGATTGAAATCTTGGCCTTTCAAAGACATAAGATAAATTGTAAGGATTTTTTTTTGTTATTTTACATTAATTAATCTGGTTTATAGGCCGTAGTATATGTAATCTGTTATCTTTGCCAAAACTATTGTAGAATGTTATATTTTCTAGTCACATATTGTGCTTTAAGTGACAATTGTTTAGATGATTAGGAAAACTTAATAATAGACATTGACTTTCATAAAGTACCGGTAACAAGTAGGAATTAGGAAGGTTTTAACAAAAAATAATTGTTAATACTCTTATTATTAGGTATATTTATGTGAATTTTTTTTCGTAGTAAAATGTAGTGATCATGTCCTAACAATTTTATGAAACTGGTACATGACCTTTTCTAAGCAAGTTTGCAATATATAATCTCTCATCTTCATATCATATTGCTTGGTGACCTATGCACCTTATCATTCTTAAGCCAACCATTATTTCATTTAGCTGTTGTGATGTACGTAATGTGTTTAAATGACTAAATCATTTCTTTGGTTGTCTAACAATTGGTATTCAGTAGCAAGAATTAAGCCATTAAATAACAATCTTTTGTAATAAAAGATTTTAGCTTTATATAATCACATGATGTAATAATGTAGTCTGAGATTTTAAAAAAAATATTTCAATGCACTTAAGTTTTTCAGAATTTGGACGACTTTGTGATTGTATAGAAATTGATTTTTCTTGATTGTTTGCATGGTAGTTGGAAACCCCACTGATTTCTTTGCTTCTTAATCTATTATTTTCAATAGTGACATAGATGGAAGTGTTTGCTTTTTTACTGAATTATTAACAGCATTTTTGTATTTTATCGATAAATTGCCTGACCAATTTGATTCACCAAATTTATGGCATGCAACATGAATTTGAAACTCAGATGAGTTCTGAAATGTTATCGTTTAAAGACGCATCATTCATTGAATGCAATCATTCGTGTCATGCAACTATATTCAACTATTCGTACAAAAAGCTATGAAATTTGAAACAATGAAACTGATCATTCTGTCACCTTAGTGCATCATGGGATAATCACATTCATGGCGAATGGTAAATATTATATGATAATTCAAATCTGATCTCTTCTGATTTCTAGAATCAATAAAAGGGAGGATGGATGGATCTTCATAAACTAAAAGAAGGGTTGGATGGGATGGTGCTGGCATGGGAGATTTGAAAACAATATGCATGACTGTGATTTCCTGATGATACACATCCCCAAGTGCTAGCAGGTGCTGACTTGCCCTCCTGTATGCATGGAGAGACATTGCAGCACTGTGCTGATGTAGGCGACACATTTTAGTGCCAGTTAGCCCTCCAATGGTTAGATTTGGAGAGACTTTCTGGCACATTTCGAACAGTTTTGCCCAAACTGAGGCTGATGATGTCACAAACATCCAATTGGTCTTTGATATTTGCAAACATAAAGTTCATGTATGAAATGACATTTTTTTGGTACATGTCCAAAGTGTTTTCTCCTGCATCATGCTCATTTCCATTTTCCATTCATCAGCTTCAGTCTTTACCATCCATAAAGGTTAGGAGTATAGGTGCCATTTTGCCCTCCCGGACATCTTGGAGAGACAAAAATGTCACCTCAAACTATGTATCCTTTGGTCTTTTTCCTTTTATCCTTTAAAACATCTTTTGGTGTAAGGATAAGTAGGCCAGTTAATCCTCCACAGAAAACTTTCTGGAACAGTTCCTTTAAAAGCTGCAGATGATGAGGAAAGCAGATGCTAAGCCATGAAGCAATTACCAACGTCAAAATGTTTTATTGAGAAATATGAAATGTTTTCATGTTCCAGGGAGGGCTGGTTCCAGAAAGGCCTATACGGAGAGACATCCATGGCACATTAGTTAGAAATTCTATAGAGAGGCCATATAGATCCTCCCGGACATCTTGGAGTGACGCATATGGTTTCACGCGTTAACTCTCCTGTAAAACATCCACCAATTTAAGAAATCTAGTTTAGTTACTAAATTTACTTGGAAATTTGAAAAAAAAAATTATCAAAATTCTTTTTCGCATTCAAAATAGTTTCACTTAAGCATTTTATATTTAGGCTGTAAACATGTCTGAAAATTGAGACTTGATTCTTGCATTTTTCATATATATTAAATGTATTTTGAAAAAAAAAAATATTGAAATTTAACAAAAAACCGGATTTTGCAGGAAGTGAGTTAACTTGTTAGGGCTGGCTTGTCATTTAGTCCTCCACACAACAATATGCTAGCATATTGGAGAGACTGAGATGACAAGCTGAATGTTTCGGCAGTAGGTCAGCTTTGATCATGTGCCAGGATGCCCTCCGCACGGACTTGGTAATGGAACAGCCCTAATACTCCCACTGTGCTAATATCACTCAATCTCAAGCATTCTGTTTCCAATATGCCACATTTTGTTCTGTTTCACAGCCTATTTTGTTTACTCTAATTCACAAAAAAAGATAATTGAAGCACTTTTTATCATTCCCATTTTAACACAGTCAGATATTGCTTTACTTGGGATTACTTTGGTATACACAATATATAGTAGTTTTGTTTAGAAAAAAATATTTTGTTTAGCATTTCATTCTAATGAGCTAATCAAAGACTATCAGTTACATAACATTTACTTGTCATAAAACTACACACATATCTATAAAAAAAATTTGAAATCTACATTTTTTTTACCTCAAATATTCAAAATTCATTCCTGCACTCAGTCTAACTAGAGGCTTTGGTTTGATTTTCTAAAACAACTGGCTTAAGAAAAGAAAACACCTTCGCATACTCACAGGTGAAAACAGATTTACATACACATATATGAACGTAAAATCATTTCTACCATGTAATCATTGGGCGCATATTTTATCTTTCAGGTGCTCTCTCCTATGCTGAGCTTGGAACATTAATCACCAAGTCAGGAGCAGAATATGCATACTTACACGAAGCCTTTGGACCCTTCCATAAGACCCTGGGCGCCATTCCTGCTTTCCTCTTTGCCTGGACATCAGTCCTCATTCTGAAGCCTGCACTGTTTGGGGTGGTCTCTATGAGTTTTGCTCTCTACACCACGGAACCATTTTTTGAGTGTGGGCCACCAGATGTGCTGGTTAAAATCGTCGCTATTGTGTGTCTCTGTACGTCATCAAAGCAATATACAGAAAAGTCATTTCTTGATAGATTTAGTGATATTATTAGTTATGCAGTGATGCCTGACAATTTTATTGAAATCTGAATTATTTTTCTACAGTTTTTGTATCAGCTGTCAATTGCTACAGTGTAAAGCTGGCAACAAAAGTTCAGAATGTTTTCACGGTGGCCAAGTTGCTTGCTATAGCTGTCATCACTGTAGGAGGATTTGTTTACATGGGAAAAGGTAAAATAATTTATTTGCTTGTAATTTTTTGATATTTTACTGGGGAAAAAAATATAAATAGTAAATAACTTAACTTAATCATAAGTTTCTTTTCCATGTATATTTACTTCAATGTTACACATTTTCTCAGGTGAAGTAGAAGAAATTAACACTGGCTTTGAGGATACTGTTCAATCACCTTCTCTTATAGCCCTAGCATTCTATGATGGACTATGGGCTTATGATGGCTGGTAAATATGAAGATTTATCATCACAAATTTTTGAAAAAATAAGAGATCTGGAATTCTTTACAGCAGGTGTTTTAATTACATTTCTCTTTACTTCAGGAACAATTTGAATTATATCACTGAAGAAATAAGGAACCCCACAAGGTAATTTGGAAAATAGATAGTGCAAGAAAGACAACTCTTGTAAACAATTTAGTTAAAATGAAGTTAGTTGAACACATTATTACTACATTGAAATGCTAATAATTTACCCATTTTCCTGATTCATCTGACAAGTTGGAACATCTACATAAAAAAGCAAAAGGGGAATAATAATCTGAACATATATATGTGGCTATTATGCACCTAGTGATTTGAGGAACCTGCTGTTGACCATTATGATTTAACTACATGTATATTTTATGTCACTATATGACTGTTTTTGATATTAGGAACCTGCCCTTGGCCATTATGATGTGACTATGTAATTGTTATGTGATTTTAGGAATCTGCCCTTGGCCATTATGATTGGGATTCCTCTGGTGACCATTTGCTACCTCCTGACTAACCTCTCTTACTATACTGTAATGACTCGGGCAGAACTACTCCGCTCTACTGCTGTCGCTGCTGTAAGTTAACAATTATGATTGCCAATGCATTGTTTAAACAAAATTCATTGGAATGTTACAAAGTGTTATATTGAGAGTATTTTCATGAGTATAGGTCTTTGAAATTTTGATTGCTCTATAATAAACCTTGAAACGGGGAGACTCAGACCTCAAAAGAAGTGCTAAATGTTTAAGGCTTTGATTTTGAGATATAAATATGTAAATATGGCCTGATATTTTGCAGACCTGGGGTGATAGAGTTCTGGGTGGTGCTGCAGTACTTATACCTATATTTGTGGCTATGTCCACATTTGGTGCTGCCAATGGCTCCTGCTTTACGGGTGGAAGGTAATATCAATTAAAAATGTGTAATCAAAGACTTTCTTTTCAAAATATTTTGCTAAAGATTTAAACACTCAAATAGTATGATAAGAGTTTATTTTTATGAGTTTAATTTTTGTTCATCCTTGCAGAGTAACAAGATTCTACTAACATTTACTTACTGATATTTTGATTTATTCTCTTTTCAAGCTGAATGAGATGATTATTTTGGCTGTTATTTTGTAGACTGACATTTGTAGCTGCCAGGGAGGGCCATCTACCAAAGGTCTTGTCCTATGTCCATATAAAGAAGTTTACTCCTTTACCATCCCTCATGATTTCTGTAAGAACTTTTATAAATAAATATTAAAAAATAAAATTGATTATTGAACTATGCAAATGAGTATTTTTTGAAAACCAAACATTTATATTAGTTTGTTCATCAAAAAAGCCTTCAAGCATTTTAACTGTAGATAAATTAACACCTGGCAAAATAAAATTGTTAAAGCTCTATATATAGGGTAGACTTGTTGATGATTTCCCCCCGGTATATAGGAATGATTCTGTATAATTGCAGACTTTCCTGGCAGCTGTAATGGTGCTGATGGGAGACATTTTTGCCCTGATTGATTTCTTCAGCTTCACAGCCTGGTTGTTTTATGGTAGTACAATGGCAGCATTACTGGTACTGAGGTACACCAAGAGGGATGCCAAAAGACCTTATAAAGTAGGAACATATACTGGGAACTAATAGTTAATGTGTAATTCCAGTATGTAAAGCCTGGAATTATTTTTACACAGTTGTATAAAAAATCACAATTGCATGTAATCATTATTACATTTATTAATTTTATTAATTGTTATTGAATGTTTCAGCTTTTTCCTTTATTGAATAAAAATAACTATAAATGATAATTAAAGACAAATATAGACATGTTAATTACTACACTGTATACTGGATTTTTTCTATAAAACTACAAAGTTCTTAAAAAAAAATCAATGCCAAGTATTTGACAAAACTATTGCCTTAGTATATGATTTAGGTGCTAAATTTTTACTATTGTTAAGGATAAAACAAACTTTTGTTTTTAAGAAACAATGCATGGCAAATTTTGTTATGCTGTATTTAATTCTGCTCACCCCTACGAGATGATGCAGTTAACAGTTTTGTGATTTTGCAGGTGCCCATTTTTTGGTCAATTACAGTTCACTGTGTGTCTGTGTATTTTGATGGTCCACATTGTTTTGCAGGTGCCCATCATTTTGCCAATCACAGTTCTCTGTGTGTCTGTGTATCTTGTGATAGCCCCCATTGTTAACGACCCCAGGATCGAGTTCCTGTATGCGTTCATCTTTGTCATTAGTGGTTTGATCTTCTATGTTCCATTTGTGGTGATGAAGAAGTCACTTCCTTACACAGGTGGGCATTTAATTTTTATGAAAATATAATATTCCAAAAATTTTGATCTTTTATTGCTTATTAAAAGAGATTTTTCAATACAATGTGTCTTGGCAATTATCTTAGCATGAATATGACTGTATTAAATCTGTTTTTGCTTTATACAAATTACTTCACTCAAGCTTATACAAATTTGCTGCAGTGTTATTAGTGGTGACGAATTTATTTCTAAAGAAATATAGGTTGATATAATTCAATTGCAAACAATATCAGCAACCTGCATTGAAAAAGTGAAAGAAACTGCCTCTTAAAAAATTATAATTACCGTATAATGGGTATTTTTTACGTGCTGCTAATTTTTACGAGTTGTATAAATCCGTAAAATTTAAAGCCTAAAATTTCACAGAAGTTAAAAAACACCTGTCAGTGGCCTAAATTTTCAACATCGTATGTATAATAGTATCTGAAATAAACACCATTTAACTCATTACCTTTATGCTAGAATTAGTACCGTTTGTATTTTTTTAGCACTTTTAAATTGATCATCAATTAGGATTAAACAAGTTAATCTTAATTAGCGCATAAGATATACAAACATATTCAATTACCTGGTTACTTTTACAAGACCCATATTTTCTGATAATGATTCAATTATTCCAGATCTTCAAATTATACCCGTTTTTCAAAGTCGTTGACCCTTTCTTCTGTTTTGTTTGCATTCAATAAAATCGCGACTTTTTAACACACTATAAAAGTGTCAAGTAAATCATGATGTTTTGAGTTGTCTCTCCTTTATGTTTCCTGTAAAACAGGTCTGGACGATTTCTAAATAAGGAAGTCAAGAACGATAACCGTGAATTGCTATTAATACACAGAATAAACAAGGCGCTAATCCTTCTGACCAATCAGATAACAGCATTTAGACAAACCCATGAGAGAATAAATAAAACACGTGGTTTTTAAGTTTTTTGCTCAAAAGATTTTTTTAGAACAAACTTTTTGTAAACTTTATGCGCATTTGGGAATAATATAATATTTATGACAATTCTACCGTGAACAAACACGACTTGAAAGCTTGGAATACGTTTTAAGTGGGATAAATAAAATCTGTCTATAGGAGTTAGCAATCCCAAAAGTTTACTTACGTTAAAAAAATGATATAAATACGGTAAATTTTCAGTTTTTAGAGCCTGACATAAAAATCTTATCGAAAAGATAACAGTCTTTATTATTTTTGAGTGTTTATTACAGAATACTAGTAGTCCATGCAGTTTCTGATATGTGAGGTAAGATATTGGGATAAAACGCATTCATGTATAATTACATGTACAGGATTCTCTTTTCTCCACGTTAAACGCCTTTCCTTATGCCCATTTAAAGTCTGCTTAGCTAAGTATTCGGCGCTCATGAAACCCGTGATAATGCAAAACTATATGTGTATACTCCATACGATAAACACTTGTGTGAGTTGATCTATACACATGGAATTTAAACATTATCGATGAAAATCGGACGGCTAAGCAAAATTATATTTACCATCATATAATATATTCTGGTAAATGTTCTAATTAAACTTGATAAAAACTTGCTGGTGCGATCTATACCTCTGTAAACGATTACATTTTATCGTGCATTATTATTTTTTCTTTACCGAGATAAAAATGTCAAGGTTGTTCACGGTAAAAATGTGGGGAATACCTTATTCTTCAAAAGTTTTCATCTTACTTCTACAGATTTTTTGTTAAAAAAATCTTTTTGAGGAAAAAAACAAAAGCACGTGTTATCTTTTTGTTCTTTTAAAATATGTTTTGGGGTGTGTAAAAATGCTGTTGTCTGATTGGACAGAAAAATAATTACGTGTACTTGATGTACATTTATAGCAACTTTCGATTATCGTTCTTGACTTCCATATTTAGAAATCGTCCAGACCTGTAAAATGACGATGGGCACGTGTTGCTCATCAATAATGATACTTAGCAAATTGTGTTTTAATTTTTAAAAAGATCAGGAATCTAAGAAGGGTACATTATGAATTTGATAATTTAATGAATAGACTTTCGATATCAAGGGAATAATTTCATTTTGATTTTTATATCGGGGTTTCCAGACGCATTAGTCCTCTTTGTATGTAAATGCAATCAAAATGCTAAAACTTTGATCTGGAGTTTCAACTCCGATGATTTTAATTTTTATGGACATGCTCAATTCGTAAAAAATTTAAGTGTATAAAAATTAATTTAAATTACTTTAATTTAGCCAAAATTCGTAAAAATTTACAGCAGTAAAAATAACCCGTTATACGGTATTTACAGTAAAAGTTTTCTCTCTTCTCATTTTCTTTTTTATGCAAACACATTTAATGATGAATTAATTTGAGAAAAACATTTTACTTTTACAGATACTGTGACCAAACTCATTCAGCTCATCTTGTGGTGTGCCCCTAGCCGATATGAATCTGAGCTTGTTGGAGATTAATGGACGTCCGTAATGCATTTAGATACCATTTAACAAAATTCAAACTGTGATATTGTGTCAATATAAGATGTTTATATTGATTTCATGTAAAATTTGTATTTCATTTGCATTAATCATGTTACAAGTTTTTCTTTAATTATAATTCACAATGCAGCATTAAAAAGATAATACATGTATATTTATTTTTATGTTTAAAAAAATCATGTTAGTGAATATATTTATTTGTTTTCTTGTTTATATGTGAACATGAAAAGTAATTTCCTTTGTTGAACATAGTTAAATATTTATTCATATTATGGATCTTTCATGTAGTGTTATGATTCAATATTGTTTATCTATAATATTACAAATACACTTCATGTAGATGAATATAAACAAAGCTTGCTATGGCTTACTTCAAACTACAAATGTAGGAATGACATAGATTAATAGAGTTTCTATGTAGATTGTTTTTCATTCTTTGGTAATTTTTACATTCCAGGGAAACCCCCCAGAAACTGAACCCGCTATTAAGATTCATTCATACCTTCTGATATATCATTATGTGTATGTCAGATTTATGTTCATTTTTTTTTTTTAATTTTGTGTCCTCCATTTTTCCAGTTCTTCGAGGTGTTCATGTACTACTTGGTGTGCCAAATATTACAGCCTTTTGTATTACAGCTTTGCAAATAGTTCAAATTCTTGTTGCTCCTGAAAGTGGCATAGTTTTAACAATAGTATGTTGCAGGATGGTGTAAATTTTATATACTATGTATATAGGCCTATGTATAAATCAAGCCTTAATTATTTCTGGCATAAGCACTGAGTTATTTTTTGTTTGCCTTATTTTTGTTATATTTTTTTTTTGCTTTGTCTTGATATATCTGTATTTTACAAAAGCGGTGCATTTATGCTTCTCTTTTTTTGAACCCACCAAGAAATATGTTAACTGTTATGTTGTTGAAGTTTCCATTGGTTTGGTGACTATTGAGCAATATTGTCCAGTCTCTAGCATTGTATACTTTCCCATTTGTTTTAAGATTCCAAAACCATGAGATTCTAATAACATACTATTTATATGATCTGTCATTAGTAATGTACAGTGTCTTTGATTATATTGACATATTGTATATCCATATATTTATGTATATATGTAAGATATATTGTATATTATATTGGGTATAATCCCACAAGAAACAGCATTCAGGGTTTTATAAGTATTAGTAATTTATTTGCCAATATATAAAGTCTATCAAATAGCATTAAAATGAAATGTAGGTCAATTCCTTGGTAGAATTTATTATTTTTATTGAGTTTTTAATTTTTTTCATAATGATCAGTTATGACCATGGCAGGGTGTAAAATGTATGGAAAATGGACATAGTTGTTTGCTTCTGTTACAAGAATCCCGGGACAATGGATGACAGATTTCATGTTTTTTTTATTATTAGCATTATTGTTGGTGAATGTTATAGTGTTATGATTGATTGTTGGCTTATATGGTAACATATTTATGCAAAAAAGTGTAAATACACGGATCTCAATAAATCATAATGCAGAGCTATGAATTAGTATATAATTATTTTAATTTTGACTGAAGAAAGCTTTAAACTTTGTTATGGAAGTTATGCAGTTTAAAGTCATTTGTCTTTTGATGTAAAATGGCAAATACAAGTAACCTACAATGAATGACACAATTTGAAGTAAAGTTTTCTAAAAAATATTTAAGACCATTAAAAACAATAGGTGTATGTTTTTTCCCAATTTGTACATGAGTAAACAACAGTGTATTCTTTTCACTAATGCTTTAATTAGGGCCCCGCAAGAATTTGCGGGTGCCCTATAGTAATCACTCTGTCTGTCCGTCCGTCTGTCTAGCTGTCCGTCTGTTACTCTTCCGTCCACAAATTTTCTGTTTTTTTCTAATAACTTTTTTATGGTTGCCCAATCAAGTTCAAATTTGGTATGGTAGTTCAGTAGGCAGAAATACATATTTTGATGCTAAGTTTGGTTCTCTATGTCTTCCGGTTTGGAGCTGGTGTGGTTGGGTAGATTCCTTAACTATGCATAAGAATGAATGGGCAACTTTTTTATGGTTGCCCAATCAAGTACAAATTTATTATGGTAGTTCAGTAGGCAGAAATACATATTTTGATGCTAAGTTTGGCTCTCTGTGTCCCCTGGTTTGGAGCTGGGGTGGTGGGGTAGATTCCTTAACTTTATATACAAAAGCATTGGCAAAGAGAGATAACTGCTGAAGATGTTCCCATTGTAAACTGAATGCTGCTATGAGTCCCTTGGGATTAATTAGCTTTCCTCCTGAAGAAAATCCAGAGCATTATCTTTATCTGTCAAATTGAGATGAATTACCACCTCTGTCTGCAAATGAAGTTTGTTTTGAAGTTAAGTCAATTTTGAATGCTATGAACACACTGAAATGTGGATTTAAAAATATGTAAATATATGTTTATACTTTATTTTATGTTAAAATACCCTAGTACATATTAAGGTATAATTTCATTGAATTCTAAAAACAAGAAATAGATTAAAGGTACTTGGACACAGATTTGAAGTCAATATTTTTTCTATAATATTACGACATATATATTTTAATAGCATTTCACACAAAAATTAATTAAAAATCTTATTTTATTTTCAAGTTATTAAAACTTGAAATTTTTTGGCGGGTTTGATTGACACATCCTTGCACTTTCACAAATTTTAACCTTGTTCTTAATCCTTAGGAAAAGTGGCAATCTTGTGGTGTATTAATGAGAAATATTAAAACTTCTATCCAGAAAAATAGTTTTATTCCGAGTACAAATGTTAGAAAGAAAAACTCCCTCACAAGTATCGTCATTCCTAACTAAGGGTTGCTTACAGAGTTTAGCAAATCGAGCACACTCGTGTTATGTACACAGTTTTTGTAAACAGGGCTCGAGTTCTGTTATTGTTTATATTTAGAATTCACCGGGTGCGTTCAATCGTCACAGTCTGCTTACCACAACTGCATGGACTGACAATATATTGTGTGTTTGTTTTGCTTTCGAACAAGTCTACTCAAAATTTTTTGGATTATAGTATTAATATTTTTCATTTATACACAACAAGATTGCCACTTTTCCTAAGGATTAAGAATAAAATTAATTTGTGAAAGTGCAAGGATGTGTCAATCAAACCCGCCAAAAAATTTCAAGTTTTAATGTCTTTTATATGAAATAAGATTTTAATCAATTTTTGTGTGAAATGCTATTAAAATATATAAGTTGTAATATTATAGAGAAAATAATAACTTCAAATCTGTGTCCAAGTACCTTTATTAAGAAGATATATTTTTTTTAATTTTTACAAATTTTTTTTTTTCTGCTTTATGTAAATTCAGAATTATTATTTATTTTAACAGGTAGTTGGATGATAACCTCATTCTGTCATTACTGAAAAAGCTCTCATTGTAAATTTAGAGGAAAAGGATGAGAGAGAAGTACAATTAATCCCTTGGGATTAATTATCTAGCCTGCTGCAGAAAATTTAGTAGGCTTATCTTTGTCACTTTAAGATAATTGTCTGAATAACTTTGTCTGCAACTGCTGTTTGTTTTGAAGTTAAGGTCAATCTTTCCTGATATTTGCATTCATTGAAGGCTTGCATTTTTAGCTCTTCTGAGCCAAAGGCTCAAAGAGCTAATGCCTATGGCCATTTGTGCGGTGTGCGTAAGCTTTTTAGAATGTGGGCCATAACTCAAGAACCCCTTGGCCAATCAGTACCAAATTTGTCACAGGGTATCCTTGGCCCAAGGGCTACCATTTATACTAAAATAAGGGTTGGGACCCTTAAACAAGGGGAGATAATCAGAAAAACAAAACCAAAAGTACTGGTTGCTAAAAAATCTTCTCCATAACCAACAGGCAGATTTTCACCAAACTTGCATACAAGGATCAGGATATGTCGAAGATTAAAATTTGCACGGGGAATTACCCTGGGGTAAAGGGCGTGGTCTCAAGGTCACTTCAAAGTTGACCTAAATTTACAATTAATAAAAACGTGTATTTTTTGCTTACTATAAGGACTAGGATAATAAATTCTTGTAAGTTGATGCATCTTACAACTTCACATCATGTTAACTCAAAAGTAGGTCACGGTGACCTACTTTTTAAATTTTGCGGGGATTTGTTTTCAAATTGATTTGAAGGCATATTTTGGACACTTTAAGGCCTATGATCACCAAACTTTGTCAGTTGATGCATCTTGGGTCCTCGAACAATGTCAACTTAAAAGTAGGTCACCGTGACCTACTTTTTGAACTTTATGACTTATCCTTTTAAAAACATTGAATCCCATTATTTCACACACTGGGAGGTTTAGAATCATCAAATCTTGTACTTTGATGCATCTTGGGACCTTAAAACATATCTATAAAAAAAGTAGGTCACTGTGACCTACTTTTTAAATTTTGCCGACATTTGTTTTCAAATTGTTTAAAACGCACATTTTGATTACTTTCAGACCTACGATCATCAAACTTGGTCAGTAGATGCATCTTGGGTTGACCAAAATGTAGGTCACGATGACCTACTTTCGACATTTTATGGCTATATTTAAGTATCTTATTGGCTTAGAATCATCAAACTTTGTGAGTTCATGCATATTTGGTTTTCGGAGAGTGACGACCTAAAAGTAGGTCACAGTGACCTACTTTTGACATTTTATGGCTTTATTTAAGTATCTCCGATACTTATTAGGGCCCCGCAAGGATTTGCGGGTGCCCTATAGTAATCACTCTGTCTGTCTGTCTCTCCGTCTGTCTGTCCGTCTGTCATTTTTCCGTCCACAAATTTCCTGTTTTTTCCTAATAACTTTTTTTATGGTAGCCCAATTAAGTTCAAATTTGGTATGGTATTTCAGTAGGCAAAAAGACATATTTTGATGCTAAGTTTGTCTCTCTATGTCCTCTGGTTTGGAGCTGGGGTGGTGGGGTAGATTCCTTAACTATGCATAAGAATGAATGGGCAACTTTTTTTATGGTTGCCCAATCAAGTAGAAATTTAGTATGGTAGTTCAGTAGGCAGAAATACACATTTTGATGCTAAGTTTGGTTCTCTATGTCCCCTGGTTTGGAGCTGGGGTGGTGGGGTAGATTCCTTAACTTTATATATAAGAATGCATTGGCAAAGAGAGATAACTGCTGAAGATGTTCCCATTGTAAACTGAATGCTGATATGAGTCCCTTGGGATTAATTAGCTTTCCTCCTGAAGAAAATCCAGAGCATTATCTTTATCTGTCACATTGAGATGAATTACCACCTCTGTCTGCAAATGAAGTTTGTTTTGAAGTTAAGTCAATTTAGAATGCTATGAACACTCTGAAATGTGGATTTAAATATAAATTTTTATAATTTATTTTTGTTTAATTGTTATGATTTCATTGAATTCTAAAAACAAGAAATAGATTAAAGAAGAGTTTTTGATTTTCTTTTTTTCACTTAATGTTAATTCAAGAATATTATTAATTTTTTCACTTTATGTTAATTCAAGAATATTATTAATTTTTAAGGTAGTTGTATAAAAACCCCATTCTATCATTAATACTGAAAAAGTTCTTATTGTAACTTTAGAAGAAAATGATGAGAGAGGTACAATTAATCCCTTGGGATTAATTATCTAGCCTGCTGCAGAAAATTTAGTGTAGGCTTTTCTTTATCTGTCACTTTAAGATTAATGAAAACCTTTGTCTGCAACTGCTGTTTGTTTTGAAGTTAAGGTCAAGCCTTCATGATATTTGCATTTATTGAAGGCTGGCATTTTATATAACAGAAGTTTCATTATTGTTAAAATATACATTCAATGTTAAGCTGTTCTTTACTGCCTAATGTAAGTACAAGGATATTATTTACAGGTTTTTGAATATTCAGGAATTATCTTGAAATTTTAAGAATGCAGTTGCTGTTGCTTGTTCTTTGTACATCTTTTAATCATTATTTAAGCTGCACCCTTATAATTCTACCCCATGGTGGGGCCCTTGCTGACTGGTCAGTTTTCTAGTTGTCGTTAAACATTTTCCTTGGCAAAAAATGGCAAGCATCCTATCTTGTAAATCTTTATTCTTTATTTTTGCACACAATTTGTTATTGCCCAATGCAATCTTTTTTAAAAAAAAAAGACATTGACAAGGAATGAATTGCAAGCAGACTGCCTCGCGTAATTATGCAAAAATTAAGTTTCTCTCAAATGAAGGGTGACATTATTGATAAACTTAAATCTTTTATGATGCAATCTCAAAGTCCAAAAGCATTTCATTTTTATTTATAGCTTCCATACAACACTATCTGATGAGAGATTTTATTGTATTACTTAAGAGGGTTATGACGGTACCTGCAAACACCTCGATAGGGGTTAGGTGCCATGTAGGAGCAAGCAATCCCTGTCGACCGGTCACACCTGCCGTGCGCTACTTATCAAGATCGGACAACGGGAATATAATTCTATGAATATTCAGAGTGAAATGATTGCCTGACATACATATTGCAGGAAAAGTCAGTCGGCATTCGAATTTTTAAGATAGTGTTTGCTAACAAGGCCATTGTATCGGTCATAGAGCCTGCAAAATATTGACTTTAAACTAGTCTGTTGATAAGCTTAGTTTATTCCATTTTAAAACTTGTTTAATTGTTAATAACTTCAATGCCTCGTTTTAGAAACTGTTCATACGTAATGCAAACATTAGCGTGTCGGATCGACCTTATACAGGTGAACACTTAAAGGTTTTATTGCAATATGATAAAAGAGAGTGTCACTTATTTCGAAATTTAAAGGATATTTTAAATCAACGTGGTAGTGAAAAGAAATATAATTCTAATTAAAACAAAAATATATCAATTTGAAAGATGTAATTGTTAAATTGATAGCTACAGCAAGACTTAAAAAAATGAAATATAGAAGTAACAAACAGTAATTAAAAGCTCAAAAGGTTATTGTATAATTATTCAATAATCCCAGAAGTGGAATACACGATCATTATGAACTGTTTGCTGGTAGAAGAGGAGTTGTGGATAAGAAATGGGCACCCCAAAGCGTATCAGACGGACAGACGTACAGCTAGGCGGACGGACATACAGACGGATGGATGGACTAACATCCCATCACTATCTACCCCTGCCCCCCGCTTGGTATTATAAGTCACGTTTACAATGAAGAAAAGAACGAAGGATGAATTTATAATAGTGTTTAAAATGGATATTCGGAACTAGTAAAATGACAACACGATAATATTCCGATATCTTTCTGTGTTCTAAATATTTATTTTAGACGTCAAGTTTTTAGTATTTTTTAGAGTACATATCTAACTTACTTTTAATTTAATACCTAGAATGTTGTTCTATTAAAAAAAAATTAATGTCTCTACAGAGGTTTTTCTGCGGATTTACGCGTGACGTTGATTCAGATTTGTTGTATTGTAAATGCATTGTAAAAGAATGTCGACTCCTTCAAGTACGATAACGAAACCGAACTGACTGCAAAAAATTCAAAACTTCGCATTTATAATTCAAACACTCATAAAAAAACCTTCATACCATGGGTATCAATTCAAGTTATTTTTTTTACACCTTTGAATGTATTAATTATCAGCTCTTAAATTAATAATTATTCGGAACTGGTGAAAATTCGAAAATGGCCAAATTGAATTATTGTCGAAGTGTAACTCACTGTTTTCTTTGGCGGGGGGGGGGGGGGGGGGGGGGGGGGGGGGTATGGATAAATTAATTCATTATTATAATAGTTCAGTGTGACTTGATTGGTGCAAACCAGCTACAGATTAAATTTATATGTAAACGTATTTAGTTCCAGATCACTAACCTGGTGAAATCTGCCGAGTAAAAGGTATAGATCTATTTAAAATCTGGATTTTTAGATCCGTGCGTAAATCTAAAAATAGATAATTGTTTTGATCCTGTAGCGTCACTGGATACGAGGAAGCGAACGTTTAAATATTTGATATTTCCTTTTAATGGATGGAGAAAAAGAAACGTAAAACTATATCTGAATATAGTTAGATGGTGAGTTGTTCATTTAGATACAACAGAAGACCGTAATTTAGTGAGATACGGGTTCTTTTGTGTTGTTTATGTACTTGTGGTATCAGTAATTATAGAGTTACCTCCCTTAGATGGACAGTACGAACAAGAATGATTGGCAACATCTGACAGATCCAGTTCTACTACATGTTTTCTCTTATCTGGACAAAAAGGAGTTAAACAGTGTGTGTAGAACGTGCAAGGTACATGTATATCGTTTTCTATGATCCGCCTGTCTGCAATTCTCCTTACTGTCACACAACGCCAATATCTTTAAATGTCAAAATGAGTGATCAAAGTATATATAATTTATGTGCAGGCCTATAGTTCGCTCACCTGAGCCGAAGGCTCAAGTGAGCTTTTCTGATCACATTTTGTCCGTCGTCCGTTTAGCTGTTTGTCCGTCCGTCTGTTAACTTTTTACATTTTTAACTTCTTAAGTTTCAAGGCCAATTTTAACCAAACTTGGTACTGTTAAAGCATCCTTAAGTAAAGGAGAGTTTAAATAATTAAAATGAAGGGCATAGACCCCTCACAAAAGGAGATTATCAAGAAAAGACAAAAATAGGGTGGGGTCATTAAAAAATCTTCCCAAGAACCACTGGGCCAGAAAAGCTGAAACTTATGTGGAAGCATCCTTATAGGTACATGTAGTGTAGATTTAGATTTTTTCAAATCATGACCACCAGGGGTAGAGCGAGGCCACAATAGGGAATCCAAGTTTTACAAAGAAATATATAGGACAAAAAGTTGAATTTTTTTTTTCTCAAGAACCACTGGGCCAGAAAAGCTGATCAGAAACGTATGTAGAAGCACTCTGGGGTAGTGTATATTCTAAATTAAAAAAATTGTGACTCCCCCCCTGAGGGTAGGGCGAAGTCACAATAAGGAAACCAACTTTTACATAGAAATATATAATTGAAAAAAAAAACCTTTAAAAATCTTATTAAGAACCACTGGGCCAGAAAAGCTGAAACTTATGTGAAAGCATCCTGGGGTAATGAAGATTTTGAATTGTAAAATTTGTGACTCCCGGGGGTAAGGCGAGGCCACAATAAGGAATCCAACTTTTACATAGAAATATATGAAAAAAAGCTTTTAAAATCTTCTTCTCAAGAACCACTGGGTAAGAAAAGCTGAAACTTGTGTGAAAGCATCCTTGCATGTGTAATGGTTTGGGTCGTGGATATCGGCCTGGATAGCTCAGTAGGAAGAGCACCTGACTGGAGATACAGGGGTCCCGGGTTCGATTCCCGGTCCAGCCATACATTTTCTCCTT
>PRKT01000007.1:3320760-3343627 GCA_003671525.1 Saccostrea glomerata
AGTTATCTCGTTATAACGAGTTAATTATCTCGTTATAACGAGTTAGTTATCTCGTTATAACGAGTTAGTTATCTCGTTATTACGAGTTAGTTATCTCGTTATAACGAGTTAATTATCTCGTTATAACGAGTTAGTTTTCTCGTTTATTTCCAAATTAATAGCAATAAAGGAATTAAAAATGGCTGTAGGTTTAATGCCATTGAAGTTTATTTGATAATTATCAGTCAAAGCTTACTTTCAAATTGATAAAGAGATGCAAATATAATTTGCGATATGATTAAAAATTATTTAAAGACACTAATTTTTTTTAATATGTTTTGGATGACTTAGTAGCTTCCATAATCAATGTCTAATTTCCTAAATTAATACATTATAATAGCAAGCTAACGCAGGCGTCAATGCAACATACACTTACAGTGTGATATATAGTATTTTTGGAGTCAGAAATGTTTTGAAGAAGGAGGTATGGAGAGATCAGCAATTTACGAAAGCCATGAAGGGACACGTCGATTTTTCAAAAAAGTAAAAATTAATTTGAGATCTCGAATTACACAATCTGTTCCCAAGGATTATCAATTAGTTCTCTCGGTTTATAGTTCGAGATCTCAAATTACACAATCCGATCCCATGGATTAATAATTCGAGATCTCGATTCGTAACATCAGTCTTATGACTTTGGCAATCAGTGCTCGCGAATTTTATTACATGTATATATGTTTACACGTGATGTTTGATACAATCAAATCCAACTATTTATATCAATAAATGCGATTCATGTATTTTGTTCAGCAACCGCAGTCGTTCTAAACCTCTTTTATAACAAATTCAACATATATATATTTTTAGATAAAAAACTATTACACAGGAGCCCAGTATCCGATATGTACAGATAGCTGATATTAATTAAATCATGAGAAGGGTTTACATTCCGAGGGAACGAATTGTTTAAAATGAGAGATTGAATTACAATCCCAGATAAGGGATTGTGTTATCTGAGGGAACGAATTGATAATCTGTGAGAACGAATTGATAATTCAAGGGAACAGATTGTGTATTTCGAGATCTCGAATTATAAATCGAGGGAACGAATAGGTAATCCGTGGGAACGCATTGTGTAATTCGAGATCTCAAATTAATTTTTACTTTTTTGAAAAATCGACGTGTCCCTTCATGGCTTTCGTAGCAATTAGATCATGGGCCCGCGTAAAATTGGGGGGCTACTATCCACTCATAACACAACATCACGAGGCAGCCAAAAGTTTGCGTATACATGTTCATGTAATTGTCTTCGGTCTTTTAAGTGAAACAATACAAATCAACTGCATCATTTATAAATAAACAATCACAGACACAACCCGTTGAAAAAAACAAACAAAACTAGTTTGCTGTTTTTTAATGAAATATTTATCAAACACACTTTAAACAAACTTGATCGACTTGGTTTTGTATGCCATACTTCCTATCACTTAGATATATCAACTTTAGAACAGTTTTTAACTCGTTATAACGAGAAAATTAACTCGTTATAACGAGAAAAATTATCTCGTTATAACGAGTTAATTTTCTGGGGGGGGGGGGGGGGGGGGGGGGGGTAAACCTACATCCAAATGTTTCAATTCCTGTATTATGTCTATCTTTGCAAAAAATGTGGGAAACTAAGCCCTCCTAGTCCCCCCGGTTCCGACGCCTTTGCAAATATTGCATGCAGTTGAGGGGTATTTGAAATTTTCCGACCCCTCAAAAACCATGCATAGTCAGCGTAGGCAGGAGGTAAAATTATATTTTTAAAATGATTGAAAATGATAATGATTTCTTGTTATATACAAAGGTATGGAAATATGGTCACACCACGGAGCTTGTTCACTCCCGTCAAGTCGTGGATCCGCCGTCGTATGCCAACTACGTGGAGTTCAATGAAGCTGAGACGCATCTAATCATCAACTGTATAATGAAAGACGAGGAGGAATCACAAGCGGCACTGGCCGTGCTCGCCATTGAAAAAGGTAATTCTTGGTTCCCCTATACCTGTAGATTTTTACAGAACATGTCCTGTATACCTGTACATTTATATGTGGTATGACAGTTCAGATTTGATTTGATCTGTTTAGGGCTTGCAGTGGTGGCGGCGAGGTATTCGTGGTTCCCTTATTTTAGAGGAACTTGGCTCACTAACGACACTTTCCTTTTAGCCGATGTGTCGACGTACTTTTTCTCCAATGATAATGTGAAGTTAGTCAGGTGTAAGGTGAGTTTATAGCATTTAATACCAGTACTTACTTACTGATTCTTTTTCAAGCTCAAATTAACATTCGGTCTCTTTCATTCAATCAGTTCTATGAGGAAGAATTAGAAAACCCAGAACTTTATAAGCGTCCTCTTTTGGAAAATCTAACAGATGACAATGTGGAATTATGGAGTCTATTAGAAATGATAAACGATGGGTATCGACCCCATTTAGTGAAGGTCATTGAGTGGTCCAAATGGAACCGAGATTCTCCAATCGAACGCGTGGCGTCTTCCCGTCCAGGGGATAGAGTGGTGATTATATACCAACGGTGTCTGCAGTGGGATATCGTTCACAGAATGGTGTTTTATAAAGTGGACATAGACTCTGATACCCCCAGTGTTACAGAACCGATCAAAATAATGATGATCAACAGCGAGTGTGTGGGAGTCAACCTCTCAGCGGATCACAGGTAAGGAAAGGCAGACGACCATTCAATTTGACGGGCGGTTGTTCTGACTATGTGATTTTTCATGTTTAATTCATTACAAAATTACTAAATATACTACTTGTTATTCCACAGGTATGCAGTGTTCAATTTAAGAAGGGTTTGTATAGACGGCTGGTACGAACAAGATATCGACACAATGGTGATAAATTTAGCAAACATTGGAGAAAAACCGGAGGTGTTTGAAGGAAACAAATCTTTAGAACAGTCAGCTAAACTATTTTACTTTTTCCCTAGCATTTCTTCTGATTTCCTTGCAAGGTATTTATCATTGTTTATCTTTAAACATTCATTAAAAATTACACTTTCTTATTTCCGAACTACAAAGGTTTTTTTATTTGTTTCTTTTGTTCATAAAGCGGATCTGAACAAGATGTTGCTTTTCTTTGGGATCGTCATTCGAAACACGTGATTGCTACATTATCTCACACACTTCCGGATGCGAAAAATGGAGTGGGTGCTGTTGCCTTTCATCCACATGACCCGGAAGTCTTAATTAGCGTAGCAGATGATTGCAGAGTTAGGATTTGGACGTCCAAAAACAGGGAAAGACAATTTAAGCTGCAGAGTGATATACCAAACTGTGAATAATATATTCACCTTACATAGTGATATTAATTAATTTAAATGAAAACTTGTTAGCAATTAAGTAAAAAATATAGCAATGTTGTGCATTTTTGACACAGGCACTTGTTTCGTATACAGGGCATCCCCTACTTATTATAAGTAATGGTACCCCGTATACAAAACATGTGCTAAAAGTAAGTAGTGGTACCCCGTATACGAAACAAGTGGTAAACATAAGTAATGGTACCCCGTATACGATACAAGTGCTTGTGCGCTGTATGACAAGGGACTTAGTGTATCAGAAACCCGTGGCTAGATGATTTTACCAAAATTTTCAGCAAATAAAGAAAAATATTTACAACGATGTCATTATAGTATGAAGTATTTTTATGCCCCCGTAATCGAAGATTCGAGGGTTTAAATTTTATTCCCTGTCCGTCATTCTGTGTGACCGCAAAGCAAAACCTGTAACTATGTCCAACACTTTTGAGTGGGGGGACTTTGGCTTTCATATTTTACAGATGTACTCCATGTGATATGACCTTTCTTTTGGCATCAACTTTGATTTCGTGACCTTGGAGTTTGACCCACTTTAACCGAAAATTCCGGGTTCTTAACATAGCCATAACTTTTGAATATTTATACCCCGCTGCGAAGGAGAGGGGGTACTATACTGTTTAACCCTCGTGTGTCCGTCCGTCCGTGTGTCTGTCCGTAACAAATTTTTGATGGCAGTTTTCTAAGTGTGTTCTATATCATCTAAGGAAAGATCTGAATTTATGTTTGAATTATCAGACGAATACAATAGCGTTTTCACAGATTTTGTCACTTTAAATGAGAACGATTATTTACTTATCTGTTCTTAGGGGTACCTGCGACCAAGTCTTATATAAAAAGGAGTTCATATTAAAATGTTTTTAGCTCACCTGAGCCGAAGGCTAAAGTGAGCTTTTCTGATCACATTTTGTCCGGCGTCCGTCTGTCCGTCAGTCTGTCTGTCCGTCTGTCTGTCTGTCTGTCTGTAAACTTTTCACATTTTCGACTTCTTATCAAGAACCACTGGGCCAATTTCAACCAAACTTCCCACAAAGCCTCCTTGGGTAAAGGGGATTCAAGTTTGTTCAAATCATGACCCCCGGGGGTAGGGCGGGGCCACAATGGCCGACCAAAGTTTTATTTAGAAATATGTAGGAAAATTCTTTAAAAATCTTCTTCTTAAGAATGGCAAAGCTATAATTGCTAATATTTATATGGAAGCATTCCCAGGTAGTGTAGATTCAAGTTTGTTCAAATCATGACCCCCGGGGGTTAGGGCGGGGCCACAATGGCCGACCAAAGTTTTATATAGAAATATATAGGAAAATTCTTTAAAAATCTTCTTAAGAACAGCAAAGCCATAATTGGTCATATTTATAAGGAAGCATCCCCAGGTAGTGTAGATTCAAGTTTGTTCAAATCATGACCCCCGGGGGTAGGGCGGGGCCACAATGGCCAACCAAAGTTTTACATAGAAATTTATATATAGGAAAATTCTTTAAAAATCTTCTTTTCAAGAACCACTTTGCTAGGAAGGATGAAACTTATATGGAAGCATCCTCAGGTAGTGTAGATTCAAGTTTGTTCAAATCATGACCCCCAGGGGTAGGGCGGGGCCAAAATGGCCAACCAAAGTTTTACATAGAAATATATAGGAAAATTCTTGAAAAATCTTCTTTTCAAGAATAGCAAAGCCATGATTGGTCATGGGACTACTTTTGGATTTAAACTTTTCAATAATAAACCAATTTCTACTTTTTCCTAGCCACAGTGCTCAGGTGAGCGATGTGGCCCATGGGCCTCTTGTTCATGTATAGTTTCTAGTATAGCCACTTACAACAATAAGGTGTATGAAACACAAACATGAAGTTGTCCTTTTTATGTTTATACATTTTTTTAAATAGAAATTCTCATTGATGTATTATATACTAGTATGTTGTATTTGATGTGTTGTAATTCAAATCTCCAAATGGAGGAAATAAAGAATGAATAAATGAATGAATGAATGAACAATAACATTGATGTTAAGGTTCTCTAATTTGTTTACATCGTAAAATTGCCTCTTATGGTTTTAAAACACTTGTCTTTCATTTACTTTAATTGTGTAGGTTAATATTTTAGAAATATCCTTCTATTACAAAAATGGTCCCCATATACTAGTATCTTGTTGCTTTACAATTTTGTGAGAACTTTTTCAATTGAATAATGTATAATTTGGTTTTATAAATTCAAATTCAATTAAAAATTGAATTGTAATAAATAATTTTGAACGAACTTTTCTCAAAAAGTAGACAACCGACATACATTTAAATAAATCTTCACAGATCTCACTTTTTAAAAAAAAATATTCTTTAACGGCAATATTACTTCATCACAATGAACTTTTTTGTATCTGATTGCTTGCTTGTTTTTAAAATATGACACAATATTGACAACATAATGCATCACTGCGGTTCTAAGCAATCAGCGCTCAATAAAAGTAACATTCTTTGTACTTTCATAATTTTGAAGGACGAGAAAAGCTGTCGGAATCCCTGTCTAACTCACGTAATTTATCTTACATATTAACATTTTTCAGGCGCTTTTAGATGATTTTTTTTTAGCGAAACTGCTTTGCATACCTCAAAATCCTGAAGATAATCACAATTACAAAATCTGGAAATGTGACGTATTATTAGGAGAACTCAGCGTAGTTCGTTACTCATGTTTATTGGTTATATCTCATTTCAGAGCTTAGCGTGGGACTTCAGCGAAGGAGACGGAAAATTAAGATGTTCTGTGATAGAGTTCAGATTATCTTATAATTAGATATCGTCTGAGGTTACAGGGGAACAGCAACTATTTATACGGCTCCGGGAAATACCAAGGCTCTCCTGGGAAATATGTATGTAAATCCACAACTTTAGGTGATCTATAATTTTAGTATTCTGACATCATTGGAACCCTTTCGGTCTATGATTTCTCAATTATCGTCCTGTATAATTTTAGAAGTATTTCTCTCGGATGGGTGTTACATATGAGAATGACACACTGGATACTAAACCTGTACCATCACTGGAGTATACGATAGTAGCTGTAGGCCTGCCCCTGCTTATATTCATCATCGGGCTAGCAGGTAATATCTTGGTCATCGTTGTGATTGTTAAAAGGAGGAGTCTCCAAACCCCCACAAATTGTTATCTCCTAAGTCTTTGTTTCGCCGACTGCATCCTCCTGCTTTCCTCAAATCTTCCAACCATTCCCGAGCCCCTATTTCCGGCAGAAAATTGGCCTTATGGATCCTTCATGTGTACCTTGTGTGTGTTTCTCGGATATCTTGGGGCTAATGTTTCCTCGCTCTCCATTGGTGCCTTTACGGTGGAGAGATACATTGGGATATGTCATTCCTTGAAAGCTCAGACAATCTGCACGGTCAGCCGTGCGCGAAGGATAATTCTAGCGTTATGGACCATTGCCGTTTTATATTGCTCTCCGTGGCTTGCCTTGGCCAAAGTTGTTCCTACTTATCGGAACAACACATTGGTCTACAGTTGTACCTACACATTAAAACGATACTACTATGGAATCTACTATGTTTTTGATTTCCTGGTGTTCTATGTTGTGCCTCTCGGTCTATCTTCTGTGCTTTACTTTTTCATGATTAGATTGCTATTAAAGGATCGGGCTCCTAGGACAACCGGAGATCGATTCCTTCGACATAGAAGCAGAGGGGTAGTGGCCAGAATGCAGGTAAGGTTGCTTATTCTAATTTCTCAGATATAGACATTAAAGCAAGTACAAGTCGCTTTGGATACTTGTATTCAAAATGCTAATGTATTTTTCTAATCATTGCTGTCCGTTTGAAACCCAGAGGGAAAAAAGACAATTTTAGTTTGAATTTACTGAAAGAGGTTGTTAACACTTGTACACTATCACATTGACTGCATTTTGTGGAGAGCAGAATAATTTCCTCAAAAGAGTTGGATAACTAACGAACAATGAGACGCAAACATCAAATTCTTTTGAATCACTTGCAAAATATTTTTTTACTGAACATGCACTGCAATGCTAAATCGCAGTTCCTGATATCGCTGTACTCGTAGAAAAAAAGAATAATGTATGATTAGCTCCACATGATATGTAAGAAAATAATCAATTATTTTTGTTCAGAGATCTACCTTAATTTCTTGAGGAAGTATGAAAGAAAACACAGAATTAATAAACTCAACAAGTCCAGTTAATAACTAAATTAATTGAGTATAGCTTGCAAGTTACTATATTAATGGAATAAAGCGTGTAAATCGACATTAAATCCTTCCCTGACGAGAATTGATGAAAAATTTTATGTAAGATTTCTCTTTATTGATTTCTAATCCATATCTTCTCTTTTGAGGATTCTTTATACAAATCTCTTTCAATTTTCTTTTGCTATTTTCTCATTCATCTATTTCCTTTAAAATGATTCTTTAATACAAACTTTTTTTGTTTTTCTGTTAAGCTCAGATGAAAAATGTAAATCATAAAAAAGGCCATCGAATAAGACCTCTGCCACTTAGTCGAGACTGTAGCTCTAATTGTTTGTACATTAGTCTTATAGCAAAGGAATAGAAATTAAAGTAAAAGTTTGGTCTTGAAACTTTACAACAGCAATATATAAAATATTGATCCTTGATTAAGTATTTTTTTGAAAATCAAAAACCAATATATTGAATTATGAATTTTAGTGTAGTCTACTTGTGTACAAAGTTATATTGAAATCAGACTAAAATTGTAGGAGGAGTAGCATTTTAAAAGAATTTCACAGAAATATCTATTTTTAGAAACTGGGCTACATGTAACGTCGTTCATCGAAATCAAAATCCGATACACAGAGATATGTACCTTAGTGTAGTTTACTGTTGCGCCAAGTTATAATGGAACCAGACTAAAACTAAAGGAGGAGTAGTTTTTCTTTCTTATCTATAAGTTTTTTTAAATCAAACTCTATTGAAAATGAATACAAAAATAAATTTGCTAATAAAGGAGAACAATTGGTACTCAGGGAAGGTTTGATCTCCAAAAACTATTTAACATAGATATTGTCAGTCAGAAACTAAAACTTTTTTAAACATCCCCTTTTAGTACTTGTGTTTATATTTTCAATTACGAGTAAATGATTTTGCAATTGACCAATGCCAAGGTAGATATAAGTTCTAAGTAAATTGGACGAGCAACTTCTACAATATCAACAAGCTCAAAGTTAAATATCCTAGGGAATGGTTGTATAAATTATTGAATGAAAAGGTTTTGATGATATTTATTTTGGTAAAATTTTGCGATTTCAAATATTCTAAAATGTCGTTTGAGTTTTGAAGTGACCACACCACTTCCTAAATGCATTGTACAGTTCTCCTGAGGTTTCTCTCTCTTTTTCACTACTGCTAATATTCAATTGGGAGTAAAGCAGGAGGATTGATATAACAGTTACTAGAATCTGCTATGTATTTTTGTTTGGTTGCCATTTTATATAGTTTTGAAATTCGGTATATTATGGTAATTTAATTGCCACTACTTTAATGGAAATATAAAAGATACTCAAAACTGATGATTTTTAAGAATTTCTTTTTGAAAAGGGAGCTACGAATGTGATTCCTAATACTTCCCAGATAACCATTTCCAGAATTAAATCCCAGCTTCTCTGAAATATACTTAGTAGTTAAAATAATAAGCCTTACAAGAAGGATATGGAGATAACGAACAGTATTCAATCTCAAATTCCAGAAAACAATACGAAATAGGAGCAGAGCAAACACGGACCTCCGAAACATCAGAGGTGGGATCAGGTGCCATGGAGGAGTGAGAATCCCCTGCTGACCGGTCACACTCGCCGTATGATCCTTGTCATGATCGGGAAATAACGAGAAAATCAGTCGTCAATTCAGTGTATAAATAATGGACTAACAATTAGTATGAAAAACGTCAGTCAGCATTTGACTCAATGCTAAATTGTATTTGCTGACAAGGTCATTGTATCGACCATAGAACTTACGAAATGATGACTTTAAACGAGACTGCTGCTATTCTTGTTTCATCAACTTGCTTGTCAATAATTTACCTCGTCTTAGAAATTGTTCATACGTAGAGCATACTCTTGCTTATCGAATCGAAATAAAGACAATATCGATCTACAAAAAGTATACATACTATACATATCTTTGAGAAGGGCATGAAACACGACCCAAAGAAATTCAGAAGGTGTGATCAGAGGCCTAGAAGGAGTACGCATCCCCTGATCAGGTAGACAGAATATCATGTAGACAAATTTAGTATAAAACAAAGGTTTTTTTTCCAGTTATTATGAAACACTTGAGATAAAACAAGATACTAGAAGAAGATATCAATTAGTAGCATTCAAATCTCAAACGGTTTGGGAAAATTCTACCAGTAATAGCGTTTCGATAATTCATTGACATCACCCACATTTATTGGTCGATATCCTTAGAACACTTACGTCAAACAATAGATCAAGGCGAATGCAATGTCTGCCTGATATGTTTTGTCGCATTCATTATCGTATTTCATTTCTTCTTTCCTCGTGAAAGAATTAAGAATTTGACAGGTCTTACACGGCTGCAACGAATATTATACATCATATACCTTTAGCTTTTGGCAATTTGCTTGCGATTTCGAATTGATTGCATAATTTGTTCTTCGCAAGCCATGTCTTTTCTTTTTTTGCAGCATTTACAGTTAAACTCGCTTAGTACGAACACGGATATTGCGAATTCACGGATATAGCGAAGTCATCTGGGATCCCCAGCTATATATATTTAATGAATTTCTTATAAGGTTATAACGAATTACGGATACAGCGAAGTAATTTCATACATTTAGGTCCCAGCGACTTCGTTATAACCGAGTTATGCTGTACTACATGTACATTGTACATCACTATCCAGTAAAAATTTAGTTATTAAAGTTTTAAACTTGGAAAAAATGCACACAGTTAAATTCTTTTTTCTGCTCTTCACGTCGACTTCCATGTATCAATTTATGGTTTTGCATTGTTTTGAACGGAAATCCTTCATTAAACTAAGCATTTATACCTAAATAAGCGAAGCTTGGTCGTAATTTTTTTTTTATTGAGACAAGTAGTACAAGACGGATGTGACCGTTAATCCCCTATTTAAGGGGTCCGTGTTTGCCCTACTCCTGATTTGCATTGTTTGAATGGATTTTTGACCTTGATTACTGTTCTGTACCCCAAAATATTTCATAAATAAAATTCTAGTAAATATAAAGTACTGGTATTATAAGACCTTTTGTAATATTTTAGTTCTCTTTTCGTTTCTGTCTATATCACATGGTCAGTAAAATCTAAGTGAAGAATAATCGTATTATATCTCTCATAGGTGAGATATTCCTTTTTCGTTACAATACCCAGGAATCGTTCAACAAAATATTCTGGATAATTAATTTAATTATTAGTCATGGGCATCGGTCTTACAATAAACCTGTTAAACACGATGTCTCTTTTGATTCATTACTACCTTATTTAAATCTACAGTAAGGTCTACATCATATTCGCACCAAACTTTACTCTGTCCCTTTGAAACTTTTACATACACTGAACCCAACATCTAAGTGTTCAACTAACATTATTTAAGTTTTAAAGAACAAATGCATACATTTAATAATTTCTTTAATTCATGGTTAATGATGCATATTTCAGATCGATGTTGCGTAAATTTCATGTAAGTACCTCGTCAGAATTTTAAGCAAAGTGTCAAGGAAATGATGAACCCTCAAAATGAAAATTCACACAAAATAATTTCTATGGAGTAAGACCACCACTCGCTTTAATTACTACAAGACATCCTTTACTGTTGGATTGTTTTCATGTTTCTAAGTTTGTTTTAGGACAATTTAACACTCTTTTAACCTGGTGTGACGCGAAATTTTGGCCTCAGACGCAGATCAGGGTCACTTTCGGTTTGGTTAAATTTTGTCCAAGGCATCTAAATTGTGATAAATTGACGATGAAAATGACGCACAGCCTATAGAAAAATGTGTTTAAATAATGGTTGTTAATTTTTAAAAGTAATATCAAGGACAATTGAGCACTAAAATAAAAGTGAGCAAAACGTGATGCAAGGATGGTCCAGATATCAACATTCTAACGGCTCTCCCTTCTATCTCTATGGTCATTATGCCAATGTTTTATGTTTTTTTTAGTGTTAGTGAAACCAGTTTTTAAAAAAAATTCACAATGATCACAAAAAGATGCTTATTACAGAAGAAACACGCACTGCAAAGTACAGATTTATTGTTTTTAAGCTTCGTCACGGAGCAATGGTTTTTATTTGATATTTGATTTTCTTTTTACAATTGTTGAGAAGACTCATTAGTTGTAATAATTTGAAAATATCATGCCATTCTGTAAAGTAGGTTTTAAATAAATACATTTATTAAAATGAACACTTAAAAGTTTTGTTAAGTTTAATCTTCTTGAAAAGGCCAAGGAAAGTCCAATTTTTGATTCCTCGACACCAGAATATAGACTCGGATCTGTGATTATGGATATTGTAAATCATAGGCTTTTTACACCTGCACGTTTTACTGAAAAAAAAAATGCAGCTAAAACAATCCGTCTTTTCCTTAAACTTCAATATACCAATAAGGAAATTGACACGGTTAATATAAGTGATATTCTTAATCACAAAAGGGTCCAGTCTTGTATTCCACAATATTTCAAGTTAAAGACTACACCTTGTATTTTCTACAAATATACATCGACCATTGCTTCCAAACTTTTACAATTACAGTAAAACTTTACATGGTCTGGATATCGAGTATCTGAAACATAATCCTCAATCGTGTTCATGTTCTTCTTCGCCCTAAAACTATAATCCTGCTAGACACGTTACTAAATATGATTTAAATATAGTAAATAATGAGGATCTCACATCACTTATTTTAAAAAGTCCTAAATATATGGAACCCCGGTCCTTAAACTGGCGTCGGAATTTCATAAATATTATGGATTCTGTTGAAGATTACGCCAGACGATGGAGCAGATATGAAAATGAAGACGTTGACATTTTGTCGGAATGCAAAAAATGTATCAGATTAATTGTTGAAATTGCGAATTAAGGTAAGTCACTCGTCAGCTTTTTAGAAAAGTTCACACAGAAGCTTTTATTTCAAAACTACTTATTAAAATTTAATTTCTATAACATATTTAAATTCAACAATGTAAATGTTTTAACTTTCAATGAAAAAACTGCTCAAAAATCTACAAAGAAGCAAGATTTATGAGGGACTATTTCTTTTGGTGGAAGGATATTTAGCAGAAAATTCTGCAAATCTGCACATTTATAAAATTTAATGTAATGGAAATTTAGCCTCATATACTTTTATTAGGAGAATATTTTCCGTTTTGATATTGCTAAAAATATTTAATATAGGTCTTAATTTATATTTTTAGACTAAGTTTTACACCTTCCCTCAACAAACTTTTCCAAAAAATGAAAATATATTAAAAAAAGTCAAGGTCAAATTTACACCATTTTTTGCTTGAAAATCACATATTTTGACAAATATTTCAAAATTAACATCACTGACCCCACCTTTTTCTTTCATTATTTTAAACTACTCGATACTTGTGACTGATAAGCACTCAAGTCGTAAAAAGTTTGATATAAGAAAATTTTTTATTGCCTATTAAGTTTTTAATACCCTAAATATGTTATTTTTAGTGCAAAAAGGTCAAACAATAATTTACGCGCATTAATTTGCAAGATTTGTTTAATGATAAATATTATTCAAACTATTTTACGTAAGATAAGATTATATTTATTGCCATGCTTACATCTAATCAAATATAATAAGGGTAAAAGTAATTAACCAAAGAGATGAAATTTAAGTGCAAAAAGGTCAACTTAAATGTACCGTAGATCAGTAGGATGCACACTGACCCCCTATTTTCTTTGCGATTTTGAGTTACACTTTATGAGTACTTATCCAAAATATACTTCTCAAAAAATCCTTGATATAACAAATTTCAGGAGTGACTTACCTTAAAACACTGAGGGGCAATATGAAAACCATCTATCCTTCTGTATTCAGTAATCCGGAAGTGAAAAAAGAATTAGATAGATGACATGATCAGTACGTACTGGTCCCTGCTGACAAAGCAGGTAACAACATTGTCTTTGTAAGGCTCATAATTTAAATTGTATTTTAGAAGAACTCTGATTTAATTCTACACGTGGTAATCCAACTTATACCCATAGTTCCCTTTCTCAGGAAGAAATTCTTCAAAATCATATGTCAGTTCTGAATATTTTTAATATCCCGAAGAACCAAAATGAATTTCAACTACCATATATACTAGTATATTGGATTCCGAAACTTCATAAGAACATAGCGGGTTCCAGTAAATGTTCAACCAAGCCTCTTTCTTTACTCCTCACTAGGACATTGACAATTGTGTGGGAAAAATTTCAAGAGTACTGTGCAACAATATATCCAAGAAGTGATGTGAATCAGATGTGGAAACTCAAAAATTCCTAAGAACTTTTGGACAATTTGAAATCACAAGATTTTACCAAAATCAACAGCTTAAAAACTTACGACTTTTCAACTTTATACACAACCATTCCTTAGATAAATTAACGTGGAATGTAAAACGTAAATGTGTAACGTAAGATGGAACTCGTAAATTTACTTACCTCGTCATTGGTCATTTGCAAAATTATTTTGTTAAAACACGTTCTGATTGCACACACAAGTACTCTGAAGTTGACTTCAAAAAGATGCTTGAATTTCTGATTAACAATATTTATGTGGTTTTTGGAGACCAGGTTCCATTGCTTTAGCAATGCTAAAGCATTTCCATTGCTTTAGCTGGAAAATGTCAATGTAAAGGTGATGGAGAATTGCTGATGCGACATTTCACTACATTACGTCTAAACAATGGTAATTTCCATTCCTATGTCGATACGATATACCCTGGTGAGTTTGAGATAAAAGATACCACAGAATCTGACACATCTGTTTCATACTTGGATATTTTACTTGAAAAAGACACTAATGGTAATCTAACAACCAAACTCTATGATAAACGTGATGACTTTAACTTTTCTATCGTTAACTTCCTTACCTATGAGCCAATATACCTTCATCACCTGCATACGGAGTTTACATATCTAAATTGATTTGATACGCAAAAGCATGCTCTTCGTATGAACAATTTCTAAAACAAGGCAAGTTATTGACAAACAAGTTGATGGAACAAGACTATTAGCAGTCTCGTTTAAAGTCATCATTTCGTAAGTTCTATGGCGATACAATGACTTTGTCAGCAAATACAATTTATATAGTCAAATGCTGGCTGACGTTTTTCATACTCCTTGTTAGTCCATTATTTATACACTGAATTTATGACGGATTTTTCCGTTATTTCCTGATCATGACAAGGATCACACGGCGGGTGTGACCGGTCTTCAGGGGATACTCACTCCTCCATGGCACCTAATCACACCTCTGATGTTTTGGAGGTCCGTGTTTGCTCTGGTCCGATTTTGTATTGTTGTATGGACTTTGATATTGAATACTGTTCTTTATCTCCATGTTTGAAAATGTTAGCATGTCCTTCTGGGCAGGTATGATATATTGCCGATTATGACAAAGAAATTGAATTTAATTATGTATGTAAAATATTGGAGGTACTAAATGATTCAAAGTACAAATTTCTTCCATGCATAGATAATTGATACAAAACGGTTTTTGTTTACAGAAACAATATATTTTCTTCATGTCATGCAACAAAATAAAATGTTTGAGTTTTATATAATTATGCTTTTATGCAGTTTTAGGTGTAGACAATTTTATGGCTACTGATAACCTTATGCATTGTGATTTAAGTTCCCGACATAAACTTTGAAAATATGATTCATGTAAAGCAAAGCCTTAGCAAAAGGAAGTCTAATTATTTTGTATGCAAGAACAGCAGCTGATCCAAATTCACGGTAGAAATCATTATTGGTACATCACGCAAATAGTTCAATTTCCCTCTTACAAACTGGACAGACAACTATCAATGACATAAAGGTCCTTGGTACTGCCTGATTGATTGAATCTTGATCAAAGGTCCATTGGAGAGCTTTCTACTTTATATCGAGATGTCGCCGTATGCCTGGGAGTGAATGGCTTCAAAATAAGACCTTTACTCGACACTTAGGGCGATCGAGCAGTGAGAGTTTAATTTTTAATGAGCAATCACCTACTATGACACGGGACCTCTGTTTAAACGTCTCTTCGGTAGTAAAGGAAATATCACGATAACGGACACTAATTATGTTCAAAAGTCCATTTCAAAAGTAGATAAAAATTAGAAGAGCAAATATTGACCTCTAAAACATCATAGGAGTGATCGAAGATGAAGAAGTCAGAATCCAATGTCGACCAGTCACACCGTCCATGTGCCCCTGATCACGATTGGGAAAACGGAAAAATCTGTAGACAATTTAGCTTGTTAATAAAGATCTTAAAATCGGTATAAGGAAAAAACAAATTACTAGTATTCAACAACTCTTGACGCTCTAATCTCGAGTGGAGTGCAAAATGGTCTCTGAGATATATATATATTTTTTAAATGAATTACATGTACACCTTTTAGTACATCATTTAATTACTCAGTACATGTATTCTATCATCCTTTCGTCCTACTGTGTTTGTTTGGACTGCTTAAAGTCAAGATCTTTTATTTTGCATTCCTAACACCATGCCTAATTTGCATTGGTCTTTTAGTATTTGAGAAAAGTTCATCTTTATGCCAATATCTTAAAATTCAATTGGCATGCCATTTAGCATTAGTTTAGATTTTAATATTTAATTTGCATGTTATTGGTTCTTTTAGTGCTTAAGGCTTTTTATTGAATTAATTGTACGGTTTTAATCATTGGAAAATTTAAATTTTCAAGTAGATTTGTTCTTACGTTTTCTTATGTTACTTAATTTTTAGAAATTTAAAACATGGATCACATACACACAGTTAAAGGTTAAAATAAAGTTCAGTCAATAACACAATTAAGTCAAACTTTTATATGTAGGGGCCTAAAATATAGTTTATTTTAAAAGAATTTTTAATCGGGGTTTAGGAAACTGAATATGTTCAGGCGATTTCTTATAGCTTACCTGACATTATCTTAAGAAAACATTACAATTGTACAATTAAATTCTTAAATATTCTTCAATGCATGACTATCTTCTGAGGTTTTAGAAGTAAAAAAGGGCTTAATATGTGAAAATTATATGTTCGGTATAAAAAGGGGTTATTAAAAAAGATTCTGTGTGATTATGTGACAGCATTCCATTATGCGATCAACACGGTTACATGCATTAAGTACATACATGTACAAGTAAAACACGTAAAACAATCATTAAGTTTCTTTCTAAATGTCCGTCTACGTACGAATATGAAGTACAAAGTTTTCACCTAAGACCTTTATTTGTGATTCTTAAAATCAGGATGACGTGACATCAGAGTACTTCTCACTGTAATGTTAACAGTTGTGAAGGAGGAACTGTGTAACAATATGTTTGAGAAGTGATGTTAATCAGTAACGGATACTTAAAAATTCCAAGGAAGTTTCGGAATATTCAAATGATGAAATTTTACCAAAATCAACAGCATAAAAACTTTCAAAAATTTCAACTGTATATTCATACATATACAACGATACCCCACGATAAACTGAAGTCCAAGCAGAGGTTTTATATAGACAAGTGTATTTTCAATAAAAATGAAACTAGTAAATATCATCTTGGTACTGCTCTTTCGCAAAATAATTTTGTAAAAAAAAAAAAAAGATTCGCCTTGTTATATTAGCAGACCTATTTTTTATTCATTTGAAGCAGAATTAATTTAAAAACTTCTTCAAGAGAAGTTGAAAGTTGTTGCTCCACGTCTTTATTTCAATGACATGTATCTAAGTTGGTTTGCTACGTAAGAGCTTCTCTATGTATGAACAATTTCTATAACGAGGCAAGCTATTGATAAAAAAAGATGATGAAACCAGGATAACAACATTCTCGCTTGAAGTCAACATTTCTCAAGTTTTATGCTCGATGCAATGACCTTCTCAGCAAATAAATGTACAATATTAACGAAGACAAGCGCATTTGTAATGGTGATTATTAGTCATTATTTTCACACTGAATTGTCTATGCATCTTCAAGTTCGTTACAAGGAGCATACAATAGGAGTGACTGGTTGGCTGAGGATGCTTACTCTTCCATGGTGCCTGATTCGACCTTGATGTCTTTGGGGGTTCATATTTGCTCTACTCCCGAATTGTATTTTTAATGGACTTTGAGCGTGAATACTTATCGTTTTATACAAATATTTTGTTTGTAAAACTTCCAGGTTTCCCTGTATTAATATAGCTCGTACTCTGAACATTTTCTTGTGTATTGAATAAGTTGAGATATGTAAACCCCTTATGCATCTAATGGCGGAAATTTTCTTGAATAGTAGAGAAGCCATTTTATGTAAAGAAAACAGAAATGATCGATTTATGAAAATTATTTTGAAAACACACTGATATTGTTCACTTCGGTAGAACTTTTAGAACTTCAAACCTGCAGCATGCCTTACATGTCTTCAATTCTCAAAGTCAGCTAGCGATAAAAGTACGAAGATTTTAGTGCTTAACCAATCGGAGATATAATTAGCGTATGTCAACAGCTATTGCGCAATAACTGTCGAAATCAGTTTTTTTCTACAACAAATTGTTCCAAGAATGGAACAGTTTGTCATCAAAATTTCAGTTAATTGTCTCACGTGTCTCCCCCACAAGGCATGACTATTTTGAAGTGAATTTCTTCAGTCATTTCACTGCTCCCTAGATGTTGGAAAATCATTTACATTACTTCCTCCATATATTTCAAACCTTGCCATCTCAGACGAAAAGTGTGATCAACATTGATATAAATAATTGATGATAAAAATGAGATTATACCCAGTTTTATGTAGAGTGCAAATAATGTTTGGAAGTTTAAGATCGACCAGATTTGTAGGTCTATAATTCTTGATTAAAATAACTGTCAATGTAAATACGTAGAAAGCTTAACGACAGAAGCCGTATACGTTGTCAATTTCCTTTTCCCAGCGTAAGACTCTCCAAAAAATAGTTATCTGATGATGAGATTAGAGCAGATAAATTCTAATTATCCTCTGATTCAGGAATAGTTTTATCACGCAAATAGTTCGCATATATATCCAACTTACTTAATCTTGAGAAGAAACAGGAAATAAAAAATAGAAGGAAACCTGTATGTTGAAGAATTCCACAAATGACAACATCAAGAGGAGTACTTCATGGTCCAAAGAAGTCATTCCACATTATTTTTGAACACACGAGTACTAAGTATACCGAAAAAAAACCCGTCGTCAATTAAGTGTAAGAATAATTAACAATTATACATATTTAACGATTAGTATGAAAAACGTCAGTCAGCATATGACTCAATGGTGATAAATTGTATATGCTGAAAAGATCATTGTTTCGACCATAGAACTTACGAAATGATGACTTCAAGCAAAACTGCTAGATTTTTGTTTCATAAACTTGTTTGTCAGTAATTTTCCTCGTTTTAGAAATTAAACATACGTAGAGCAATCTCTTACGGATAGAATCAACTTAGATATATATACTTCGTATGCAGGTGATGAGTATTGCTGCATATAAGTAAGGAAAGTTGACGCACGTTTATCATAAAGCTTGGATGTTATATTACAATTAACGTCTTTTTCAAGTAAAATATCCAAATATGCAACAGATGTGTCAGACTCTGTGGTATCTTTTATCTTAACCTCACCGGTGTATATCGTATTGGCATAAGAATTGAAATGACCATTGTTAATTGACAATATGTCGTCGATATATTTACATGTCGAGTTGAAAGGCCAAAGCATGTGTTTTCTTTTCTTCTTTTCACGTATAAGACTTTGGACAAATTCTGCTTCATATGAATACAAAAAGAACTGTTTTGAAAAAAAGTGTGTTAAAAAAGGAACAAAATCAACGCACTTTGAAAAAGATTTTCAAAGTGCGTTAAATTTTGGACCAACTCATCGCACTTTGACATTTTGATTCTTTACATATTTTACCATTGAGACACTTAACGCACTTTGAAAAAAAAATGACTTTGTATAAAACAAAAATTCTGAACTTTGAATTTAGTAATGGAGTGCATTTATTTGTTATTTATCTTTCGAAAATATTTTTGAATTGATTTACCCCCGTCGAGAAGAGAAGAAGACGGGTAGAAGGTCAATCAGCCCAACTTTTTATCTTTCCAATACATAGGTGTTGGTTACAAATTCAAGGGGGGTAAAGTAATAACCCCCCAAAAATGGTAAGCAGTATTTTCAATGCCTAAATGATGTATATCTTTGAAAAAAAGTGGAAGGCTAAGCCCCCCTCAACTCGCCTTTTGCCCGGTTTCGATGCCTATGCTGTACCCAAAATTGTATATGTATTTACATAACTGGTATGACGTTGAAACTTTAGATAAAAACTAGAAATTTTTAAGTGCAGTAAAACATATGATAGAGAAAGATTTTTATAGTATTGAAAAATCAAATCGGACCTTTTTTCCTGAGAAAAATTGATGCTTTAAGTCGGTCACTTTTAGCCCCACCCCACCCTCTTACATCTATTGAACTTATTACAGACTAGAATATTTAAAAAGAAACGAAATTATGATATTAAACATTCTAAAAGACCATTTCTCTTTTATAACATTTATCGAAACCTAAAATATTTAAAACGTCAATATCGCATGTTCTGAAGTGACCTTATCACCAAAAAAATTGGAATTCCTATATATAGATTGTTGGAAGACCTGGTCTCCAAAAACCACAAAGATATTATCAATCAGAAACTCAAGCATCTTGTTTGATGTCAACTTCAGAGTACATGTGAGTACAATCAGAATGTCTTTTAGCGAAATAAGTAAATCTTGATTAATAAATATAAATAAATGTTACCGTTTCGAGTGTATAATTAGATAATTTCAAGAAATTATTATGGAAGTAATTATTGAAAAGTATGACAAAGCGCAATGAGACTAGTTTTTGAATTACGGTAAAAGTATTTTTATTACATAAACCTAACACAAGGAATAATAAGAAATCATTTCCTCACGGCAGAATTTCGTCAATGTTAGTATACAAATTCCCCACCCCATATGCAATTCTAGTAGAAAGAAAAAAAAACGTACATGTTCAATGAACTTCATTTTACGCTATTTATATAAAAATGCATAATAATGAATTTCTAAAATAATTAGTAAAAAGAAGACATTCCAATGTATAAAAAAGTTATTGTTATATAAAAGGAAAGTTGTGCCAATGCTTACGATTTTTACCATTTAATTTAGAATGTTATTTGCCCATGTAGTGTCTGAGTAAAGACCGCTAACATCATTTTCACTCCAATTGTACATCGAAAATATTGAGCCTACCTCCCACATTTCTCTTAAGGAAGTATCTTAGGCGATCTATTCTCCTAGAACACCGTGCTTTTTAAACTGTGATTTATGATTGTTTGAATAAGTTTCATGATGTAACTATGGGCTGCCGTTCGTCCAAAATGAAATGCATACGTTTTTCGGAAACTTGTAATGGAAACTATTTATACATCCTTTATTTAGTCTTTTATCACATTTCTTGGTGCAATATTAAATTTTCATTATATTAAATTATTATTCATTATATTCATTACTTCAAACACAAAAAGACATAAAGGAAAATATTGAGGGACAGCGTTTTTATGGTTGTTTGTTTTTCATAATGCACAAGTATCTTAAAAATATTTCATAAAGACTTATTATTCAAATTTGACACAAAAGCAATACCTTGAAAAAAATGTTTGTTAGGTGGTTAAAACTTTGTTTCATAGCATTCCTCCCAGGACGAAGGTAAGACTGACCAGTAGGATCCCCATTGTTTTGATCAAAGCGACTGATGAATAATACGTCCGAATTATTTGATTTTCAGATTTAATGTTGAATGATATACTGGGAATATCATTTCCTCTCGCAACGTTGACATTTTGATTTTTTTCGTGTTTTTGAATAGTGTTAACATTTATGTTGATCCTTGTACTTTATTTGATTTGTTAAGTTTGCTTCGTAGCTCAAAATCAGTTGAGTGGAAAAAAGAAGAAATTTTTAGTTATACTTTTTTTTTATTATCAAGAGTTTAATTATTATACAGGGTCTTTCGTTATTTTTTAAAGCTAGCTTTATAACTCTTCATTCTATAGGCAGATAAAATGTAATAATAATAATTTTGATTTCTTGAGTACCTTATCAATGACGGAGAATCGCTGTTTATCTAATATGATGTAAGGTCCGATTACATCAATTTTTAATGATATCTGTGCCATACAACAAGTGCATTCAATATCTGCAAAAACAGTGTAAAATGCAGATCTGATTAAATTTATACCGAAGCTCTTTAAAATTATTTCTGCTTTCTACAGAAATAGTATTTGGATAATTAAACTTTACGAAGAATTAAATTCTCAATCCACTCCCCTCAGTAGACTCAATAACTCCAATCCAATTATGTAATCTTACCTTACATAATAAAATATTGATTAAATTAAATTAACTCAAACCCCCATTCAATAGAATAAGAACATTATCAAATTTTTCATTGAATTATCAACTATTTTTCAAGTGTCAGATCCGTGGCTTATTGCCTACATGAACATTAAAAAGGATGTATTGAGAGATTAAACGTACAATTTACATTAACCATTAAATTTTAAGTAATATAAACCAAGAAAATGCAATATAACTAAAATAAATAAATGACAACAGATTCCTGTCTATCATATAAAACACGTTTTCAGGTTTGTGAATGAAAGCTGATAAGATAGTTTATAAATCTTGCTTTGTACACACAAACAGCAACAATAAACTAGAGGTACTGTGAGCACTCACAGAGCTCACTAAATGATCCCCATACAATATGATATTAATGGCAAGGTCCATGTTTTGCTCTGGGAGACCCAAAATAAGTGTCAATTTAAAAAAAATAAGTGCTATATCAAAAAGTAAAATAAAGATGCACATTGGCTTTGTTAAAGTATCATTTAATAAAATTTATTTAGTGGTATAGGGAGATTTGCGGATAAGAGATGGCAACTTTTCAATATTTTAAAAAAATGACAGTGTTCATGTCTTACTATGGGAAACCCAAAATATATGTCAGATCAAATTGCACAATAGCACTATGTGATTCTGTGAAAGTTTCATTTAATTTCATTGCGTGGTATAGGAGAAGTTGCAAGAGGGGATATAATGAAATATATAATAATTATATTGATTCAATGATTTCTTATGCCTTAAAAACTTTATTCAATACACTTCTCTGAAAAAAAGGTTGTGCATAAAAATATTTTCAAAGGGATGTATAAACTTGAAGTGCATTGGTTGTATTTTCAAAGAAATTATTTGAAAAGTTTTCATGAATATTTTCATAAGCTTTGTTC
>PRKT01000007.1:3349929-3502355 GCA_003671525.1 Saccostrea glomerata
AAAAGAAAATAAAGATGTGTGGTGTCAGTAAATTAAAACGAAAACGTTAATATCAGATATTACTTGTAAATAAATGTCTCGAGGGAAAAGAGAATCCAGAATATCACGATTACTTTCTCATTATTCATATTTTAGTACCTTGATTTCTTTTGTTTAATTACTCTTAATCAATTACAATGAAAGTAAGGCTCGTACATTGGAATTTTAGCTTTTAAACATCGTGTCGGCAGAAAAGTATTTGCTGACCATGACAAGGAGCATACGGCGGGTGTAACCGGTCAGCAGGGGATACTCAGTCCTACATGGCAACTGATCCAATCTCTGATGTTTTAGAGGTCACTGTTTGGTCTGCTCTAATTTTGTATGGCTTTTCTGACTTTTGAGCTTGAATACTGTTCATTTTCTCTATATATTTCATTATGTAAACTTCAAAATCTTGATGCATCTAAAACAATTTAGCTGTTACCTGTCACTAAGTCAAAAGGGTACGAGTAAACATTTTTTTCTTGGGGCAATTTGAAAATGTATATTCAAACACAAAAGTCCACTAAATTATAAAAATCAGGAGCAGACAAAAGACGGATCTCTAAAACATCAGAGGTGAAACCAGCTGCTGTGGGCAATCCAGTTGGAATGAAGTAGTATTTTCTTTTAATAGATACAAACGTAATTAAAAAAAATTGGTTTTTTTTTATCATACTGGATGTTCATTTATTTAGTCAATTTATTTTGTACTCAATTAAAAAAATTAGAGTTGTAAGAAGTTGCAAAATTTATTCAAGAAAAAGATTATATTGTAGTCTTTATCTGGAAAAAAATTAATACAGTGAATGATGTTTTGTAATTGTGAGACAACGTATTTTGGTTTCCATGGTGAACCCAAAGTAGGCACTTGTGGTTATCTTGTCGACATGATCTCTTTTATGAGAAAGGGAAATATGTTGATTTTGCTTGTTGCTTTTATGTAATGTACCTGTACAGATCAAAGTGTTTTGATTCATGGCTCTGGTAGAAAATTATTACTTTTATCATTACAATCGGTTTTGTTGAGTGTCAGGAAATAATTAAACTTTTGACAAATCAATAAACACACCTAGAGTTCGTTTCATTATCTTTTCGGTTGTTAAGGAGGAAGATCTGATATAGATTCATTTCAAGAGTGTACTGAATGATTTCATTAATTAAGTTTATTCTAGGAATAGCATGACGTTTTATCTTATGAAAAGGTATTCAGTAAACGAAAGAATATAAGATTTGTCAAAACAAATAAAATCCGTCCTTTATTCATAAAATTCTATGAAATTTTGTACATGCAAGTGGAACTGATTGAAACTCGCCACTTTTAAGTTCATCTTGGAAAAACAAGAAGCGTTCGTCTTGCCTGTTTAAATGTTAATCTTCTATCAAAAAAAAAACCTAAATAATTCTGTGTGATTTAATGAGAATACTTATCATAGATCTATAGATGTGGTGAATCTTGCGCTAAACAGAAGTTGTTCTATGTACAGAGGAAACATTACTTTGGTAAGAAATTGATGCTAAAACATATTACTGAAATAAAACGTATATACAAGCATAGCCCGTTAAAACAAACTACATGTGAAGTGTCATAAGCATATCTTATAGTGAATTTAAATAAAAATAAAACGTATACTTTATTGACAGAAGGACTTCATCATTATCGAACAATGAGAACATTTGTACTTCTAGGTACTGATAATAACATTACTTCATTCACACTCCAGAAAATACAATTGTACATTTAAAAAATATATCACATTTGATTTGAAAAACAAAAAAATAAATAAATGATTTGAGAGGTTTTGTTGAGAAAAAGATTTCAATCCCATTTTATTTTTACAAACTGACACTTTAAATACCCAATAATTTTGAAAAATAATGGACCTCGCTTTTCATAATTTTTGTCCACTCATGACTGTTTTATGTAGAATTTGTCCAAAATCAGTCTCCAGTTTAAAAATAAATCGTTTAAATTCATTAAAATACAGTTTCACCATCACCTGTTTATGCAGTGTATCTCTTCACTCTAATTTGATACCAAAGATAATGCTAAGAATAAAATCAATATAAAAACAATGCAAGCTGTAAACAAATAAATTAATGATACAAAGATTCCAAAAGCCCCATTTAAAATCAGCTTTACGCAAAATCATCTGTCGTTATAATTATTAGTTTATAAATACAACTAATCGTTGGATTGTATTTCGTCTAACATGTTTAATATGATTTCCGATGCCATTGCTTTTGTAATCATTATAAATCTGACTAGTGTAACGTCTTTCCCCTGATCAATGCACGTGGCTCGTGGCGGATATGACCGGTTAACAGGGGTGCTTCCTCCCTCTGAGAACCTGATCCCCTCTCTAGTGTCTGCAGGGGTAAGATTTTGCCCTGTTTAAGATGTGTTTGTTGAGGAGAAACGACATTAATCACCGTTATCTTTAAACGTTTTCCTTCTCATTTACTCTAATCCATTACGTATAGGTTTAAAATCTATCTAATCACCTAAAAACACAGGCTTTCTGAAAGTCTCTAAAGAGATGCATTTCTTTTCCTGTAGTTTTGGACATAGATAAACTAAATTTCAATTCACATCGGTGACCTTTGTCACTTTGTTAGGGGTACCAAAGATTTGAAAAGGAGTAATTGGTTAGTTTAAGATTTTCATTTTTATAATTTCTTTATTGAAAGGGAATAAATAATTTAGAAAGCTTAAACTCTTAGCCAAATGCTATGCTGATTTTGGAAAAAAGACATCTTTAAAGGGGAAAAAAATCAATTCTTTTGAACAGTGACCCTAAAAAATACTTAATTGTTTTAACAATAAAATACCATAGAACCATTAGTAATATTAGAGAATATAAAAATCCAAGAGTTTTTGCTATGTTTGTGAAATTGATTTTGGTAAGCTCCTCAATCTCCTGCTCTTCTAAGAGGTTTAATCTGAGGAAAAAACGGCAACTGTGTGTTTGGTTTTCAGATTTATGATTATTTGTTTGTTAGCCTTATCAATCAATTTTTGAAAAACATTTGGTCACAGTCATAGTTAATTAACTTTGAGAAAAGTTGCCTTGAGAAAAGTATCAGAGGACAAATGCAGTTTTTTCACTTTTTTTTTTCGATTTGAAGTTTTTAATCTGCCTTGGATGATTCATTTCGGTGTAAGTGTTTACGTTAATTTTTTTTCTCTTGTAATGACCTTGATTTATTTCGATTCAACCAATTCATCCTACACAAAAGTGATTTGATAATCAGTAAATGTATACAAATATGAAAAAAGTAAATCGTGTTGTCGGATAAAAGGTTTAAGTTTTATAAACCGGTTGATAGGCAATGAACTCAGAAATAATATAAGGCATTTTTGCACTCTTTTTGAAAATGTTCTGGAACATCACTTAAGCTGCAAAGAGAATCACAAAATTCAATCCATGACTTATGACTGGATTATTCTGTATGATTATATATCTTCCCTAATAACAAAATAAAAAGTTATTGTCCTACTCCTGATATTTATTTCTCAGACAGAGGAACGCGTAACTAATTGCATCATAAGTTCAGCTTATGAAAAGAATACAAAACGTGAGATCAGACCATTTTATTTCTAATTTCGGAACAAAATCGTGTGACATTGATGAATTAAAGCTACAATGATAGAGTCATTATCAGCTTGTTGCATTTCTCCCACTCTTGTCTGATTGAAAAACCTTCCCACTGCGGAAACCATGTCGTAAAAGGACTCTTATAAAAGAAACCACACGTTCATTATACTATTAGTTTATTACAAAAATATTCAGGGTATAAAGGACAATAATTGACATCTTATATTTTTTTATAGAAAATTGTTCCATGCTACAAAAATTAGTGTTTTTACTTATTTCAAAAAGATAAAGCCCAAAAGTTAAAAACGATTTTACACAAATTGTTGTTTGAAAACATATTTCACTTTGAAAGGGATATTGATTTACTTTCCATAAATTGTCATTTTAAGTAATATAATTTGTTTTTCAGTGCTGGACACAGCTAGCCTGTTTCTCATTGAAACTGAAGTTTATCGGGTTCTTAATGAGTAAATGTTACTGTTCTGCCTAATTAGACCGATAGACAAGAATCTATCAAGAAATACCATTCAAACACTCTAATTTTTACAGGTTGTGCGCATGCTGGTTGTGGTAATGGTGCTGTTCGGAACTCTATGGCTTCCGTATCGAATCGTTGTTGTGTACAATTCCTTCCAAGAGAATCTGCAGTTACGGGACTCCTGGTTCTGGCTTTTCTGTAGAACAATGGTTTTTGTCAACAGCGCCATTAATCCTATTATTTACAATATGCTATCCATCAAATTTCGCCAAGCATTCCGGAATATAATATGTAAAGGTTAGACACTTTTAAATGTTATTAAAATCATTGCATGTTTTACGTCGTCCTAATGTTGTAATTTTGTGTTTTAGTGATTGTATTTGATAATATCTGGAATGGCAGTTTATTTTATTCTTAAAGCACATTTTAATTATTATTCCATTTTGATTTTCAGCAGAGACACTTGCAAAAAATGATGCGACTACTTCTTTGGATATCAATCAAAGGTACCTTTAAATGAAACTTGTGTATAATCATATATGATTTTTAAAATACATGTATGTAATCACTGCACCACTGTATTCACTATATTTGCTTGAAATTGAATTATCAATTCAATGTTAAAACATAGAAAAAGTCACAAATATAATCACAATTACAAAAAAAAATCTTCTTGACTTAAGGAATCAACAAATCCCAATGTTATCAGTAACAACAAATAAAACAAATCTAGTTTAGAAGAGAAAAAATTAGGTGCTTCAAATGAAGTTATAGTTCGTACACAACTCCCTATTTTATTAATCACATCTTTTACTTTGACTGGAATGAAATAAAATATAAGGAAGTTTACACAAATAACATGCATCAATTTCAGCATTTTCAGTAGTCCATTGTCCTCTTTAATTTCATTATCAGTCTTAAAAGAGAGAATTTGATTTGAAAAAGAGATATTGAAAGGCGGTTTCCGTTTTCAAATTTAAAACCTTGGGAACATGGTTGTTGTGGGATAAATTATAGGATTACTTGCATTTCTTTCCGTAAACGATCAGAGAACGTTAGGGCAGCTTATAAGAAAGACAGGCAACTGATGACTTTATTTGTTAGATATATGAAACTTTATCTGAAGAAAAAATTTAGTCAGTGGACGTTACGTTTGAATCAGCTTTGTATCTGTTGTGTTAACATCTTTATGTTCATAGCTTTATTTCAAAAGTAAATACATGTAATACTTAACTGTAATTCAGGCACTGCATGCAGCAATGTAACAAATACCAATATTGTCATGCATGTTGTAGAAAACTGAACTTCATCTCCCTGTAATGTACAAAAGTGACAAATATAATTAAATGACAGTGACCCCAATACAATTTTTAAAAAAGGGATTAAATTACTAGTATACAATACTTCAATTAACTTAAAGTAACTTACCTTCAAATCTTGGCTTTTGCTATCAAATTGAATTAAATTCAAACAATTTATTATAAAACGTCTTTACGATAAATGAGGTATTTCCAAAATCGCTGTCTCCATGTTTGTATAGAAACATCTGCAAACTGTCAATGTTGCTATTTTTTTTCTTTCTACTCGTATGTTTTTAAAAAGCTATTTTTTAATCATGAAAAGGAGCACACGGCGGTTGTCATCAGGGGATGCTCACTCGCCCTTAACACCTGATCCCACAACTGATGTTTCAGACGTCCGTGTTTGCTCTACTCTTGATTTGTATTGTTTAATAGACTTTTAATCTTGGATACTGTGTGTTATCTTCATATATTTACATTAAACAAGTGCACTTGAAATCGGTGCAAAAGTAGTTAAACAATAATGGAATACAGATTTAAAAAAATGAACGAAGTTTTAAAGGAATTCCCAGCAAAGTCTTACAATGTTTTTAAAGCTTAATCTTCTTTTGCAGACAAGGAGAGAGTGTCGTTTAATCAAGGATGTGATACTTCCCTTCAGCTATCGCGCATGTCTCGAAAGTCATCTAGATACTCTTTTACTGCTGAAATGCTGATGAATGGCCGAATCGTTCAAGAAGAGAGACCAGTTCCATGGACTAGAAGTTTCACTCGCTGAAAAGAAGATAGAATTAATTGGTTGTAATAAAAATGGATAACATTTTTTAACTATGGTCGTGGTATGGTTTAAGATATTAATTTAGACATTAACCATTTATGGTTATGGTGCTTGATAATGAATGAACTGAAAACTATTCTCACACCCAAGAGCTAGAAGAATTTGACATTCCCAAACATAAGGAGACATTTTGTCAAATTGACATACGCAGTTCTTATGTTGCGTTTGGAAAAAAAGGAAATTTTATGACACGCCATAATTCAGTTAAGTTTTGCTTTTGATCATTTAAAAAATTAATGTTCGACCATCTTCATTCCTTATAATGTAGAAAACAATTTCTGTCATTTTTTGTATGCCAATTTTCTGAGAAAACAAAGTTTTGGTGAAAGATATGATTACATTTTTAGAATCGCTAAAAGAATACTTCGGATCTTGACACAAAAAAATCAAATGTGACGTATAATACTGTAATGTAAAGCAATTGAATTTTTTTATTATATGAATACATATTAATCGCTAAAGGAAAAATTCGGCTCTTGACACAAAATCAAATATGACATATATTGCTTTAATGTAGAGTAATTGATTATTTGACTATGTAATAGAAATGACTTGTGCCATACTAAAGTAGACAGATGTGATAACGTTGGTCACAAAAATAATTAAAATTTTGACTTCAAAAGACTATTGTGGATTTTTTTGTTTTGTTTTTATCTTTTGTATTTGTAGAAGACCAAAAATATAGTGTACGTAGTTATCTTGAAGAAGAGGATATTTTCAGTAAAAAAAATGGTTACGTTAGTTAACAGGAAAAGCATCAAGGACTGCCTGGTTCTCTGGCAATAAAAATAATATTACGTAATTCTTGTAAAAATGAGAAATGTATTGAAACATTTTCTATTTGCATTGTATATTTTTCATTTTTTTAAAAATTCTAGTATGATATTTTTGTGAATTCTATAAATTTGCTTCTGGAATTATAAATCTTATTTGTACTCTATATTTCGTTTTATTTACTTTCTTTAACTGTTAAAGAGCATACGAGTATTCTTTAACTAATTATTTCCATTGTTAAATTTTATTTATGTTCTATATTTTTAATTGTTATGCTATAGTTTTGTTTTTGTTTTGTATATTCGTTATTTTTATTCTATAAGTTTCCTATGGTATTTTATGACTTAGCATTTTTATTATATGATATTGTTTTATTCTTTTGTTTTCTATTTATATTCCTTAATATTAAATTGATATGATTTTACAAATTACAATTGGAAAAGTAAACAAAACAACTGAGAAAATATATAATATAAATACTACTTATAAGTTTAACACTACAAATGAAAATTTTACAAAATTTTCGAATTTTTCAAAAGATAAATAATACAATGCAAATTGAAAATTACGAAGTAAAAAAATTGAAACATAATAGAAACTTCAGACTTATACAATACAGATGGGAATACCATAAAAAATATGGGGATAAAGAGCAGTACTCAAGATCAAAAGTCCATAAAACAATACAAAATAGGAGCAGAGCAAACACGGACCTCCAAAACAGAGGTGGGATCAGGTGCCGTGGAGGAGAGAGCCTCCCCTGCTAACCGGTCACACCCGCCGTGTGCTCCTAATCAGGAAATTAAGAAAAAATCCTTCGTCAATTCAGTGTATAAATAATGGTCTTACAATTAATATGAAAAACGCGCCAACATTTGACTCAGTGATAATTGTATTTGCTGACAAGGTCATTGTATCGATCATACAACTTAAAAATGATGGTTTTTTACGAGACTGCTGATATTCTAGTTTCAAAAACTTGTCAATAATTTACCTCGTTTTAGGAATTTTTCGAATATAGAGCACGCTCTTGCGTATCGAATCAACTGAGAGATATAAACTCCATATGCAGGTGATGGAGGTATATTGCTGCATAAATAAGGGCAGTTAAGGATAGAAAAAATAAAATAATCACATTTATCATAGAGCTTAGTTGTTAGATTACCATTTACGTCTTTTTCAAGTAAAATATCCAAATATGAAACAGATGTGTCAGACTCTTTGATATTTTTATCTCAAGCTCGCCAGGATACATGTATATCGTATCGACAAAAGAATGGTAATTACAATTGTTAATTGACAATGCATCGTCGATATATTTAAATGTCGAGTTGAAGGTCACAGCAAGAGTTTCCTTCTTTCCAAGCATAAGATTCTACACAAATTCTGCTTCATATGCTTCCTTTGTCTGCTTCATATGAATACAAAAAAATAAGTCTGCAAATACTGGGGAGCAATTAGTACCCTTGGGTATAAAATAACAATAGATTTTGGAAGACCTTTTCACCAAAAGCAACATAGATATTGTCAATCAGGATTTCAAGAATCTTTTTGAAGTCATTTCAGAGGACTTCTGTGTACAATCAGAATGCTTATAACAAAATAATTTTGTAAATGACCAATGACAAGGTAAGTATAATTGATAAGTTCCATTTTTAAAGAAAAGAGCAGCTGTCAATCATAATCATAAAAAAGTCTGGACTTAAATTTATTGTGAGGAATGGTTTTGTATAAATTTTAAAAGTCGTAAGTTTTTAAGATGTTGATTTTGGTAAAAATCTTGTGATTTCTAATTGTCCAAAAGTTTCTTGTATTTTTTCAGTGTCCTAAATATCCACATATGATTTATACCACCTATTGAATATATTGTTGCACAATACTCTTGAGGTTTCTTCTTCACTACTGTTAATATCTTAGTGAGGAGTAAAGAAAGAAGATTCTTATGAAGTTTACGATTCCAATATTATATATACATGTAGATATATCGTCTGGCGTCATCTTCAATTTCCAAGCCAGTTGAAGGATCGGGGTTATCTATATCTAGATTTTTTAAAATAAGTGATTTAATGGCCTCATTATTAAGTATATTTACGTCACCTGAAATAACGTGTCACGCAAGACTATATTTATGGGGTAAAGAAGAACATGAACACGATAGAGGATTATGTTTCAGATACTTGTAAAGTGTTTTTGTGATAGAAAAGTTTGGAAGCAATAGTCGATGTATATATTTGAAGGAAATACAAGGTGTAGTCTTTAACTTGAAATATGTTGGAATACAAAACTTGACCCTTTTGTGACTAAAGATATTACTTATATTATCTGTGTCAATTCTTTTATTGACATATTGAAGTTTATTTAAGGAAAAGACATATAGTGTTTGCTGCTTTTTCTTCTGTAAAACATGGGTTTTAAAAAGCCAATAATATGCAATATCCATAATCACAGATCCGAGCCTATATTCTGGTGTCGAGGAATCAAAAAACGGGCTTTACTAATGGAAATTTATACAATACAAACAAAAAAATTATACGATACAATTGTAAAAAAATTACATAGTACACGGAAAAGAAAGAGCATGTTTGACATTTCATAACATTAAAAGTTTTTAAATGCAATTCTTACTTTTTCATGATTTCTTTACTTCTGTGATTTGAATTCATAAATTATATTGGTAAAGATTTTATTTAAAAAGAATTGAACTTTTGATATTTTCGATCACGCAAGGAGGACACGGTGGGTTTGACCGGTCCGCAGGGGATGCTTACTCCCTATATCACCTCATCTCCGATGTCTGAGGCCTGCGTTTGCTCTTCTTCAAAATTTCTATTGTTTGATCGACTTTGTCCAAGAGCAAGACCAATTCTTTTACGACATTTTCTTTTTTGTTTTAAATCTAAATAAGTTATTAATTAAAAAAAATGTTTTCTGTGAATTTGTTTTGCAAGTTTGCCGGTGAAGCGTAAACATTAACAACAAGAAACCTCGTGCACTGTTTACAAAAAAGCTTACGTTTCACTGGCATATTTAATTGTACACAACACTGGAATAACAATATTGGTGTGCAAGTTTGGCTTTTGCAAGACTGAATTTTATAGACTCAAATGGGAAGATATCCATCTGAGCTGATAAATTACATGTAAGACTAAGGTTGTTTAATGGATTCCTTATGCAAAATAACGACACCTTAGTCCGTGTTTTTAATCTGCACTGAGTTAACTATAAATCAATTAACTAATCTAAATTCTATTTAAATATCAAAAATTAACTTAAAATATTAAGGTAAAATGACATTTAGACTAATCCACTGTTTACATGAAAAGGCCTACAGGTAGTCATTAAAAGAAAAATAAAGAACGATAAGGAGTGAAAAAAGTAACAAATGGAGTAATTTCCATTCCTAATTGTTCAATAACACCGTATCCAACGGGTAACGCGGGAGAGTCGCTAAAAAGTATGGGGGAGTCGTTTTTAACGTATGGGGGAGTCGATTTTCACCGCTTCGGAGTCAGAAGTGATGTGGATCCCGTCTTTTTTCGGTATATGTAAGATGTATTTACAAAAAAATTAGCCCACGGAAGGTAGCAATAGTTAAGCTTTCTGTTGGTCATTTGTCCGGCTAGCAGATACGTCTAGTTTTCTCAAACACTTCGAAACTATTCGACAGATTTCATATTTACCTTGACCGAGTGGTTAAAACATGCATTATTTGCACAATCTACGACTAGTGTAGGGGTCATAACAGTAAAAACTGCAAAAGCAAAGGTTAATCTTTCAAATGCAACAATTCAAACTTTGCTTGACGTTATAAAAATTGATAATTAAGACATTTTCTCTTCAGACAGTAATGGTTACGTAGGAGGGAGTCGTTTCTGAAAAAACACAACGCATAGGGGAGTCGCAAAATAAAGTGAAATGCATACATAATCGGGTGTTTTAGTTCAAGAATATATGTCAATTGGGTTATATATCTTCGGAGCAGCACATGTGCTTGGGGACAAGACCCTTCCCTAGTTAAGTATGTAATTTTCTTACACATCACAAAAATTCAAAAAGATCACGAACCCTCACTTTCAACGACAACCTCTCCATGAAAAAAGAACAACCAGATTTATAATATGGAAAATTTCTTCAAAATAATATCAACCATTTTTTAATTAGAAAAGTGGAAATCTCTGGCGCATCATTCCCGCCCCTTGACTTCTTTTTTTCTTGGGGGGTGGGGGTTGAAATTTTTAAACTGGTATATGCTTTCAATTTTATCGACATATAAATAGCCCTTTGATGAGGTCGATCCATAGATATATCGACTTCACAGAAAAGCATATCGACCGAGCACGAAGTGCGAGGTCGATATGCTTTTCTGTGAAGTCGATATATCTATGGATTGACCGAATTAAAGGGCTACATTTGTTATATTATTTTTAACATAGATTGACAAAACACAATTTGAAAACGTTTCTGTGAAAGTTTCATTAAATATCACTCAGTGGTATAAGAGGAGTTGCGGATAATAGATGGGTACCCCAAAGCGTAACAGACGGACGTGCAGACATTAACTGCCTAACGGTATTTAATTTAAAATGCTGAAAATTTTGGAATATGCTACTGCTTATCCGTGCAGAAACAATATCAAATGTACATGTAGTATATAAAGTACTGGTATATACTCATGCACATCACAATAAGAAACGATTAATACATGTTTTTATTTTTACATGTACATATTGCTTAATATATTGATCTTTATTCATATTGCATTTTACTGAAATTATAAAGTTATCAAAATAATTATGTATGGAAGCATTTAGCAAAAGAAAAGTCGAAATTTAAAATAATAATAAAATTCAATTGTGCGACTCCCCTATGCGTTGTGTTTTTCCAGAAACGACTCCCCCTACGTAACCATTACTGTCTGAAGAGAAAATGTCTTAATTATTAATTTTTATAAAGTCTAGCCAAATTTCAATTGCTGCATTTGAAAGATTAATCTTTGCTTTTGCTGTTTTAACTGTTATAATCCCTACACAAATCGTAGATTGTGCATACTATGCATTTTTTTAACCACTCGATCAACGTAAATATGAAATCTGTCGAATAGTTTCGACATAGTTGAGAAAAATAGACGTATCTGCTAGCCGGACAAATGACCAACAGAAAGCTTAACTATTGCTACCTTCCGTGGGCTAGCTGTTTTTTGTAAATACATCTTACATATACCGAAAAAAGACGTGACCCACATCACTTCTGACTCCGAAGCGGTAAAAATCGACTCCCCCATACGTTAAAAACGACTTCCCCATACTTTTTAGCGACTCCCCCGCGTTACCCGTTGGATACGGTGAATAAAGAAAAGACCCCGAAGATTAATATTAAGGTAGGATTCTTCTCATATTTCTTGTATTAAAAAATCAATGAAATTTTCACAGAATCAAGAAGACAATATCGGTAAGTGATAGTATCAGTTAGATTAAATTCGACCGTTTTATATTAGAGGCAAGGTCAGGTCAAGGTCATTATCTTTTTCCTTGACATTATGAATAAAAAATACTGTTGCCAATCATGTGATGGCTACTTCTTTTTCAAACGTTTAGAGATTGTTCTTTTTGCATAAAAAGATATAACTATATGGGTCTATAGCATGATGTTACCAAACTTACATAAATAATTTAACTAACCTGGATATTGGCTCATCCGAATTTTCTCTGTTTTTCTTAATTTTTAAGGATATATTTTTTAATTTTGATATGCTTCCTATATTTAACTTTATTTTCACATATAATAAAGTTGTCTTATAAATGTACAAAAAGATATAAAAACAAAAAGTTTTGATCGTTTAATAAGAGAGAAAATATACTTTTTATGGATTTTTGGCTGAAATCTGTACTCTGATTGGAAGCGTTTAAAAGCTACATAGGTTTAATTTGTTTGCAAAATCGTATCTATTTGATATATTTTACAACTTTAGTCCCTTATTATTAATTTAATTTACATTTGAAAATTTCGTCAAGTCTTTGATTGTGTTAAAATTATAACTAAATTCATTGTTTTATTATAATTTTGAAAGGCAAAAAGAGGATATTTTCATACGCCACTATTCCGCCAAAAATATAGTCCCTGCTAGTTTTCAAACGCAGTTTTCCATTTCTATTTAAAGTTAAACAATTGTGATGAGGAAAGAAAAATATGGTCTTTTAAATCCCTTAAACCTAAATATACAAAACATATGAGCAAATATACTTTGAATGTTTCATCTAGTCAGAAACCAGAGAAGAATCCTACCTTAATTTTATAGTTTAGCATTCTTTCATATTAGGTTTAAAAAAGCATTCCTAATGTTAAGAACCATTTCTTATGACTTTTAAGTGCAACATGTGCATACCACTTGTGAAAAGTGTAGTTTTAACACGCTCATTTCTTGTTTAAACTCTTATAAACGTTAAGTCGTGGGGCAAACTTTGAACAAGCCCAAGACACAATAAGTAAACGTTACACACAAGACACAGCTACAGTCCCCATAAGTAGGACATAATACACAATTTCCTATGGGTTGCTAACGCCAAGTGTAACAATATTTGATAAAGTTTATGGAGTGTGCGTAAATTTATGCATTACATACATATTTGCGTATCTTAAAGGTATGACTAATTAACTAATAATTGATACGGTAGCATCCGCTGAATTTAACAAACATGCAAATACAAACGTTTTGATCGCATTCAGTGCACTCTTACTTGTACTACCATTCTGATGGCTACTCTTAAGTTTTTGAAATCTTATCTTTTACGCATAAAACGTAGTCTAGTGTTTTCAGACGTTGGCATACATAAGTTGATGCTGTATATTGTTGCATATTATTATGTGACACGCCTTTTAGACTAGCTTGATTTTAAATAACTTAGGTTTTTACTCGTAATTGCATAACTGCAGGTACCTCTTTATTTGAGGTAGTTAAAATGTAAGGTAATTTACCTCAACACACCACAAAAAAGTTATGTCCGAAATAAGGTATTTTATGACTTCTTGCTGATGTTGAGAATGCGTATCTTAAAGCATGCTTTATATTATCTTGTCAATCTTGAAGATGGTAGTCATCGTATTTTTTCAATTGACAATAGTCATATTTTCCTTTTATTAGTTGATACTCATATATTCCAGTGAACCTAAAATAAAATTAAACCATAGAGTCTGCAATGTTAAATTTTATGTTTTGATGTTATACCAACTAATAAATAGATTGAAAAAGATAAACAAGATGACTTTAGTCTTTTGATCATCAACTTTCCAGTTTAATTAAAGAAATGCAGGAAAAACGAGATAACTTTAGCTCACATATCATCAGCTTTACATATTAAAAATTCGCTTTAATCTATTTGCTGATTATATATTCCAACATATTCAAGAGCTATGTTCGATAATGGAGGATGTGGTTGGTCAACAGGGATACTTACTCCTTCATGGCACTTGATCCGACCTCTTGAATGTCCAGAGATGCTTGTTTATTCCCCAAAAACATATTTGTATTGTTTGTATATTTTTTAAAGATCGATCATCGTTCGTAAAATACATTTAGAAAATTTCCATACATAATTTTAATCACTGAAGGAATAAATATACCTGTAAATTGATACAGGTTTAATTGTACGGAGTAAATAGAGTTTGATACAAATAGTTTGTAAATTTTTTTTATAATATTAAAATTCCTATGAATTAAATTGCACAAATCATTTGGAGAAGATAATTTGATTAATTTTCCAAGAAAATTCTTAATTTCATTTTTTAAAAATTATAAACAAACATTGATAATAAATTGAAGTTAAAATTCAACAATCTGAAAGATATTCATCGGCAAACTTTTTCACACTATCTTCATAGCTAGTAAGTTTATACTTTTGCACACTTTTGACGACAAGTCGAAAGGTTAAGTTTCTTACAGGCTTGACAATACGAACGTCGGAGTACATCTGATTCACCTAAACTGTTGCAGGTTGTTTGGCATTGGATGTAGGAATACCAACATGTACAAAAACAACGGTCTCCTCTACAGCCATCAGAAAGAGATATCAACATCATTACCAATACAAAGCGAAAGTACATTTTGAAATCCTGGAAAAGTATGAAAAAAGTTCATTTAAAGAGCTAAAGCCACGAAGTGTCAAAATTTGCCCTGACACCAAAATAAATGACATTTTATTCTGTGATAGTGTAGACTTTGTGGATAATAACACAATTTATTTTTTTAATGATATCTTTTCCAGTTTTCTTTTTATAGTCGTTTGAATTTAGCATTGTTTTCAAGTGAAATCTACGATTAAGTGTCTAAATAATACTGTCCTGTTAAATGAAATGAAACATTTTAAAATGAAAAATTAAGAGGAGAAAAGGAGGAAATTACTCACGGTATAAGTATAAGCTTTATTAACAGTATTGATCTATCCTTTAAGTCATTAAGTCATTACTGATCAGTCTTAGCTGTATAAATAAACTGCTTTGTTATTATATAGAATTTCTAAAAGTTTAATATTCTTAGACCAAGCAAATTTCATCTAAGATTTGCAAAAAAAAAAAAAAAAAAGATAAATATAATAAATATATACATATGTATGTATACATTTTATCCATATATATTAAAAAAAAATTGGCGACACCTATTTTAACACTAATCACCCATGGCATTTAAACAATTGTCGTTGAATTTTAGAGGACTACGATTAAGAATCCCAAAAGTATTTTTTTTTGTATCTTAGAGAGGCAATGCTTCATATACATGTATTGAATTCTAAAATGAAATACATCTAAACAAACAAGAAGAGTGTAAATTATAATAAAATTACCGGTGAAGTAAATGTTACCTGTATAAACTCCTGTTTCAAGGGTCTAAAATGGAATCAAGACGTTGGCGTTTTGTTTATTTTATTTAGTTTCGTCAAGGTAATTTTTCAGGTTTTTTTCGTGGTTAATTCCCAGCTTTCAATCGTAGAGGGAAGTTCTTTATTTTTCAGATAGGATAATTTACGTATCAGTGATCGTTGTTTTTTTTTTTTTGGTTTTTCGATCATTCAAGAACTTGTTAATTGTAAGAGGCAAACGTATGCAGGACAATCTCCCTCTCTTTCTCTTTTAGCTCACCTGATCTGAAATCCAAGGTGAACCTTTCTAATCACCCCTTGTCCGTCCTCTGTCTGTCTGTCTAGCTGTCCGTTCGTCTGTTAACTTTCACATTTTCAACTTCTTCTCAAGAACCACAGGGCCAATTTAAACAAAACTTTGTACAAAGCATTCTTGGGTGTAGGAAAGTTTAAATTTTCAAAATGAAGGGCCAAGTCCCCTTACAACAGAAGAAAATCACGAATAGACAATATTAGGTTTTGGTTAATAAAAATCGTCTTCTCAAGAACCACTGGCCCAGAAAAGCTGAAACTTTCACAATTTTTTGCGACACCTTATCTTCACGTGATAGCCATTAGCGAGATAAAATTTTCAAGAATTGTGGTTATTGTTCTATTTAATCTCAATGAATTCTATTATAGGCCAGAATTATATTTTCGCAAGTACATTGACTCTCGTATTTACAATGTACGCCAAAATGAAGTTCTCGCGAATAAAAAGTGATTTACAGTATGTGGAAGCATCATGGAGTAGTGTTGTTTCTACATTGTTCAAACCCTGACCCCTGGAGTAGGGCGGGGATGCAATAGGAAATCAAAGTTTTACACTGAAATATACAGCTCAACGAACTTTTTTAAGTCACATGGTTTTTTGCACAAAATAAAGTAACATTTTTCTCGCAATATAGCTTAAAATTATCGAGTTTCAGTACGAGACAAAACCATTATAGTATTGAATTGTTTCATCTTAAGGATATCCGATCCTCAGCCAGGAAGAATAACTCCAAAATTTAATAATTTATTTGAAATCCCTCAAAATGAAGCTGGAAAATGAATTTTTGTCGTGCAAAAATTTTCATTTTATTCATCTTTATAAGATTCAAGGTTTTTGGAAGTCTTAGAAAAGGTCTTTTAAAAGTTGACATTTGTACCCTGTAAAAGGAAAAGAATTAATACAGTTTTAGGGAAATACGAATTTCTTGATTCCAGTCTTATATACCAATGCTTTTTAGCAAGATATGAAATAAAAAGTGATTTGTGGTGTCTTGCAAGCAATGGTCTTTTACACCATGTATTATAAAATACATGAAGGAAATAGAAGAGAAAAAAGGATAAAAATCATGACAATTTCTCTGAATGCCTGGATACCTATCGTTTTTTAACCTAAAATATATTTGTTGATCAATTTGCAATTAGAAAATGCATTGCTGATATTGCAATTCGCTTTTCCTGCAAAAATATTGGACATTTGACAATTTTCCCTATATAATATGATTAACTTTAATCTTTAACTTTAAAGAAATACTGTGGGTAAATTTACATAACTTTGTGGATTCAGAGATACTTTTATGAGTATTTTTGATTACTTAACTGCTAATTTTATAAACCTGAGGATTGACTACCTTAAAGGTGCACATTCTCTAAAATCATTATCTTTTGTTTTAAAAGTCAATGGCCTAAAGGGAAATTTGTTTATAAATTGTATGATGTTAAATGTGTATGATTCTATCATAGGTTTTTACAAATTCATTAATAAAACTTTCTTTGATACGATTTGGTTGAAATGTTCAAATTTACTTTTTAAAGATAAATATTTTCCGAGGTACTAAGCTCATTTTCCATACTTGTCTTGGTTTTGTCGAAATTCAGCGCCAAAAAATGATAAAACTGCATAAAGAAATCGTGTAAAAGGATAGGATGATAAAGTATTGTTTATCTTTCAACAAAATTAATTGTAAACATCGAAAAGAGAATTCTTTTACATTTCTGGTCTGAATCTTTGAAATGTTGCGTTGGAAGGTATCTTTCATGATGCTAGATTTCAAGAATTTAACCTGAAAATTGTCATCTTTTTAACATGGAAAGCAGTCGAACAGATGAGAAATACTTGTATCATCTTGCGCTTGTGTGATATATTAATGTTCAGAAAATACAGAAGTTACATGAAATACACTATTTCTGTTTTAAGGCAAAGCAAAAGTATGCTTTAGAATGAACGGACACAAAGACGGTTGCATTTGACGAGAAACATAGAAAAAACCATTTGGAAACTCTCATAAGTCACTTAGGTGTGCGATTTACAAAAATCAGGAACATTTGTGTCAAGCATTCTTTTTCATCATACGTGGGAAAAAAGATTCATCTGACCAAGTCATGTATTTTGGGTATCGCATTTTTTTTTATTAGAATATCATTTCAGTTAATATGAAAACAAATAATTTTGATGTCTAAGTCAACTAGTTATTTTTGCATCTTGAATTATGATTTTGGTTGTCCGCGTGGCGCAGTAGTTATAGCGTCTTCTTCAGAGTTGCGGAGTTAATTCTTGAGTCGCGGGTTCAAATACATTGCAGGACGTGGAGACCAGTCCTTCGGAATAGACTATATAATCGGAGGTCTCGTATCGCGGCATAGGTGTTGCCACAAAAAAAACTTGCTAATGACCCTGAGTTACAAGCGTACTTAAGATTTGCACCCCAAGTAATCATATGAGTGAAGAATTCTCGAGAGGAATGTAAAACAAATACAAAATTAAAATACCCCCCAAAACTGGAGATTGTGTTTGGTTGAACTAAATTTTCTGTCAATTCAATTTAAAGAAAACAAAATAAAGTTAGGAAAAAAAACCTGATTTACAATATGATTATCAACAGTCTTGTTAAAAGTCATCATTTCACAAGTTCTATGATCAAAACAATCATCTTGACAACACAAACAACATATCATTACATCGAATGCTTACTGAAATTTTTCAAAATAATAAGAAGGCCCTTATTTACACGATGATTTCTGTGTTTTCCAATCATGACAAGAGGCACAGAAGTACACGACTGGTGTGACCGGTCAACAGGGGATGCTTACTTTTTCATGGGACCTGATTCCACGTCTGATAGAGGTCATATAGGAATACAAGGATGTGCATGCAGATGTGCTGGATTCCGATTGGTTAATATTCATGTAGACTCCTATGTAATGTTATTCTTTGAAATCTTAAATGATGGAGATGAATCAATATATATATATATGTAAAATTAAACAAAAACGATGGTGATGTCTTGTCTCTTAGTTGATATTTTTTTGGTATTGGACATGACTCCTGTAAGATTTGACAATGCAAACATTGTTTTGCCCTATATTTTTCTTTAACGTACCTAAAGCTCATTCATCAATCTTGTTTAGTTGGTCGTTCTTTAATTTGTAAAACGGATTCAGAAATTCAATCTTCACACATTTATCTTATTTGTGTGGGAAAACCAGAATTAAAAAAAACAAAACAATTTCAATCAAATGACAATGATTAGGATACTATAAAAAGAATGTTCATAAATACATATATACAGGATACAATTGTGTTTTGAAAAAATACAGATTAAATATGTTTGTATTTTAAATTCGAAAATTAACATTCTTATAAATATATATTCATTACATTTATATGTGCTTTTTACATGTAATACAAGTTACTTTGTTGAAACTGAAATAACATAAAAATACAGAAAAATAACTTTTGAAATCAACATGATTTTTTTCTTCTAAGAACAAATAACTATATTATATGAAATTAACATGAAAAACGTTTCTTAAACCAAAGTGTATTTATGTATATAAAAAAAACCATTTTACTAGTAATGATATTAAAGACAAAAAATGATTTTTTTTAAAAAGATCCCGTCTTTCACAGTTTTATTTTCTTTTGAAATATAATTGTTCATTCAGACCGAGGGAACATTAAATCCCATTCGTTTGTCGGTCTATCTGACCGCCAGTCTGTCCGTCAATCACAAAAACTTAAACTTTGGTAATATCTTTTGAATGAGAAAAGATGTATATAACCTGTGTCAAGACCTTTCTAAATATATACTATAATTTTTGACCTTGTGACCCTGACCTTGACCTACTTTTCAAAAACCTTGCTCATAACTTTTGAATGAAAAGAGAGATGGTTTTCACATTAGGCCTGTGTATTGCTTGAATGTGACAAGACCTTTATAAATACGTATATACTATGATTTTTGACCCCATCATATTTCACATAATATCCCATAGAAAAATGACATTTTTACGCACAAAGGCACCGAGAGCGAGGGACCACAATTCTTTTTTTTATTTTTTATTTTCTTGTATTCCTTTGAAACAGAATATATACATCAACTGCTATCTGAAAAAAAATCACTTGTTGGCCTTCAACTCGCATAAACTGACGAAGTATTGTCACTTTCCAATAGTAAATTCATATATCGATTCATATATTAAATAAACTTAAGATAAATGATACCACATAATTTGTCACATCTGTTTCATTTTTGGATGTTTTTATGACCATAGACAATATTAATCAACTATCAACTATATTTGATAGGGATAAATTATCAAGTACATTGCTTGACAAAGGAGATGACTTCAACTTTTTCATCGTCAACATTCCTGATTTATGCATATACGCCGCTTTTTTCTGAGTTTATTCTATGCCAAAGGACATTCTCCGAGTACGATTAGCATATACAAATGTTTGGTTTGCATTCAGCGTACTCTTACTCGTAATACCATTCTGTTTGGTATTCTTTAGTTTTGAAATCTTTTCTTTAACGCATGAAACGTATTTTCAATAATTACAGGGGTACCTAACCGATCCCTCTATATGTCCGCAAAAAGGTAGGTTATAATTTCTTGCTAATATTGAGAATGTGTATTTTAAAAAGATGTTTATATTATCTAGTAAATCTTGAAGATAGAAGTCATTGCCTTTTTTTCGACAAACAATAGTTATATTATCCTTTTATTAGTATACTCAATATATATCCCAGTGAACTTGAAATAAAAATAAACCATAGATCGAGTCTGCAACGTCAAATTTCATATATGGATGTTTTGCCAATTAACGAATAACTTGTAAAACAAAAAATAGATGACTTTAGTATGTTCATAATCAACGTTCCTATTTAATTTAAGAAATTGTATGACAAACGAGATAACTTTAGTTCACACATCATCAGCTCTACATTGTAAAAATTTGCTTAAATCTATATGCTGTTTATATCTTCAAACATATTCAAGAGCTGGGTTCGCTAATAGAGGATGTGATCGGTCAACAGGGATGCTTACTCCTTCGTGGCACTTGAACCGACCTTTTGAATGTCCAAAGATGCTTGTTTTTTCCCAAATCACATATTTGTATTGTTTGTACATATTTTAAAGACCGATTCTTAAAATACATTTAGAAAATATCAATACATAATTTTAACCTCTGAAGGAAATAATAAACCTGTCAGGTTTATTAATTCAGAGTAAAAAGAGTTTAATACAAATAGTTTGTAAAAATTTATTCTGATATTAAAATTTGTATAAATTGAAAAGAAAAAATCATGCGGAGAAGATAATTTGAAGTATTTCCAAAAAATGTTCTTAATTTCATTTTTTTATATTATAAACAAAAATTTATAATAAATTGATGTTAAAATTCAATATCTGAGAGATGTTCAGCGCCAAACTTTTTCACATCATCTTCATTGCTAGTAAGTTTATACTTTTGCACAATTTTGTTGACAAGTCGAGAAGACTTCATCACAGTCTGGACAATGCAAACGTCGGAGTAAATCTGATTCACCAAAACTGTTGTAGATTCCTTTGCATTGCATGTAGGAATGCCAACATGTACAAATACAAAGGTCTCCTGTACAGCCATAGGCAAGAGATATCAACATCATTATCAATGCAAAGCGAAGGTACATTTTGAAATCCTGGAAAAGTATGAAAAAATTCATTTAAATTTTCTTAAATCGTTACCGATGATTCTTAATTGTATGAATAAACTGCATAGTTATTTAAGAGAATTTCTAAAAGTTTAATATTCTAAGTACAAGACCGATCAAATTCCATCTCAGATTTGCAAAAACAGAAAAAATAAATAAATAAATGAATAAAAATTAATATATAATAAATATTTCTTTGTGTATGTATACATTTTATCCATATATATTCAAGAGCAAAAAATTGTGGCGATACATATTAAAAAACTATTCATCCATGCCATTCAAACAATTGTCGTTGAATTGTTAGACGACTACGATTCAGAACTCCAAAAGTATTTTTTTGTATCTATGAGAGGTAATGCATTATACATCTATTTAATTCTAAAATAAAATAGATCTAAACAAAAGCAAGAGTGTAAATTATGATAAAATAACCGGAGAAATATATATGTTACCTGTATAAACTCCTGTCTCAAGGGTCTAAAATGGAATTGAGACGTTGGCGTTATGTTTATATTATTTGGTTTCGTCAAGGTATTTTTCCAGTTTTTTCTTTCGGGGTTAATTCCCAGATTTTCAATCGTCGTGGTAAGCTCTTTATTTTTTAGATAGGAAAATTTACTTAAAACTTTTTGTTTTCGATCAATCAAGTACATGTACTTGTTAATTGTAAGAGGCAAAAGTATGCAAGACAATATCTCTCTTTAAGCTAACCTGAGCAGAAAGCTCAACTGAGCTTTTCTAATCACCACATGTCCGTCGTCTGTCTCTTCGTCAATCTGTAAACATTATCAACTTCTTCTCAAGAACTACTGGACCAATTTTAACTAAATTTAGTACAAAGCATTCTTAGGTGTAGGGAATTTTAAGTTAAAGTGCCAAGTCCCCATCCTAGAGGAGATAGTCAAGAAAAGAAAACAAATAGGGTTTCATAAATAAAAAATCTTCTACTCAAGAACCATTGGGCCTGAAAAGCTAAAAATTACTTTAGATCGCTATATTTTCGCGACACCTTATTTTCACGAGATAGTCATTGACTCTTCGTTAGCGAGATAAAATTTTCACGAATTGTTGATATTGCTCTATTTAATCTCAATGAATACTATTATACGAGAGAATCAAATTTTCGCAAGCACGCTCTCTTGCGAAATTACTATTAAATAAAGTTCTTGCGAACAAAAAGTTATTTACAGTATGTGGAAGCATCATATGGTAGTGTAGATTCTAAATTGTTCAAAACATGACCCCCGGGATTAGGGCGGAGCTGCAATAGGGAATCCGAGTTTTACATTGAAATATATAAGAAAAATCTTTAAAAAGCTTTAAAAACCATCGGGCCAGAAAAGCTGAAACTTACGTAGAAGCACCCTGGGTAGTATAGATTCTTGATTGTCCAAATCATGACCCCCCCCCCCCAGGGGTTAGTTGGGGTCAAACCAGGTATTAAAAGGATAATCTGGTTAAGAAAAACACGGCTAAAGTTACTTAGGTGAGCGAGGTGGAACATTGGCCTCTTAGTTTGTTTTGTTCGTTTTTTTTTTTACAAAAATTAGGAGCATTTGTGTCAAGCATTCTTTTTCATCATATGTGGGAAAAAAGATTCATCTGAGCATATCATGTATTTTAGGTATCACAATTCTTACTAAAATATCATTTCAGATAATGAAAACAATTAATTCTGATGTCCATGACAACTGGTTATTTTTTGATCGCTCTACCTTTGAAAAAAACATACCCTTGATTTTGGTTGCCCACGTGGTTAGAGCGTCTACTCCAAAGTCGCGGAGTAGATCATTGCGTCGCAGGTTCAAACCTATTGCAGGACGTGAAGACCAGTCTTTCGGATTATACCATATAAGCGGAGATCTTGTATTGCAGTATAGGTGTTGCCATAAAAAACTCGCTATTTAAGGTAGGATTCTTCTCTGGTTTCTGACTAGATGAAACATTCAAAGTATATTTGCTTATATGTCTTATATATTGAGGTGTAAGGAATTTAAAAGACCCTACTTTTCTTTCCTCATCAGAAATGTACAACTTTAAATAGAAATGGTAAACTGCGTTTGAAAACTAGCAGGGACTACATTTTTGGCGGAATGGTGGCGTATGAAAATATCTTCTTTTCTGCCTCTCAAAATTATAATAAAACAATGAATTTAGCTATAATTTTTACACAATCGAAGACTTGAAGAAATTTTTAAATGTAAGTTAAATTGATAATGAGGGACTGAACTTTCAAAATATATCAAACAAATATGATTTTTCAAACAAACTAGAACTTAGTTAGCTTTTAAACGCTCTCTATCAAAGTGCAGATTTGAGCCAAAAATCCATAAAAAGTATTTTTTCTCTCTTAGTAAACGATCAATTTTTTTTGTTTTTGTATCATTTTGTACATTTATAAGACTACTTTATCATATGTGAAAATAAGAAAAAGTTAAATATAGGAAGCATATGAAAATAACTAATATATCCTAAAAAATTAAGAAAAACAGAGAAAATTCGGATTAGACAATATCCAGTTAAGTAAAATTATTTATGTAAATTATGTAAATTTGGTAATATTATGCTATAGACCCGATATAGTAATATGCTTTTATGCAAAAAGAACAATCATTAAACTTTTGAAATAGAAGTAGGTATACATGATTGGCAACAGTATATTTTTATTCTTAATGTCAAGGAAAAAGATACTGACCTTGACCTGACCTTGCCTCTAATATAAAACGGTCAAATTTAATTTCACTGATACTATCACTTACTGATATTGTCTTCTTGATTCTGTGAAAATTTCATTAATTTTTAAATATTAGAAATATGAGAAGAATCCTACCTTAATAGCCCTAAGTGACAAGCGTAGTTTAAAAATTGCATCCCGCATCCCAATATCAATGAAGAATTCTCGAGAGGAATGTTTAACAAATGCAAAATTAAAATAGCCCCCCCCCCAAAAAAAAAATGGAGATATGTGTATAGTTGAACAAAATATTCTGTCAATTCAATTTAAAGAAAAAAAATAAATTTTATGAAAAAAAAATTGATTTACAATATGATTATCAACAGACTTGTTAAAAGTCATCATTTTACAAGTTCTATGATCAAAACAATGATCTTTTCAACAAAAACAATATATCGTTCCATCCAATGCTGACTGAAATTTTTCAAAATAATTATAAGGCCCTTATGTACATAATGATTTCTGTATTTTCTTATCACAACAAGAGGCACCGAAGTAAATGACTGGTGTAACCGGTCAACAGGAGATTCTCACTTTTAATGGCACCTAATCCCACCTCTGATGTTTTAAAGGTCACACAGGAATACAAGGACATGCGTAAAGATGTCTGAATTCCGATTGATTAATATTCAGGTAGCCTCCTATGTTTTAAATGAAATTCTTTAATCAAAAATGATAAATATGAATCAATATAAATGTGTAAAACAGAACTAAAACGATAGTCATGTCCTTTGCTATTAGTAACTAGTATTTTGCCCCATATTTCTTTCTTTAACGTACCTTGTAATTTGTATGGGAAAACCAGAATAAAAAAAACACATTCAATCAAATGTCGTCAATGAAAAGGATTTATAAAAGAATGTTAATGAATATGTAATACAGGAATACATTAATACAATTGTTTTTAAATGCATACTAAACTAGTTTGTGCAGTATTTTGAATTTGAAAATTTACATTCATATAAATATATTCATTTTATTTATATGAGCTTTTTACATGTATGTTACTATATTGAAATTGCAATAACACATATATACAGAATGCATAAGATGTACACAGCAGGAAGAACCATTGAATCAATATGAAAAATCTTTGTTCTAAAACCAGATTACTTTTTTTACTTGAAAAACGTGAAAAAACCTGTTCAAAAACCAGATAACTATATATTTAACTTGTAATGATATTAAATACAAAAATATTAAAGATAATGTCTTTCACAGTTTTGTTTCTTTTAAAATACAAAAGTTTATCCAGTCCCTACTTTTTCTTTCAAAAGCGAAGGGACATTAAATCTCATTCGTTTGTTCGTCTGTCCGCCTGTCTGTCTGTCCGTCCTCACAAAAACTTTAAAATTCATGGTCATATCTTTTAAATGAGAAGAGATAGAGATTTCATATTACACATGTAAATAACCTGAGACAAGACCTTTCTAAATATATACTGCAAACTTTTGACCTTCACGATTGACCTACTGTGATAACTTTTGAATGGCCTTATGAAAGGGCGTTCATATTTTTCACAATATGCCATAAAAATGACATTTTACCCACAAAGGGCGAAAGCAGGGGACCACAATTCTTTGAATTTACTTGTACTCCTATAAAAAAAATACATTCATCAACTGATATATGAAAACAAAATAACTTCTTGGCTTCCAACTCGCATAAATTGAGATGTATTGTAATTTACCAATAGTAACTTTCATTCATATGTTGATTTGATATCTCCCAGTAAACTTGAAATAAATGATACAGAGTTTGTTAAAGATGACTTCAACCTTTTCATCATCAACATTCCTGATTTATGCATTAACACATCTTTTTTTCTAAGATGTTAACATTTTACAACTTATCCCCTACTAAAGGACATGCTCCTAGTACGATCAACTTTTAAATCAAGGCAGGCTACAGGCAGATAAGTTGACGTAAAAGAGATGTTAACAAGCCCTGTAAAAGCATAAATTATATTTTGCAGATAAAGTGGTTGTTATGATGACCTTCATAGCAAATATATCTTACTGGGTCGTATTTTTCTGATTAATTACTCGAAATTGCTACACATGTGTGCCTTTGTTTTTGTACTGAATTTGACGTAGGTGTATTTTTGAATTCGAAATAACAAATTTAATAATTTTATTACAACAGAATAGATTTGTCATGACGAAAAGAAAGAAATTATTATAGCGACTAAAATTCGTTATAACAAATTCGGCATTTTTCATATCGAATTGTTTGACAGGTCCTAAAATAACCGAAACTGTGTTTTATATTTTGGAAAAAAACTTTCTATAGAGATTTGAGAATCTATATGAAAACGATCGATCGAGATCTTCGGTGCTGCTTGAGTATATTGTACATTTTTTTAAAAGCAGCAGAAGAGCGGTATTTACCTTTTTTGCTTTTTTGGTTTCTTTTAAGTTGTTGATGGTTTAGTTTTGTTCATTCTTTGTGTAGCATTATTGCTCGTTAATGAAGTCAATACACAGTGCACTGGGCGGAAATACATGTTCTATGGAATGTTAACTTCCTATGTTTACTTCTTTTGGGTACCAAATTCCAACTCTGAGAACTGTCTTTGTCAAAAACAACATGTAGCATTTTAATTTCATTCATCCACAGCCAAGTTGACATAAAATACCATGTCAGTAATTTATTTTTAAAAACTTAATGGTTTAACTTCTTTTTATTTTCCGATCACGACAAGGAGAACACGGTGGGTTTGACCGGTCGACAGGGGATGCTTACTCCCTATGGCACCTCATCTTTGATGTCTGAGGTCCGCATTGCTATGCTCTAAAATTTGTATTGTTTAATGGACTTTGAGCGAGAATACTGTTTGTTTTCTCCATATGGACAATATTTTAATACTTTCTGGGAATCTGTTTTTGCATGTTAATTTACCTTTTCTATTTAAAATGAAATATTCTTTTTGTTTTTCAAACATTTAAAAACGTCGTCCATTGCATGTGACAGAAAATTAACGAAATGTACTATTGAACTGAATTTTGACGTTCACATATGAATTCCTGTTAACAACCTTTTAGTCAAATTAAACCGACAAGCAAAAAATTATCAACAACACTGGTAATTGGTCTCTTTTCATGCTTATGGCATGTGGATATCTTCACTGTATAGGTGAATAAGCGAACACAACGATTTCACTCTGCATTTATTTACTGGGTTCGAAGGCAACATGGTTTTGTTTGACTTAAAAACTAAAATGTTTGTCTGAGATTGTTAGACCAAAGGAACAGTTTCGTTATAGAGGTGGAAAAATAACATTTTGTCTGAGAATACAGTAAATATAGTCTTTGTTAAATTTTATTACATTTTCTATTGAAATCTCTTTCACTGGTAAACCCATAGCTAAACCCGTTTACCGTGTGACGTAATATATCTAAAATTTACTTGAAATATTAGGGTAAAATAACATTAAGTCTAATCCACTGTTAACATCAAAAGGTCTTGCTGAAGTCATTAAAAACAAAATCAAAAATGATAAGGGAGTAAAAAAGAAACGAAAGGGATTAATTTCATCCTTAATCGTTCAATAAAGCATGGACCCCAAAATTAATATTTGTAATATAAGATTCTTTTATTTATACCTCTAGCATTAATAAAGAATTCCTAATGTTAAGAACAATTTCTTATGACTTTTAAGTGCAGCATATGCATAACACTTGCGAGAAGTATTAAGACCGGGGCACAACAAATATAAGTAAATGTTACACACAGGAAAGAGCCACTGTCCCCAGGATAGACATGGGATATTTGCGCGTTACACTATTTTCAATGAATTGCTAACGCCACGTGTGCTAACATTTGATGAAGTTTGTGGAACGTGCGGAAACTTATGCATTACATATCTCGTTATGTACCTCAAAGGTATTTCTAACCTATGATTGATAAATGGCATGTGTTGTTTGATACTTTTTTTTATTTATCTAATATGCAAATATTTACACCTTTTTCCTTATATGACAATATTATTTAATTCGAGTGGACCCTGTTATCAAAAGTATTAAATATTTGTTTACATGTTTAAATAGGAATCCAATCTTCACAATACTGATTTCTTCGATAGAGGAAAAATTGACCTATTTCTTCTGCCACAAAATATAGTTCCTCATTTTATGTTTTCGGTATGGACTTTAACCATGGGGTATAATTTGAATATAGTTTAATCAGCATTATAGAAACCAAATTTATTTTAAGAACTAAAACAAGTGGATTTTTTTGAAATAGAGATCAAGACAAAACTCTGCTGAAAAGCTGACGCACAAACCTCGTTAAATTGAAATTCAATTCTCAAGAACAGTAGTAGGTGTATGAAATTGTATGACATATCAGATAATTTTAGGTCATCAGTTTTTCATAGTAAAAACCCGCTTTCATCTATATGCTGTTTATATCTTCAAACACATTTTTTATTTAAGAGCTGGGTTCGCTAATGGAGGATTAATCGGGATGACAGGGATGCTGACTCCTCCTTGGTACTTCATCCGACCACTTAAATGTCCGGAGATGCTTGTTTATTTCCCCCATCACATATTTGTATTGTTTGTACATTTTTAAAGATCGATCACCGTTCATAAAATACATATTAACATTTTCGTACATAGTTTTAACCATTGAAGGGAGTGATACCAGTACTCAGTAATTCTTGAACTTGATAAGTGTATAGATAAAGAATAATTAAATACATACAGTTTGTAACATTTTTTTTATATTAACAGCCATATGAATCGAATAGCACAAATCATCTGGAGTAGATAATTTGACGAATTTTCCAAGAATATTCTTAAATTTATTATTTTTTTTATTATAAACAAACTTTAATAATAAATTCAAGTTGAAATTCAATTATCTGAGAGATGTTCTTCGCCAAACTTTTTCACATTATCTTCATGGCTGGTACGTTCATATTTAACATTTTTGCTGACACTTCGAAAATTCTTCCTCACAGGCTTGACAATACAACCGTCGGAGTAGGACTAATTCTGATTCACTCAAACTGTTGCAGGTTCCTTTGCAATCCTGGTAGGAATCCCAACATGTACAAAAACAATTGTTTCCATCAAGTGATACTCCACAGCCATCGGCAAGAGATATCAACATCATTACCAAAGCAAAGCGAAGGTACATTGTTAAATCCTGGAATAGTATAAAAAGATCATATAAAACTTCTTAAATCGTTCCTGATTGTATGAATAAACTGCTTTCTTATTAGGAAGAATTTCTAAAAATTCAATACATGTATTCTAAGTACGAGACCAAGCATATAAAAAATGTCCATAAACATGTATTTTGAAGAAAAAAAAAATATTGAGTTACATATTTAAACATAATTCATCCATAAAAAATCATTGTAAGAGGAAAAGAGACTACGATTAAAAACCACACATATAATAGGTATTTAAAAGAGGCAATATTTCATATACATATAAATGAATTCTTAGGAAAAATATGCGAACAGCAAGGGTGTAAATTAAAGTAAATTAAAATGTTACCTGTATAAACACCTGTTTCAAGGGACTCAAATGGAATTTAGACCTTGGCGTTATGCTTATTTTATTTACATTCCTCAAGGTAAATTTTCCTGTTTTTCTTTCGGGGTTAATTCCCAGCTTTTCAATCGTCGTCGTAAGTGCTATGCTTTTTAATTAGATAAGAAAATATACGTATCTGTGATCGTCGTTGAACTTTTTGTTTTCGATCATTTAAGTACTTTTTAAAGCAAGGTAATCTTTCTCTCTCTCTCCTTTTTATGCCCCAGGATCGAAAGATCCCGGGGTGTATTGTTTTTGTCCTGTCTGTCTTTTGTCCACTTTAACGTAGTCCATAACTATTGAGTGGGTGGGGCTATGACTTTCATATTTCACAGGTGTATTCTTTGTGACAAGACCTTTCCATGGGTACCACCAAATTTGTCCTCTTGACCTTGGAGTTTGACCTACTTTAAAAAAAATACCACACTTCAATCTTGGCCATAACTTTAAAACAATTAAAGCTAGGGCTTTCGTCCTTCACATGTGCATGTATTGTGACAAGACCTTTTAGCTGATATAAATATTTTAGACCCTGACCTAAGAGTTTGACCCACTTTTTAAAAATTTTAACCTAAGTCATTACTTTCGAACAGTTAGAAATAGGGCTTTTATCTTTCGCAGGTGTATTCCTTGTAACAAGACCTTCCTTTGGGTACCAACACTTTTGACCTGGACCTTTGACATGCATTTAAGAGAATTAAACCCTCCCCAAGAGCAGTCATACGGGGGCTTCAGTGTATCACAAACACATTTTGTTTAATTTTTTTTTTATTCTTATGAAAAATATAATTATAGTTAACCATTACAATTAATTTTGATTTCGAGGACAACTGGTTATTTTTGGATCGATCTCTCTTTGAAAAAATTAACCTTGATTTGGTTGCCCGCGTGGCGCCGGACGTGGAGGCCAGTCCTTCGGATGTGACTGCATATACGGAGGACCCGTATCGCAGTAGGTGTTAGCACAAGAAAGAACCCTCGCTACATTATGGCCCTAGGTGATAAGCGTAGTTTAAATTTGCATCCCGCGTCTCCATATGAGTGCAAAAATTCTTGAGACGGATGTCAAACAATATAAAAAGAAAATAAACGAGCTAAACCTAGAGTTTGTGTTTGGGTGAACTATAATATTTCTGTCAATATACATATGAAAAATAAATTCACCTGTTTGATAAATTTATAGAAGATGAATCTTGTGGACACCAAAACAACTTGAAGAAAACATGTCAGGAACATTAACGTACGAAGATTTATAAAAAATGTTGATGCAACAATAATAAGATTATCAACAACAGTCTCGCTTAAGGATGACGTTTACTCAGGTTTCAGAAAACAGAAAGGAAATTTCATAAAGTATAATATATTAAATCAAAAATTGTTTTAAATGGATAAAATTACAAAGTTTTAACACAATATCAATTTTAAAATTTCATATTTTATTATTTGAAGAAAATATACAGGAACAAAAATCACTGTATGGTAATGCAAAGGAAATATGGACTAAATTTTTAATTTTTCAATTTTGTCAAATCTTTTATTTATTGCAATATTTATCAAAATGTAAAGGTTACATGAATTTTTAGACATCACTTTGCAAATGTTACATGTCCTAAAGCTAATAAATTATTTCAATTAATAAAATGCTATTAAATAAAGAAATTCAGAAATTTGAACAAAAATAATTTCAGGCAACATATTTCAAAAATTTGATCATTGACCCCATATAATGTTAATACCATGAGAATAACGGCAACAAAGGTAATATGAGGCTATAAATATTTTAAAGTTCTTATCAGTCAGATTTTTTAAATATTCGATTAAAAATGGGGAAAAATATAAATATGACAGAGGAAATTCGAACTGTAATAATTATCAAGTTTATGGCCCAAACTCTAATCGTTTCTTTATATGAAGCAACACTGTTTCATTGCAATAATATTTCAATATTTAAAGAGTTTTGTTGCTTGTAATATTTTGTGAGTGAAGAAAACAATGGTCAAAGTGTGAAAAAGTGACATATTTCCCGAGAAATATTCAGGGGCCACTAGCATGAAAAGTAGGTCATTGACCTAGTTATTTGAAATTAAAATTTAACACAAGAATTATAAGTTTACAATGTGCAATAGGTGGTTTTACGTTCTTATCAGTGGAATTTTTAGTCATCCTGAGTAAAGGTATACATTAAGTCATAATTTCCCAAGTCCTATGATCAAAACAATGATCTTATAAACTATCTAGCATAACATGAATGTCGAATGCTGACTGAATATGTTTTCAAATAATTAATAGGCACCTATTTACACACTGATTTCTGTTTTATCGTGGCAAGGAGCATACAATTGGTTTGACCAGTCAACAGGTGATGCTTACACCTCCATGGCACCTGATCCCACTTCTGATCTTCTAAGGGGTAAAATAGGAATTCAAGGAAATGCATGCACATGGGCTGAATTCTGATTGGCTAAAATTCAGGTAACTTCCTACGTTTTAAGTAAAAATCTTTGAAACCTGAAATGATGGATATGAATCAATATAAATTTATGAAACTTAAAACAAAAATGATAGCCATGCCCGGCGCTCTTAGTTGATTTTATTTTGTTATTGAATCTTATAAGATTTGACAATGCAAAAATTGTTTTTTTCTTTTTTCCTTAAAGTACTTAAAACTCATTCATCAGTCTTATAATATTGGTCGTTCGTTAATTTGTTAAAAGGATTAAGAAATTCAATTTCCCCACATTTATCTTATTTGTGTGGGAAAACCAGAAAAAAAACCTATCAATCAAATATCGTCGATGAAAAGTATATAAAAAGAATGTTAATGAATATGTATATACATGAATAAAGTTTTTATTAAAAATGCAGTTTAAATTAGTTTAAATTTTAAATTTAAAAATTAATTTATCTATATGTGCTTTTTACATGTATGTTACTTTGTTGAAACGGTAATACATATACACAAAGTATAAGATGTACACAGCTAGAAATAATCTTAAAATAAAAAACTGTTTTAATCAACATGAAAAAACTGTTTCTAAAAAAACACCCGATAACCATTTTACTTGAAATCAACATGAAAAACCTTTTTCTAAACCAAGATAACTGTTTAACTTAAAATTATATTTAAGGAAAAAAAATGTTTTTTTTTAATAAAAATCTGTCTTCTACAATTTTGTTTTCTTTTCAAATGCAAATGTTTATTAAGCCCTTATTTTTACTCATTACAAAATAATAACCACTGTTAAGGAGACATTGTAGATGCACTACGATACAGCATGAAAAAAAAATCACTTGTTGGCCTCCAACTAGCATAAATCGACGATTATTGTCACAAACATGTACCAATAGTAAATTTCGTTCAATATATCCCCAAAAACGTGAAATAAATGATACCTCGGAGTTTGCGACATCTGTTTCATTTTTGTATGTTTTATTACTATAGACAATATTAATTACCTATCAGCTATATTTGTTTGCTACATCTGTTACATATTTGGATGTTTTAATGACTATAGACGATAAGGATCAACTTTCATCTACATTGTTTAACGAAGAAGATGACTTCAACTTTTTCATCGTCAACATTCCTGATTTATGCATATACACCGCTTTTTTATATCTTCCAACTTATCCTATACTAAAGGACATGCTCCGAATACGATCAACTTCTAAATCAAGACAGGCTACAGGCAGATAAGTTGATGAAACAGAGCTCGGTTAACAAGCTCGGTTAAAGCTCGTATTTTGTTGATAAAGTGGTTGTTATAATGACCTTCTTAGCAAATATATCTCACTGGGTTGCATTTTTCTGATCAATTTTTGCAAACTGCTACACAAGTATGCCTTTGTTTTTTTTACTCATCATGACGGAAAGAAATTGTTATAACGAGTTCAGTTCTTTATAACTAATTCGATATTTCTTTTTATCGAATTCGACATTAGTTTCGACAGGCCCTAAATGGGAGACTGTAGACAAATGTCCTGAACTTAGGTTTTTGTTGTGTATATTTCAGAGACCAACATCATTTTTATGAAATTTGATTTATAAAGAATAAATTTATCAAATTTTATGATTCAGTGGGATGGAGTAGAAAATATCTTCTATAAAACTTTAAAATGGCACCAAAAAAGATCCCCACTGCTCAATGGCCCCTAGTGTTGAGTATTAATCTAAATCTTTAGCCCTCCACCTTCAAGTAGAGTCGTTTCCATATGAGTGAAAAATATCCGAAAGGGACATTAAAAAAAACTAAAACAAAAGGTAATCATATCTGATAACCTAAAATTACCATACCAAAAACAGCGTTATATATAGTTTAGTATGAAAAAGATTGATTGAGGTTTGTAGTTTTGCTAGAGTATAGTGAACATTTTTTTAAAAGCAGAAAAAGTCCGGTATATACCTCTTTTCCTTTTTTGGTTTCTTTAAAGTTGTTGAGTTTTTGGTTTGGTTTGTTTGTTTTTTGTTTAGCATTATTGCTCTTTCAATATGTCAATACACGGTGCTATTGGCGGATCTGATAGGTTCTATGGGATGTTCACTTCTTTGGGGTACCAGATTGCAACTCTGAAGTATTGTTTTTGTCCAAAACAACATGTATCATTCTAATTACATTAATCCGCAGCCAAGTTGTCATAAACTACCACGTCAGCAATTATGTCACTATATGATATATAAACGTTTTTATCTTAAAATCGTACTTCATTTTACTCTCATTTTTGTGTCACCTGTAGACACAGTTTTAGAGACAGTTAAAGGAGGATGAAGACGAGGAAGACAAAAGAAGAGGTGGGAAGATAACATTCCTGTGTTGGTTGACTGAGCATTGCAGAATCCCAGAGAGCGACAGAGAACAGAGAAACAGTGGTGGAACGAAGGTGCCCCCAAAGACATCCACGGAAGTCAAGGGATAGGTGAAAGTGAAAGTATAGACAGAGCGACACTTGGAGACCAAATTCACAATCGTCTGTTCTTCTGTCCTTTCTAAGACGAACTTTGAGAAATGAAAGGATTTGATAATGTGGCCATGTATTACTTGATACCTTGGGTTTTGTAAAATATCATTGCTACATATACCGATCTTATGAAATTTTACCTTGGTATTTTCCCAACAGTTCATTTGCCGATAAACAGAATATTTTGGTTTGATCCATGACCCACTTCCCAATTTTCTAAACGAAAATTCACTGCAATGGAACCGTGATGCTGCTTCGATAAAAAAAAATATTTTACTTTTTTTTCTTCACAAGCATAAGATATTTTGAATGAAGTTTGAACTTAAACCAATGTTCATCAAGTACAATGTAATGTTACTTAGATCTTGTTAACCCCCTTCCAAAGCAAAAGACACATAATGCATTAATATATGCTTTAATGTAAATTATTATGCCCAAACGATTACTATTCGATTCATTGCACAGTTAATCTATTATATGAAGATAAAATTGTTACATATAAATTACAAGAATTAGATTTAAAAAGTGAAAAGGAAATGGAAAAGAAGTCGCAAAGAATTTTTTTTTCTGTAACATATGTATGGCACGCCAAATTCACAAAAATGAGATGATCATAGTTTCACGATCGATAAAGTAGGTTTATCGGTTGTAAACTATAGTTTACGGACTGTAAACTATAGTTAACAACGTTAATCTATATTTTACATCTGTAAACTATAGTTAACGCGATAATCTATGTTTCACAACCGTAAACTATACTTAACACTGAAAACTATCATTTGCGATTGCAAAACATAGATTATCTGATAAATACAGTTTCACGATTTGTAAACTATAGTTTACAAACCGTTAACTATAGTTAACGATCTGATAAATATAGTTTCACGATTTGTGAAACTATGATTAACAACTCTTAACTTTAGTTAACGATCGTAAATTATAGTTTACAGACGTGAATCTATGTTTATCAACAAAATCTATTGTTAACGTTTCATTACAGACAGATAAACTTAGATTATCATTCGTAAACTATAGTTAACAACCGTTAAATATAGTTTTACAGATGAAAATTATACTTAACGAATCGTTAACTGTAGTTAACGAATCGTTAACTATAGTTTACGGTTTGTAAACTATAGTTTACAGTCGATAAACCTAGTTTATCAATTGTGAAAATATGATTATCTCATTTTTGTGAATTTGGCGTGCCATACATATGATATAAAGTCCGATTTTGTCTCTTTTTTGTTGAAACATTGAAGATTCATTTTTTACGGCAATATCTCAAACAAGTCGAGAGAGCTTTAACACAGTTTGATGAACAAACCAAATTCCACGGAGAACTTATTCCGTTGCAACCATTTTTGCAGATGTCGTAAAAGTCCCCACATCTGCATGTGCATGCGTTTTTCCGATACCATATGCTGCAACCATCGGCGAGAGACACCAAGAGAATCACTAATGCAATGCGGAAGAACATTGTTTAAGTCTGAAATTTATAAAATCAATCAGAAGAATTAAAAAGAACATGATAAATAAAGCATTACTTATGTAGATAACTTCAGAGGCGGATCTAGAATTTCAGGATAAATATGGGATGGTGTGGCAGGCCAGAGCTTTTGGATGCCAGCCTAATGTAATACGGATTCCAAATTTTTTTGGCCAAATTTAATTATTCAAAGAACATAAGATATTTTCTTTTCACTGTAATGAATAATAAGAAATTAAAAAACGATCATTTCTTTTTAAAGTCTACGGAAAGAAAACCTATGAATTACGACCTCAAAAGCACTGAAGCTCTTGCCTTGCAAGAAAACAGAAATTATACTTTTAATCATGATTTTGATTGACTTAAAAATTAAACCGCCGATGAAACTTATTTAACGTCATAGACGAGGGCTGTCCGTAAAGTTCGTGGACAACATTGATTATTACTGACATACATTGATGAAATATATGAAACTATTTTCCTTCAATTCATGTTTCATTTCATACATATGCAAATTTTAAACAAAAACAAAGCACAAATAGTAACATTTTTATCAGAAACAAAAAAGACACACTCTCATAACCGGAGCACTAAAACGAAAATTCTTGACGTTAGTCGTTACTCGACGTCAAAAGCTTTATACATGTAACTTTTCTCAACACAGTCACCGATTAACTCATTACATTTCTTATGAGCTGTTATAATCTTGCAAAATGATAATAATTAAATGTGACCTGCGTTAAACGACCCTTATGCTCGCGAGAAGCAGAAGCTAAGTTCTAGAATCGCAGAGTTAGGGATTGTCCAACGCGTCGCTGGTTCGAATGCAACTGCAGGACATTGAGACCGTACTTTCGGACGGTATAAAGGTTCCTGTGTTGCAGTAGGTGCTTGCATAAAAAGGCCCTTCACTGCTCAAAGATTTTTAGTGCGGAGCACAGGAATAAAATTATCAGCAAGTGTTGGCATCTTTATCAGAGTGAAAAGTTTTATAACAATCAAAAAAAAATATGCTTATGCTGCTTTATTATCATTTTTTTAACATTTCTTAAATCTAGATAGAATACTACTGTATCAATCGTTGGTAAGAAACAAAAGGATTTTTTTATTGGTCAGACGTCTGATTCATGAGCTAAAGTCATATTAAGAAGTGAACACCATTTTGAATAATCATCTCTCTTAAGATATTTAGCATGAAAAATAATGATAAATTAAGCTATCAATTAAAAGTTAGTTACCTTAACAAATGTCTGCACACAAATATGCATAAAGAGATTTTGATTCTACACAGATATAGTTTTCATTTTGATATTTCTTGCTTTATCATTGGCAGAGGACATCACGTGTTTACAGTCTAGATCTACTTACAGATGTGAGAATAAATGTCGTGTTGGTATATACCATTTATGTGTATAAAAATTGATTTTATTTAGATATAAGATACTGCCAGATATACAAGAATTTTTTTTAAACAAACGAACACCCCATGAAAGAAAAAAAATAGTAATTAGTTGTTCGACATTAAAAAATCATTTATAGCTTATAACGTGAATCTAGGAACTAGGGATGAAGTGCAACAAACAGCAATTTGAAAGTCACTAAAAATCTAGTTTCGCGTTCTTTTCACCAATATTCTCCATATGTATAAGGAGCACAATGTATTTGTTAGATGAATAAAAATTCTTAATCAAATAAAATTTCTTTACAAACAGTTTTTATAAGCGAGTTGTACTGCAAAATGCATCACTTTAGTTACAATTTATTCGAAGCATCATTTACAGAAGAAGATGACTAAAATAAAGTTGGAAAAGATTTTAACAAAACGCTCCTAAACAACGTACTAATCTCTCTTTTCCTAAACAGAAATATAAGTTATAATAAATGTTTGACCGTTTAGTTCTTTTGCATATTGGTACGTGCAAATATACATGCATGCATTTTTTCATTAACTGTAAACGTTAATTCTGAAGGGACAGTTTTGCCACTTTAAAGTACCAAAGCGTTTTCAGGGTATACGTTTTGCAGTTTTAAAGATATTTATATGTGTAGATTTTTACTTACTCCTCCGTGATACCTGAACTAATTCTGATGTTATAGAGGCCAACGTTTGCTTCTGTCTCGATTTGCATTGCTTTAATTAACATTTGAGCTTGATTACTTGTCGTTGACTTCACATTGTACATGTACATACGGAGTATCACTTTGTGTAGATCCACAGTATCTCTAGTACTCTAGTTTTACTTCTTCATTTGTTTTTTTTTATGTTGTGTACAAGATTTTGATGCCATGCTTCTATTTCTTTAAACAAATTGGATCCTAAAACGTATAAAAACTAAAAAAAAAGCATTTCAAACACAACTGAAGATGAGGTAAGTTTTGTTCAGACTTCATGACCAGCTGCAGATGTTCATTAAGGTTCATTAAATTTCCGATAATAAGAAATGAGATCAGCAAGTGAAATACATCTCATTAAGTTTAAGGTGACATTCTGGTATCGTTGATAAAATAATCTGTAACAGATTGATAAATGTACAATGTAGGTTGTTCTGGTAGAAAAACAACAACAACAATAAACTATAATAAAACACTACATTTAGAAATGTATCAAAATAAGAAACTTAATAAACGAATGAAATTTACAATGTTTGAAGTTTTTATTTCACTTTACATTTGAATGTTTAGTTGTAATTTTAATTTTAGCACTTTGATATTTAATAGGAACAGAGACAATGTCTTTTCTTTCTCATCAAGCGAGTTTTGCAGATGAGCTTTTGTTCCCAATTTGATCAAAACATTTATTTTTAAGGATTGTTTGCCCCACCCCCTTCCATTTATACGAGGAAACTGTGTTAATGTATGCTTTGTTGTGCTTTAAAAAAGAAACATTTTATATGAAATGAATTTGAACTGTGGTATTTTTTTTATTTCTAGTTCATTGCAAAATATAGAATCAACGAAGGAATATTAATGAATATCGTGAATTGATAAGGAGCACTCATGGACAAGCATCCTTTCGGTCTTGCCGTAAAACAACCCTTGATTAACAGAAACCCTAATGGCTGTCAATATAAACTAGAACTCTTGCATAGAAAGAAGCATGCGCATGGTTCTTCATCTGTCAGTGAAGAGTTTCATGACAAGGAATAAAATTTCTAAACGATAATGATTGCCACATATGCTTGGGTCGATTTCTAATAATTGCTTTAATTTGCACAAATCAATGAAAACGGTAAAGAGAACCAACACCGAGCGGTCGGTAAATAGGCTTCATACGTTCTTGCATATTAATTCCAGAGTTGTGTTAATCAAATGTGAATTTTAAAAAAATACTGCGAAGAACTCAATGAAAATTTAAAATCACCATCTATTTTTGCAATAAGTTCAAAATGTAATTTTCTGCCTTTTTTACAGCCATTCCCCACTGTAAATTAATTTATCTAAACTTCTCAACTGCTTCATAAATAAACTGAAACTCAAAAATATTTTAAAAGCATGAGATTGGTCATCAACAAAATTACTTCCTTGAAAAAATACTGTGATTTTATACAAAGTAGACTAAAGTTCATGTTTATAGAATACTGGAGATTCTCCGTGACAACATTCATATAGGTTTCGGCGATCATGAATACCTACATACTGTTAGAATATCGATGGGAACTAATTTTGCTTCTTTAATTGAAGAACTATTTTTATATACATTTGAGGCAGAGCTTTAACAGGAGAAATAAAATACATATCCTTCAACTCAACATTCAGATATAATGACGACGCTTTATCAATTGACTGTTAACCAATGTGTTCGCGTGCGAGAAATATCAGCTATTTACTTTGACTCGCGAAAATTAATCGTCGCTTACCATTTATTTTCCTTCAAATTTTGTAAATAATGTTTTTTCAGTCGCAAAAATTATTTTTTTGGATTAAACTGATCAATAGCGAAGAAAAGATGACGCACATATAAGTTCGATAACATTACTCCCATTCACCTATTACCTATTACCAGGAAACAGTTTATCCCAGCCACATCGTTTACCATGCTTTCATGGTTGGGTTGTCTCCTGTTTGTAGAAGCTTATGGCCGATATCAGCTACATTGTCTGACAAAGATGACGTCAATTCTACTTTCAACTTTCCGTATTTAGGAGGGTTGTTCGAAGAGTTCATGGACGATGTCAATCTTTGATATACTACTTTCAAGAAATTTAAATAAGCTTAATATCATGTGTAAAAATATTTGTTGTGTTAATGTTTGAAGTTTCATTTCATTTGATTTAATAGAAATCAATATTATTCATTTTAAAATCTACATGTCAGTTTTGTTAATATCCAAAAGAACCAAAATGATTTTGAACTACCATATACCGGTATATATAATGGATTCCGAAACTTCATCAAAATCCTTACAAACAAATATATATGGTGGGTTCCAGTAATGTTCAACCAAGCCTCTTTCTTTACTCCTCACTAAGATATTAAGAGTAGTGAAGTAGCAACAAATATCTATGTTGTTTTCGGAGACCTGACCCCAGGATCATGACAACGTCATTGTTTTTTCAATGTCCTCTTCTTATACCTCATGCACTTTTTTGGATGAGATTCCCTGGAGCTGAGTAAGGATTTAAACCCGCCTTGTTTATATGATTCTACAATGTCATGAACAGCGGCTTACAATGCATATACAGTGGACCTTCAGATATCCGGACCCCAGATATCCGGATGCTTCAGTATCCGGACGACTTTTCATCGGGACCGAAATTTTAAATGTTATATTGTCTTGTTTATTTGGTGATTCAGGTATCCGGATGCTTCACATATCCGGATAAATTAACTAGCGTCCGGATAAATGAGGCTCCACTGTAATATTCCAAATGGATTTATACATTGGGGGAGATCCTCGCTTGATTGTGCCAGTTTACTTTGCTTTTGGGAGTTCAATACCTAAAACACATGATCAACGTCATTTTTTGACGCGATTGATTTTTCACACCTTGACTACAAATCGACATTAATTGTGTATCCCTTTTCTCTCTGAATCTGTTTTGACATTAAAAGACATGTATTCTGGATGCATATTATTTATCTGTAACCAATTTAAACATTTCTTAGGTCTATACCAGTTTTTTTTAGGGGCAAAACTTGATAGAATGTTGGAAAGAGAAACCCCTCCCCCTTTTTACGTCATTTTCAAGACCTCATTTATTTGGACATTCCATATAAAATTTACAATAAATTTCATAGGACTTCCAGAATGAAGTGAAAATTTCATATTTTATTGAACAATTGTGTACCGACACATACCTGAATTAACGGGATTTTTGGATTTCATATCAAAATAGTTTTTTCCGAGTTACACATAGGTTGCAAAAACGTCGTGTTCGAGGTTGCGCCGCCTGGACATACCATTGCTTACAAAAACATCACTAATTTATTAAAAAATAAAATTTATTATCAATGGTTTATTCTTTAGATAGAAAAGATGATGCTAACTAGATATTCTAAAATTCATTGATGTGCCTAAAGCGGTTTTAATTTTATGGTGCCAGTCCACGAGCTTTTTGATAACCCCTCGTACACGACTTAATTTTGACATAATCTTTAATTCCTTTAACATTTTTAGAGTTTATTTAGGATTTTTCCCCGAATCGTCTAGTTTGAAAAAAATTAATTTGCAATTTTGATAATAAAATAAATAGTTTGTACATTCAACACATTGCTGCTTCATATTTTGTCGGATATATTTCATAGAATTGTTAGAGTATTGTTTTTATACTTTTAATAACCAGTTTCGAATATGTACTATAATTATCATTACCCGGTCAACAAGAAGGGCAATAACAGTGGTGTCCGGTGGACAGAGGATAAGTCCGTCTTTATGGAAGCCGGTAGGTGCCAGACAGATAAAAATATTTTGCATGGCGGCCGCCAGAAGATAACTAGCGCCCGCCAGATGGCGGCCATCAAATAATTATCTGACGGTCACCAGTTATTTATGAAGCGGCCGCCAAATAAAATATATTTCTACCTGGCACATACCGGCTTCCGTACGTTTTCCTTGAATTTTTGGTTTTTCCAAGGACCTGCGTTTTGCGTTTGAAACGATTTAGGCCTACATTTCTTGCGTGATTTTAGACTGCTTAGTAACAACTGGTTATGTTTACTTAAAATAAAATACTCATTGCGTAAAATAATTAAAGTATATACAAGAACATGCACGTCATTATTAAGTGCAAAGAAATTGCATGCACTGCGCAATCAAATTCCAGAAAATAAAATCATATACTCTGTTCAATGGTTTCCAAATGTCTAAAATGCAATGAAACAAAAAGCTATTAGAAATTAAAAATTGAAAAATAATAATCGGATTTATGTAAAAATTATTCTGTGTAATCGTGTGTACACAGTTATCGAACTTTTTATTGAAAACAAGTAATCTTAAAAGAAATGTAATCAAAACCAATTTTTTGACAACGTTGATGATTACAGTTGCTAATAATTATTCATATTCAAAGACAAGAATTTTCAGTAAAAAATATGCCATTGCCTTTATTTTATTTAGGCATCTTCCAAGTCATTTAAGGACATTTTAGGATTTGTGGCGTAATTTCATGTGTCAAATGAATTTTAAATCCACCCAATTTTAAAATTTGAAGCTGTAAAATCAATGCAGATCTGAAAATTTTGCTGATTCACTGTCATTTATAAAAAATCAAGTCATGAAGTAAAAAGTATTTCTGTAAAATTGTAGCTTCACGTCACTTAATACTGTTGCAGCACAGTTATGAATATTGACATATTGAATGAATTCTCTAATCATTTTTTGTTTAAAGACAATTCCGAATCATACTTTCAATTTGCATCTATTGATTTTGAAAATTTCAATCAGAATAACAATGTATAAAAACAGCAATCATTCCAAAATTACAAGACAAATAAGATTTTTATTAGAAGTATGTTTTATTTTTCAATTGGATAAAATATCAGTGAAACTTTGTCCTTGAAAATTTATATGGAGACGTGACAAGGGTTGCGCAATGCACCTGTTTCAATGGTTTTGGAGTTAATTAATTCTATCGACAAGCCTTAAGCTACATATTTGTTTGGTTGATAGATGGAATTTTTTTCACCGTGAAACAATTTCAATTTGAATTACAATATCTGTATTGAATTCAAAACCTAAAAAGAAAATCCTTTCCGACAAAGATACATAGCGAGTCTGAGTTAATGTTCTACCAAACCCATTTCTTTACTTCTCAATTTTAAATGCAGTGAGAGAGAAACTTCATGAGTATTTTGCAACAATATATTCGAGAAGTGGTTTGAATACGATGTGGATACTAAAAACTCAAAGGAACTTTTGGAGGATTTGAAATCATATAATTTTACCAAAATCATCAACATAAAGCTTTACAACTTATTAAATTTTTATACAACTAATCGTCAAGATAAATTACAGTCAAAGCTTTTTTAATATCATTGACAGCTGCATTTTCGATAGAAATGTAACTCGCAAATGTTCTCACATTGTCATTGATCATTTGCAAAATTATTTTGTTAAATACATTCTAATTGTATATACACGTGCTGTGAAGTTGAAATAAAATAGATGCTTGAGTTTCTGTTTAATAATATCTCCAACAATCTATGAGAATCGCCATGGGTACCAATTGCACCCCGTTATTGACAGACATTTTTTTCTCCAGATAACATTGACTTGCCATTGTCCTTAATATATCGTAGAATTTTCTGATTGAAAAAAAATTCTATATAGACTCCTTTGTAAAAGAAAGGTCTCTTTGTCAGCTTGTCCTAATGTAACACTGTTCTTGAATAATGAAATGAGCACACGTTATTCTCTTTTAGGATTTCCTGCATATAAATTTGATTTAAGGGTTACATGGTTGTTGTTTCAAATTCCCTGGCAACATTGACTAAGTAGCGCAGACGACTAGTACTGAAAACTGCCTTTCATGACCTTACCAAAAAGAAAAAATGAAATAATTTTAACGACAACTGGTCTTTCGATAAGCCATAGACAACTTAAAGTGAAAGTTGTGGGTGTTTTAAATGAGACGTGAAATATCAAGATGTCGTGGCAACCTTCTGCGAGGTTCCCTATCTCTTTAAAGGCTTACATGACGAGGTCAGAATGAACCTTTTCAATAAATAAGTGTCTATATGAGTAAAAATTCTCTAACAGGTCGTATCACAACATACAATCAATCTTTATTTTTGATACATATTTCTACTTGAATTTTCTTACAAAATGCAAAACATATTGAACCTTATAAAAACTGGGATTGTTTCTGCACAGTATCATTAGTACTTACTGACAAATACCTGTAACACCAATGTAGGATATCCAAAATGAATGGGATCAAATGTTAATAATGAAAGGCGATCGACCTCATAGAAACTATAACAAAAATACAATTCTATGACAACGGCATAAACATTGGCATTTGAAAATTTCAGAGGTGTATAGAAAGAGTATTTACTAGTATCTCTTGTCATCTGTTAACCGGTCAGACCCTCCGTGAGCCATACGTGTATGTACTGATCAGGTTGATGGAACATTTCGTAGTCCAAATAAGTATAAAAATAAAAACCTAACATTTGGTTTGAAACATGTAACCAAAATACGACCAAGTGATAACATATATTTGCTAAAAACGTAATTACAACGAAAAGAATTTAGAAAATGCTGATTTAAAAGGAAGTTGTTGAAAATCATGTAATATTAACTTATGTGTGAGTAGCCTGTCTCAGTTTTTAGATATTTCGGACTAAGACCATGTTCTTGAGAAGCGAATTCATCCCATATGCCTGTAAAATTGCAGAATATAACTACAAAAATAAGGAAAGTTGACGATTATCTAGTCTGTCACACAATATAACTATTAATTGACCTTTTTTCGTCTATTGTCTATAAAACATCCAAATATGAAACAGATATGTCAAACTCTGTGTAGCTTTTTTTTTTAAAATTTCATTTTAACTGAGATATATAAAGTCGACATATGAATGAATGAACTTGTTAATTTTAGATTAAATTTTAAGAATTTAAAACCGGTGACGCTTTACATTCGAGGTTGGGTTTGTGACATTAGAACACAAAATGCATTCTATTTCAGAAAGTAAACTTAAGTACATGTAGTTCGATAATTCAGAATGACAGACGGGTCTTTGAAAGTCAGCATGTGTTCAGCATTTTGAAAAAAATATTCTTAAATTATTTAGATACACATAAAAATGCCATGTTTCTATGTAGCTATTCTTTTCAATTATACGAGTTTCTCAACCCCCCCCCCCACTAAAATCAAAGCCTAGAGGGTCTGTTTCACTATTGCTGAAATTAAACTTTGCAGCTGCTCGATAAAACTCCACTAAGTTCCGTCAATCAGAAACAAAATCTGCAAATTAAACTAGATTCTGTTCGTTTAAATTTACAAATCCGGTATCCTTGATTAATTAAGGTCATTCAAGCTCCGCTAGAAAGAAACAGGGTCAACAATAAAAAATCTATAAAATTAAAGATCGAATTACAATAAAAAATTGTTACGGATAAATATCCAAGGGCAGTTGTTCTACTTTTATGATTTTGAAATAAAGTCTTCTTTTCATTGAAAGATAACATTGAAAGATAATATTTCATTGAAGTTATTTTACAAGAAAAACAACTTTATACTGTTGAAACATACCCTAAAACTCTAAAAAACAAAACAAAACATGAACCGTCTTCAAAGATGCCATTACCTTGCACATTATTTCAGTTTATGGTAGACTGTACCTCAATAACCGATGCAATTATATAACACTGATAGATGATTTAATTGTACTTTCATGTTGTTTGACATCCAATCCCTTCCGTGACACGTAGCCTCAGTTCAAACAATTGTTTGAATTAACAAAGAAGTTCACTTTTCTTAAAAAAAGAAGCTAATTTATTGATTTAAATAGTGATGTAGCATCATTTTTGAAAGTAGGGAGGGGAATCCAGAGAAAAAATTTGACAATCAAAAAAAAAAAAAAAAAAAAAAGAAATGTGCCCAACCCTTTTTTTGGGTGAGGGATGGTGGTTGAGGCTAACTTCCATCGATATCAACTTCTTTCAGTACCAAATTTTCTTCATAAAATACTACATTACTATGGTTCAGAGAAAGAAATTTTTTATTGCCTTTAAGCTCACAATATTGCGATTAATCACAATGATCATTGCGTTTAAACGCAAAGCACTTTGCGTTTAATCGCAAAAGAATGTGTTTAAACGCAAAAAATTGAGATTAAACGCAAATAAGGTTTATTTTCAAATAAAGCAATTTATGTTAAAAATTTCATATGTGTAATTTATTGTGGCTGTCAGAATATGTTTAATTGTTTGGTTAATTTTACAATACTTTTTTATCTGTAAATCATGTATATAAAGCCCCCCCCTTTTTTTTTCTGTTATCCGTTTTTATCAGGTTCATCAAATTTTACCAAAGCGCTTTTTTTGTCTCAGCCAATCAGATTGCCGCGCAAGGCATCCTATTTATATTATTCTCTGTGTATCTCGGAGTGCTGCCGAGAAAATTTTGGTGGACAAGAAAGCAACCACCACCTCCTCTCCATCCTCCACATTTTTTTTGTTTTTTAATAATAAAATTATTTGGGTATTTGTTCTTAAGGGTGCGCTTTTTATGCACCACTTTTGTTTCCAATAAAGTTTGATGTTGTATTTTACCACATTATCACATCTCTGTGTTGTAACAATATGGTGGCTGGGAGACCACTGTTTTTTAATCATTTATTGAACTGCATTTCTAGTCAAACTTTCCATGATTCTGGTACATGTATGTCTCCCAGCCAAATTCTTTCATAATTGTTTTATGGATTTCATTTTTTCGTCATTTAAATAAAGGACAAATTTTTTTACACTTAACATCTCTTCTGTTTTGATTTTTGGAAACAAACTGAGCTGCTATGTTGCCTTGGTCTACCAATAAGGTTTTAACATAAATACTTTTGCGATAAAACGCAATATTTTCAGCAATTAATCTTTTTAAAAAATTAATAAAAATAAACATTTAACTTGATTTTTCATACTAGTGACTTTGCTTTAGTATGTTTAGGGGTTTTGACCTATTGACGTGATGAAAAATGCCTGAAAAATTTCAAGAGGATCTAAAAACCAAGTCTTGTGGTAAATATGATGATTCAACTTTATTATCGCCAGCTTTCCTTACTTATGCAGCATTATATCTTCATCACATCTATGCGGGGCTCTAAGAAGATTCGATACGCAAGAGCCCGCTCTAGATCTTTTAAACAACTTCCAAAACAAGGTTTTTAATTAAAGTTGATGAAAACACTATGAGCAGTATCATTTAAAGTTATCATTTCATAGATTTGCTATGGTCGACAAAAAAACTTAGTCAGCAGATACAATCTATCATTAAGTAAAATGCTGACTGCTTTTTTTTCATACTAGATGACAAACCATTATTTGGTGTCTGAATTGTCAACGGATTTTTCCATATTTCCTGTGCGTAACCGATTGGGTTCGACACCTCAGACAACCTCTCCTGTTTTTAGTTCTGTGTTTGCTCTGCTTCAAAGTTAGCATTGTTTAATGGAATTTTGGGCTTGAATACTGTCTATTATCTCCATTTATTTTATACAGGAGTTGCATATAAGATTTAAAATGAATCTTATTTCATAAGAATTTAAACCCGCACTTGTAATAGTGCTATCAAAAGTTACCATGAACAAGTAAAAGAATAGTTTTAGTATTGCTAGCTATATATATATAGAAATATGAACAGGAGCAATAACATTTTAAATTTTAAGCTATGTCTTTTATAATCAATTTTTGACTCCCCATATTTGTTTACCGAGGATTACAATGTATTTCAAAATGAGTAGTTGATTGATTTCGTACACATTACAGCCGATTTTTTGGTTAAACATATGCAAGCACATGTTACTCTGTATCCAATGAATAAGCAAGGAGAAAGATATAAATAATCACACTAATGCCTCAGTTTCACAAACCCTTGTCAGCATAGTTGTTTGCAGACCATTGTTCAGGTAAATAATTTCTGTTGCCAACTTTTATATTACTTTTAAGATCAAGACTGGCTTAGCATTTCAAAGTTGTCGATATTTCAAACAATATCAAATGTTTTTTTTTATATTTCCCCTGCGAAATGATCAAGAATAATTCTTGAACTTTGAAGAAAAGTTCATGAATTATATTCTTGAATCAGCTCATGAATAGTTCATGAAGATCCCATGAAGTTAAAATTGGACACTCATGATTTCATGGATTTTATTCATGAAAACCAAGTTCAAGAATATTCAAGAATTATTTGTTGTTCATGAACAAACTTGGATTTTTTAATTGCCTGCAAAATGATCAAGAATAATTCTTGAACTTTCAAGAAAACTTCATGAATTATATTCTTGAACTTTCAAGAAAAGTTCATGAATGATATTAATAGGTTCAATGCATTTTCATGAACTATTCATGAATAATTTGTAAAAGTTATTTAGGAATGTTCATGAACTATTCATGAATGTTCTTGCTTTTTGTAAACAAAAATGTAATAAATTATGCAAAATGAAAAACTGTAAAAGAAAATATTTTAATAGCATCTTGAAAGATTTCACAGAATTTTTGTTTTCCAATCATGGTAACAAAATCTTTGTTCAAGTAAACAACTCTGATAAGTGATATCGATAATAAATAAATTATGTAGTTCATTCCTAGTAAAATTATGAAAAATTTAATTCAAACGCGACTCTTTGCAGAATCCTTAACCTTACTTGGTCAAGAGGAGTGTGGGTTCCTTATTCAGCGTATTTCAAAGTGTATGCTTAAAATGGAATGGTTTTTAATCCAAGTCTCACTGTCTGGCAGAAAAGTGTGTTCAGCAATTAGGGCATCAGCTAAAAGGGCTTTCAAGGATTTTGAGAAGAGGTGGTCAAATAAAAAAAATCTTATTGGCTTTCCCTGTGGAATTTTCAGAATTTCATCACTTGGATACTTTGATCGATTACGATTCATATTTTCATTCCTTTCTTTTGTTTTTCTTCAAGATCCTGGATTTTTTTTTTTTGGCAGCCAGAGTTTTTTTAATCTTCTGATCTCAACTCATCAACATTATCTGTGAACTGCTTCTCTTTTCCCTACAAGAACAAAGATTTTCTGAAAATGCTCATAAATGTGAAAACTTAAGACTTAATTTTTTTTTTTTTTACAAAATTGTTTCATTTAATTCTGCATCATAGGCACTGCCATATTTTAAAGCATTCCGAGCGGGAGTTTAGCCTGTTTCCCTTGCCCGCCATGTTCAAGATGTTATAGGTGAACAGGATGAATTTTTCAATCTTTAATTATTAAATGTAACGTAATTTGGTTGGATCCTTACTCATAACACAGTTTGACAAAATTTTCATTAAAAAAGACATAACTGAACTCTTACAAATAGACAGTAACATCTTGACAAATATCTCAGATTCAGCGATTGCCTCCATTTTTTTGTAACTCACCATTAATATCTGCAGTTATTAAGTAAATTGATCCTCTGGATATTCCTTCTTCATATTCTGTTATTTTCTTCAAAGGTTGACAAAGAATGACTAGATCTACGCTAATAATCCTCCCACTCTACCGATTCAATTTCCAACGTTCTCGCGCGTTTCAAAGTTTGCGCCTTTTAAAAAGTGTCATGCAGAGCTAATTAAGAAATAGTTTCGAATTTCCAAGATTGTTGTTAAACAAAAAATAACAAACTCTATCTGAATGCTTTTTCGCTGAAATTAATTTTTTAAATTTAATATAAGTTAAATCATTTATTGAATTGGATTTCTTACATTATACCTACAGAGCCACAGTTTCGTATTTTCAAGTATGGCCGCCTCCGTATCATGAGGACAACAAATAAATCTTGGGAACCACTCGCCCTCAAATAGAGTACCCTGAGCTATGTATAGGTATATAGTGTATAGGAGAATAGACTACAAAATACGAATGTGGGTCATGTCATAGATACTTCACAACCATGCAGCCTGTGCTGTATCATTTACACACGATGGACAGAAAAATGTGACTTGATCAGCTGTTGATAACTGCATCAAAATATAAAGCGTTTGACCCAAGAATAGTACGGACAAGAGATATGATTTTTTAGCTGTAAATAAATCTAAGATACTTTTTTACGAAGATCATAAAATTTTTCCTAGACTATAAGTCTGTTTCATTTTCTCACAACTTGTTAAAAGTTTGACAAATAGAGAAAATTCGGTCGAACAAAGTTGTGTCGTGAAAAATGAGATAATTTAAAGCACACTATTAATATAGCTGGCCATTTTAAATGATGAAGAAACATTAGTAATTCAATATGAGAAAAAAATGCTGTCAATATTGATGCAGTGTTCTTTAAATTACGATCATAATTTAATTACAATCTCCCTTCTAGACATTACATAACAGAGTTTTATTATCCTGAAGAATCTAAGTTACCGATTCGGAGAGTAGAAAATAGTGATTTTAACCTCTTATGTTCTCCTACTTGTCTCTGATCCAGTACTTTCAAAATCAAAACAAAAGCATGTCATTAATTAAATCAGGGGTTTGTTCAACAATTGCATCTGCATGCAAAAGTTGTATTATGGGAGTAATGAGTGTTTTCTGGAGAATGTTTGTGACAATTATTTTTACATTTTTAGTCTTCATGAAAATTCATGAACATTCATTACCTTGAACTATTAAGTTTTTTTCTTTAAACTGAAAATTAACAATATTCATATTTGTTCATCATTTGTTCATGAACTATGAATTATGAATGTTTTCATGAATTTTATTCATGAACAACTTTTATGAACCTGTTAAGAATCCTTTAAGAACCATTCATGAACAATTATGAACAACTCATAAAGGTTCTTAAAATCATGAATATCATTTCGCAGGGGTTTTACTCGAAGTCTTATATTTTCTTTCTTTTGAAAAATAATTTAGGGCATATTTCTAGTAACTAGATTTTCTTTAATTGTTCTGCAAGAAGATTATTTTTGTTATCTATATGTTATCTATAATAGGTAAACGTCCCAACGGTATCTTAATTGATAGGGGGACAGTTAAGAACCCTAACTGTTCAGTGACCCCCGAGTGCCGAGTGTCGGTCTAAATTTGATTCCCTTCACAGGTATAAGACGGTGTCTTTAAATGAGTGAAGAATTCTTGAATGGGACTTTAAACAACAAATAAGCAATCAATCAATGCAAACATCACTGCACATGTCTTTCAGTCGATATGTATCGCACCTTTAAAAATCTTTTCGCACCTTTCGAAAACACATATTGCACTAATGTTGGTTCTTAATTTGTTATGTTCACTCTTGTGATTTTCATGTCGGCAAAAACATCATTTTACTAATATTTAACGTTAGTTTATACTTACAGGTATATTTAATAAAGTGGGTCTTCCATGAAAATAACAATGGTTTGAACAATTGATAGAATTAATGGGAAAATGTATATACAATATCTTATTTTTCTAACATTAAGAAAAGCTAGGCGTTTTATGATAAATCTAAGAAAATAATTGATTTATTGAAACTGCAAGTTTCCTTTAAAAAACGACAAAACTGAGAATATTCTTGTTTTCAGATGTCTAACATTTATAATATAAGCCAAGAGTTTTGTTATAAATCTTAGAAAATAGTTTATTTCTTTGAAACTGCAGCAATTGGATTTCTTTTTTTTGCAAGTTTCCTTTTTAAAGAACGACATCACTGAGAACATTCTTGTTTTCAGATCTTATTTAAGAAATAAGATATCATTTTTAGAGTTTCATTGAGATATAACATGAAGTCGGTCACGTGATCAAATCTGTAACGCCCAAATGGCGTTATAGTATATTTGATCACGTTCCGACCTCAAGTCATTCCCGATGAAACTCTAAAAAATGATATTTTATTTCTTATATATACATGTATATTTTATTTTTTTCTTTATTCGTGTGACAATGAAAAATAAGCACTAGGCCTATTTGGACTTTGTTATGGAAATACAACATAAAGTATCTACAGCGTCTTGTGACGTCATAATCTGAACTTTCCAAATGACTCGTGCAGTTTGCTTTTCAAATGCAAACAATCAGATCATGTGACCAACTGCAAGTCATCGAAAGTTGAATTTCAGTTTCATTATCAATGTTTTATAAGGAAAGACATCAGCAAATGTAAAAATTAGTTTATGAAACTGACATATATTTCCCAAGAATATCTTTCAGTAAGATCGAGCGTGTGCATTCCAGCAAGAAATGTTAACGTACCTAGTTTCCAAAGCTCGGGAGCGCAGTTGAATTGTATATTTGCGATGAGCAGCAAAAATGATTGTTATTACAATGTATTTCTTATTTCAGGATATGACAATGATTCTTCGCATTTTTTTGGTTTTGGCTTTGGTGTCTCTTGCCGAAGGCTGCAGCGTTTTCTTTCAAAGAAATACTTGCACTTGTCGATGTGGCGATTTCTTCGACATCTGCGATAATGGCTGCAAAAGAATAAGCGGTATTTGGGGTACAACTTGTTCGTACAACTGTGCTAAACTTCTGAGGAGCTGTTTGAACAATTGTCCAAAGTAAAATGTTTTGAAATTATTTTACCACAAGCGGTATATCAGATAAATAGTTTGAAGATCAGGATAACCAGTAGCAACTTATGAATTCTGAAATATTATGCATATAAATTGAATTTAAAATGACTTTCAAACGAAGACCTTTCATGAAACAAATTTACTATTACTGTATCTTTTCTGTAAATGGAATAAAAATTGTTGCAATCAATTGTCCTAGATTATTTTGTCTCAAGTATTTTTATTTTTTAATTTTCTCTAATGCTACTTTCAAAAAAGGCGTTTTGATACCATCTAAAAAGGAAAATAATCGTTTGTACGCATGCCAATGGTATGAAATAGAAATATTATACAACCTACCTTTCTATTAATATAAAACAAGTGATACCGGTCCAGGCGCCTGAACGGTAACTTGTGTTTGATACAAAATTGCAAAAGATCCATGGAATGACAGATGATTAATTATATTCAAAAAATTAAAATTAGCAAATGCAAGCATATGTATCAACAAAACGCAGTGACTCTGAAAATAGATTTTAACTTTTCCTTATCCGTACTTGCTAGTGCTAACTTTCTCTGTAAGCAGCTGGACAATACAAAGTGCTTCCAGGAGCATTTCCATGGCATTTATTTCTTCCCATAGTAAAAAACATTTGCTTTTAAAATGCTTAGTATGTGTAGGTAATCTTGATTTCATTTAAATTGATGCAAACATAATAATTATGTAAACATAATGAGAATTTTAAGGTTTCTTAAAATACTTCATGTATATTGATAATGTATTTCTTGCTCAAATGCTGGAGTTATCGCTCTTGCGATATACTCCAGCTTAATTTCAATAGCATCTTCTTATATGGTAAGTTATGTGAATGCCGCAAGATAGAACCAATAGAATCGTTTCGCGGGAAACTGAAGGTGTGTCTCTAGAGATAGCGTGGGTCGCCACTTTCCTTCAGGTTGCCGGAGAATTAACTCACTGGAAATTTTTGTACGATCTTTTTCCACCTCCACCCTTCCATCTTCCATTTCTAATGAATAAATCCATTTTTTATTTGTTTCTTTATTGCGGTTTCAGACCACAAGGTATAGGTTGGTTTAAAATTATGTAATCATTTACATCATTAATTGGAAAATTAATTGGAATTATTAATTAATATTGATTAAAATATTATCGGGGTAAATAATCAAATATTCATAATTGTATATCAAATTTTAATGAAGTTATGATTACATAACCATTTAATGTGATTTACATCATTTTATCATTTTCTATAATTAAAATTTGGCTAATTAATAAAGTCATAGTGGTGGCAGAGTTCAACATAACTTATTGTTTCTGTGTCATAACGAATATGTATAAGATTGAGGGCTCAGGAGGTTAAGAATGGTTAATTACATGAACGGAGAAAATGCATACTAATTGAATATACATGGAAATATGCTATATTGGAATGTTGGGATTCGAACATTGTCAATTATGGATAAATTCTTTTATCATAAATTTCTTTGATTGGTAGGGCTAGATTCATTTCTTATTCACCTTTTGCAAAGTTCCATTAGAAACGAAAGCCACCGGTTTATCGGATAAAACCAGAAAACCATAAACTCGTGTCACAGTAGGCGTAGGCACGATCAAGAAAAATAAGTTGTACGATGACTTCGAATGCCAAGTAAGTGTTTAAAGCCTTTTCATCAATATATGGTTACAAAAGGAGTACAAACTTATCAATTATTATTTTCAATGTAACAATTATGGTGACATCTGATTCTCTGTGAATGGGAGTTGGCCTAAAACAGAACAGTTATAAACGAACAAAACCTTTTTGAAGTATAAACGTTTTATGTTATTCCTTTACTTTTTGTCTAAAATACCTTTGGTAATCCAATATTGTTAGCATGCAGTCTGATTTGAAATGTAATATGTACTAGATCTTATCAGTACACACATTTTTCAAATTCGGACTGTTACCCAGTGTAAGGAATACTGTGAAATCACAAATTTTCGTGAGGTTTAATTTTATTGACCCCTATGATCAATAAGACCAAAATAAAGTTAACATCTTTCAGAAGAAAAATTTCTGTACAATCGAATATATCATTAATTAAGAAATCATTATTTTACAGGACGACAATAAAGCAATTTTGCTTCAATCAAAGCTTATTTAAATTTTTTTCACAAATATAAACAAAAGAAGTTCATTAATGTTCTATTTTTCTGTCAATGAAATAATTGGATACAAATTTGCAACAAAATTTTCCAATGTCAAACGTGCAGCTCATGTTGCTTTAAGTTATAAAGGTTAAATAATGTAATGTAAATATATATGCATTTTTGGTCTAACAACTATTGTATTTGCTGACAAGGTCATTATTTTGATCATAGAGTTTGCGAACTAATGACTTCAAACGAGACTTTTTGTAATAAAAGGATATAATATTATCAATAGGCTTTCATGACCTGTTTATCAACATTAGGATAAAATGAAGCTAAATGAAGAATACGAATGTCTTAAAAATAATTTTAATTCTTAATAAAATTAATCATCATTAAAATTCATTTACATATATGTCTGCAATGATTGCATAATGTATCTAAAACAAATCTTTTGGTGTGAAACAAAAAAAGACTTTTAAACCAGAACAAATACCAAACACAAAAAAAACTATTTCGAAAAGGGTGAAGATGAGAGGATAGAGGGAGGTAGAAAAGTGGTAAACATCTGTTACTGTAGATAAACTAAAAACGGGAGTTATTTTTATTTAAATGCCATTTTTGTTTATTATTTCTCACTAACCAAAACCAAAATTCAGTGAGATTTACCTCGTTTTTCGATCAAATTACTTGCTTGGCACAAAAATATTTTTTTAAAGAGTTGGAGACTGTGTGCGTAATTTGATACCTACACTGTATAACAGTATTATGTCATCAATGTATGGAATTAGCAGTGTCATATTCTGCACTGCTCGTTCAGCGTAGCAGTAGAAAATTACCAGTATTTGCTAAATCTGCTTCGAAAATACAACACATAATTAAAAGAAATTCTCTTGATAATCGTAAGAACAAGCTTGGTAAAGCTAGAGCAAAAAATCGTTGAGGATTCTATAATATGTCGACGATAGATTCAAAGCTCCAGGGAAAATAGAGCAAGAAGTTTTAAATGAATTCCATGTAAATGCCAATCTTATACGTTGTGACAATTAAACGAACAAAGCTTATGAAAATATTCATGAAAACTTTTCAAATAATTTCTTTGAAAATACAACCAATGCACTTCAAGTTTATACATCCCTTTGAAAATATTTTTATGCAGAAGCATGTTACTATTATTCATCACGATCACAGACTTATCTTTTAATCTTTGTATAACTTCACTTAGTACAGTTATGTTCGCTTGAGATTTGTTGTAAAATGAGCTTTCTAAATATATTTAAATAAATAACAAACATAAAATCCTTTTTTTATTCTATTTATAATTTTTTCTTCACAATACCAATCAATTGTCTATTTTGTCATCCATTCCAAATTTGTCTCTTTCAAAACAATTGTCCTAAAAATAAATATTTTCAATAAATTGTCTTTTTATTGCGTTCCTGGCATAAGAAAAATATCTTTTTGTTTACTTTTTATATTTTTCTTCCTTACTATCATCTCGACTCTTCTGTTTTCAGTTTATTGAATCATTTGAAGTCATTATCGCGGTTTTCTGTAAATTTGACCAAATCACTAATTCATGTTTCTTCCGTTTGACATTTGGTAAAGGTACCGATTTGATCATAACTGTCTTCCTCATCTGTGACGTTGACTCTGGAGACTTTATCAATTTTTCCATTGAAAAGGAGCACGTTGTAGCTGTTTGTGGAAACTGTCATATGTGAATAGTGTTCTTGCTCCGATTCCTGAGTTGCATTGTTAATGATCCGGTTTGTTCCAAATCCTGTATAAAATAATTTTTATAATAGTATTTAAAGAATGTTTTGATAAAGCTTTTACAAAAATTTCCATAGCCACACCTCCCCAAAGATCTTTATCAATTTTATTGTTCAGAAAGTTTTCCTTAGAATTTTTATAATTTTTGTTCAGTGTGTGTTTGTAATAAAGTACTCACTTCTTAAATACTGGTGTAGAAACTTTAATCTGTAAGTATGATAAACCACGTTTAGAGCAAACAAAGGTTTTAGTGTTTTGCAAGAAGGTATATAAAAAATTAAAATTTACAGGGTACAAAGACCAGTTTACTATGTGTTAAATAATATAAAACTTGGGAGTCAATGATAATTTGATATATACTTGTAGATGCATAGGCTTAAATCACAGATCTTCTGCTTTAGGTCTATGGTATATGTTAAGGTGTTAGCACACACACTCACCTTTCATTGTAAAAGAAGACAATGATGGCGAGAATTGGCCCGACACTGAGAATAACTCCCATTATAACAGCAACAACTGTACTAATATATGACCGTTCATTCAATCCAGTTTTTCCTGAATCCGAAAATAAAACAAAATATGTAAAAACATAATCAGATTTTTAACAAAAGAAACTTATACCTGTAGTTCGCTTAAATTAATTTAAAAATTATATGTGGTACCAACTTAAGCTAATGTTACACAATTACAACTTAAACGTGATGAACATTTAATACCAAAAAAAAACCAACAAACAACAAATGTGAAAAATAGTAAAGCAAAACAAGAACCAAATTAATATAAACCTTCAATACCAATAATGAATCATTAATTGTGAACAGAATGACAAAGAAGAGCCCAAGACAACCCCGTTTGATGTAGTCAGGGATAGAAACAAAACACAGTTATAGCCACGTAATATACAAGTGTCAGCAAAAATGTTTCATGTAGAAGAATCAAAAACATAAAAATGAAAGAAAATAATATCAACGTTAAAGAATGGCTGAAACTTGCTTAATGACTACAAAATGTTTATCTCAAATGGTTAGTAATATAATGATAAAAAAAACTTAACTAGCTGTTTTGCAAAAATAGAAGTCATAGATCTTGTTGCAATATAATTCATTTTGCTGTATATATAATATTTGATTTGAAAGTCTAGTGTGCTTGTTTCGTTTATATTCTTTAATTGATAAGTGGACACACATTAACAGACACTTAAGAAATATCTACCTGACGCAATTTGAAGATACTTTAAATGAAGTATAATTTTGAAAAATCGCCTAATTCATACTTTCAAAAAATGCCTTTTAACTGAAAATGTCTCAATTTGCTCTTACAAATTATCAAACAGAGTTGTTTTACGAAATAAGTTTATGTATCATTTCTGTGAACTAATCTTCGACGGGTTTTAATGAGTAAAAGAGCATAATATTTAAAACATTCCTTTTAAACAAGAACTTAGGAAACAATTGGCAACACCTGTATATCAAAATGGACTAACATGACATTTACAGTTACAATTGTCTACCAATTAATATTCAAGCAGTAGGGAACATACAATGAAGCGCATTGAAGTGGTAAAATTTTCCGTTCGAATGGAACATTTTGAACTATCTTTAGAACGTTTATTGTCATTTTATGACACGCCCATTTCTTTAGAAATGGATAAAACGGTCAATTTGTTTATTCGAATACCTGTGGAACAGGTTTTCCATAAATATAATAGCCAATGAAATTGACGGTCTAAATAAATACCGAGTAAACACGTGTTCGACCGAAACATGTGTTGTGAGTGGCAGAGGTCTTATTCGATGGCCTTTTTTATGATTTACATTTTTCATCTGAGCTTAACAGAAAAACAAAAAAAGTTTGTATTAAAGAATCATTTTAAAGGAAATAGATGAATGAGAAAATAGCAAAAGAAAATTGAAAGAGATTTGTATAAAGAATCCTCAAAAGAGAAGATATGGATTAGAAATCAATAAAGAGAAATCTTACATAAAATTTTTCATCAATTCTCGTCAGGGAAGGATTTAATGTCGATTTACACGCTTTATTCCATTAATATAGTAACTTGCAAGCTATACTCAATTAATTTAGTTATTAACTGGACTTGTTGAGTTTATTAATTCTGTGTTTTCTTTCATACTTCCTCAAGAAATTAAGGTAGATCTCTGAACAAAAATAATTGATTATTTTCTTACATATCATGTGGAGCTAATCATACATTATTCTTTTTTTCTACGAGTACAGCGATATCAGGAACTGCGATTTAGCATTGCAGTGCATGTTCAGTAAAAAAAATATTTTGCAAGTGATTCAAAAGAATTTGATGTTTGCGTCTCATTGTTCGTCAGTTATCCAACTCTTTTGAGGAAATTATTCTGCTCTCCACAAAATGCAGTCAATGTGATAGTGTACAAGTGTTAACAACCTCTTTCAGTAAATTCAAACTAAAATTGTCTTTTTTCCCTCTGGGTTTCAAACGGACAGCAATGATTAGAAAAATACATTAGCATTTTGAATACAAGTATCCAAAGCGACTTGTACTTGCTTTAATGTCTATATCTGAGAAATTAGAATAAGCAACCTTACCTGCATTCTGGCCACTACCCCTCTGCTTCTATGTCGAAGGAATCGATCTCCGGTTGTCCTAGGAGCCCGATCCTTTAATAGCAATCTAATCATGAAAAAGTAAAGCACAGAAGATAGACCGAGAGGCACAACATAGAACACCAGGAAATCAAAAACATAGTAGATTCCATAGTAGTATCGTTTTAATGTGTAGGTACAACTGTAGACCAATGTGTTGTTCCGATAAGTAGGAACAACTTTGGCCAAGGCAAGCCACGGAGAGCAATATAAAACGGCAATGGTCCATAACGCTAGAATTATCCTTCGCGCACGGCTGACCGTGCAGATTGTCTGAGCTTTCAAGGAATGACATATCCCAATGTATCTCTCCACCGTAAAGGCACCAATGGAGAGCGAGGAAACATTAGCCCCAAGATATCCGAGAAACACACACAAGGTACACATGAAGGATCCATAAGGCCAATTTTCTGCCGGAAATAGGGGCTCGGGAATGGTTGGAAGATTTGAGGAAAGCAGGAGGATGCAGTCGGCGAAACAAAGACTTAGGAGATAACAATTTGTGGGGGTTTGGAGACTCCTCCTTTTAACAATCACAACGATGACCAAGATATTACCTGCTAGCCCGATGATGAATATAAGCAGGGGCAGGCCTACAGCTACTATCGTATACTCCAGTGATGGTACAGGTTTAGTATCCAGTGTGTCATTCTCATATGTAACACCCATCCGAGAGAAATACTTCTAAAATTATACAGGACGATAATTGAGAAATCATAGACCGAAAGGGTTCCAATGATGTCAGAATACTAAAATTATAGATCACCTAAAGTTGTGGATTTACATACATATTTCCCAGGAGAGCCTTGGTATTTCCCGGAGCCGTATAAATAGTTGCTGTTCCCCTGTAACCTCAAACGATATCTAATTATAAGATAATCTGAACTCTATCACAGAACATCTTAATTTTCCGTCTCCTTCGCTGAAGTCCCACGCTAAGCTCTGAAATGAGATATGTGCCCCCGCTGCCCCCCCTGTGACTACGCCTATGTTTTGTTATATAGAAAAAATGTACTTGGTATACTTGCATTACGTTATGGTATATTATTATCTGCACAGTGTCATATAGGACCGATAGACCGGGTGTTTCACCGTGTTTGTATACAATGCATTTCACTTTAATAAATCAATTATTTGCATGCTTGCAGATACAAAGCGTTTTCACAAGATTCACGTACAAAATTTAGATTAAAAAAAAAGAAATTAAAAACAGGAAAATACATATGATTAAATTTCCCGTTTTAACTGTCGAGGACTGATTTTATTCTGAAAATCTACAATTTTTTTTTCCGGGGCTTTGATTTGTAAACAATGTGTATAAAAGCGTACGTTTCCTTCGTGCTGCGAATTGCGTGCGCACGGTGTAATGATATTACCTAAAATAAACTATAGAAGGGACTTCTAACTCCCCCTATCCTACATTTGACTAAACAGGAAATGTATAAATTTTTAACATCCGGCGATGTTAATACATTCGAGGTTGTTTTTCCGATCTCTGACGGAAAGACCCGAGATGATGCGATTGGCTGGTTACGAGATATAAAAAAGTATTCATATTATACCTCCAGGGTTTAGGCTAAGCAATTTAAGGTAACTTTATTTTGCTGATTTTTATGCGCCCGAATCGATTGATCCGAGGCGTATATTGTTTTTGTCCTGTCTGTTTATCTGTTTGTCACAGTCTGTTGTCAACTTTAACCTTCGCCTTAACTTTTGAACCATGAGAAATAGAGACTTCATATTTGGTATGCATACTACACCAATAAGTTCTTTCAAATGACATTAAGGTCAATGACCTTGTGACTTTGACTGTGACCGATATGCAAAAAATATAGCTTTTTCGAACTTTAGCCATAACTTAAAACATAAAATATTTTTTTAATTTTGTTGCCGTCGGGCGCATAGTGTTTCACAAACACATCTTAATTGTTACCTTTACAACGATTCATTTTGATAGAGCAATATAGTATTACTTACAATATCAGTTATTCCTTTCATTGGGTATCGTATTTATTATGTTTTACAGTGACGTAGCATCGAATTTGAAAGAGGATGAGCCAGAGAAATAAATAACTTATCTGAAAAAAGTTACCAAGCAAAAAAAAAAAAAAAATTGCCAAAACCCGAAAATCATATTTCGTAGGGGGAAGGGGGTGTTAAGATCCCCTGCCCTTCTTTTGACATAGTTTCTTCTGATACGTTAGACATAAACACATTAGAATTATTAGTTATACTCGATCTCGGCTCATACATGTACTCAGGCACGTAGCAACAGGGGGGGGTTAGGGGTTGGCCCCCCCCCCCACTTTTTCTCCTAACAGTACCTTTACTATAGAAAATGTCCACTGAAAAGATGGTTGGCCCCCCACTTTTTGCCACAGTATATTTATAGCTAGGAAATATAGGAAGAAAATGGAAGTGAAAGGAAGCTGGCCTTCTTGAAAAAAGTTGGCCACAATGTAACGTCGCCTTTGTGACGTAATTGACGTCATAATCAAATGTGCACAAAACAACCGCTCGAATCATCGAAAATGCAATGTGTACACCAGGTCACGTGATCCTCACATCAAGGTTAGTGTTAGCTTGATGACGCGACCTCTATATATAGAATGTCGAAAATGTGTACCAAAATTGATGACGAAAGCAAACCCGCGACCTTAAGGTAGGTCGCGGGTTTGCTTTTGTCATCAATTTGGTAGGTCGCGGGTTTGCTTTTGTCATCAATTTTGGTACACAATTTCGACGATTCGAGCGGTTGTTTTGTGCACATTTGATTATGACATCTGTTACGTCACAAAGGCAACGTTACGTTGTTTCCCGTTTAATTCTCTGCGAGCCTTGGTATTTCCCGGAGCCGTATAAATAGTTGCTGTTCCCCTGTAACCTCAGACGATATCTAATTATAAGATAATCTGAACTCTATCACAGAACATCTTAATTTTCCGTCTCCTTCGCTGAAGTCCCACGCTAAGCTCTGAAATGAGATATAACCAATAAACATGAGTAACGAACTACGCTGAGTTCTCCTAATAATACGTCACATTTCCAGATTTTGTAATTGTGATTATCTTCAGGATTTTGAGGTATGCAAAGCAGTTTCGCTAAAAAAAAATCATCTAAAAGCGCCTGAAAAATGTTAATATGCAAGATAAATTACGTGAGTTAGACAGGGATTCCGACAGCTTTTCTCGTCCTTCAAAATTATGAAAGTACAAAGAATGTTACTTTTATTGAGCGCTGATTGCTTAGAACCGCAGTGATGCATTATGTTGTCAATATTGTGTCATATTTTAAAAACAAGCAAGCAATCAGATACAAAAAAGTTCATTGTGATGAAGTAATATTGCCGTTAAAGAATATTTTTTTAAAGAAAGTGAGATCTGTAAAGATTTATTTAAATGTATGTCGGTTGTCTACTTTTTGAGAAAAGTTCGTTCAGAACCTGTAATTTCAAAATTATTTATTACAATTCAATTTTTAATTGAATTTGAATTTATAAAAGCAAATTATACAGTATTCAATTGAAAAAGTTCTCACAAAATTGTAAAGCAACAAGATACTAGTATATGGGGACCATTTTTGCAATAGAAGGATATTTCTAAAATATTAACCTACACAATTAAAGTAAATGAAAGACAAGTGTTTTAAAACCATAAGAGGCAATTTTACGATGTAAACAAATTAGAGAACCTTTACATCAATGTTATTGTTCATTCATTCATTCATTTATTCATTCTTTATTTCCTCCATTTGGAGATTTGAATTACAACACATCAAATACAACATACTAGTATATAATACATCAATGAGAATTTCTATTTAAAAAAATGTATAAACATAAAAAGGACAACTTCATGTTTGTGTTTCATACACCTTATTGTTGTAAGTGGCTATACTAGAAACTATACATGAACAAGAGGCCCATGGGCCACATCGCTCACCTGAGCACTGTGGCTAGGAAAAAGTAGAAATTGGTTTATTATTGAAAAGTTTAAATCCAAAAGTAGGAATTTTGCGATTAAGAAACTTAATTGCTAGCATGGGTCTGCCGTGTCAGATGTTCTACATAAATTAATTTAAGGATGTAAATTAAATATTACTATAATCTAAGACCCCAATATATATGGATTACTATGAAGAGAAATCAGCTGCTTTGTGTATTGGCTTTACTGTTAATTTATGTTCATTTGATAAGCTGTCTCTCCGTAGGACTTGGTGTTTGCAAGAAGAGCGAGTACGTAAATTTACAAAATGTTAGATATCTATAGTCTTTTTATTTAGTGCTTCTAGTGAAAGTTAAAAATGCTTTATTAAATCATAACATCTAACTTTAGAAAAACTCTACAATGTTGTACAAATTATCGACAAGATGGCGACTTCTGCATACGTAAGTTGATGTTTTGATCAAATCTAAATATGTTCGGTGCTACAAACTTATTTCCATGTAAATAAATCATAATTGATAGTAGTATTTATTTGCATGTGTTTTCAATCGTGAAGGAATTCCTTATACGACTTGATTTCCTTGATTTTACTGAATTAATTATTTGCATAGAAAGAAATATTAACGCACTAATCATTATGGATAAATGTTATTGTGATAAGTAAGCTCTTTATGAATTATAGCCAATCTTATTTATAAATTTCACTCTTCTCTTCCTTTTAAATATTTTTCTTGAAATAAATACTAGTAGATGTATTTCTGACTAAATATGTGGAACCAGTTACTCCGTTGATGTTTGACATAATTAAAAATCAAAAATGTAACGTTCAGTCTCTCTAGAGTTTGTGTAGCGATTATTCTGTCCTTCTCTTTCATCTTAATCAATTATGTAACATACATGCACAGTATAATTTAGATAGATTTTCATTGCATATTATGGGCCACACAATTACACAGACATTGTTCATATGCCTCACTGTTACATTGCAAATTGTCATAACACCGCAAAAAATATGGGAATATTACATTTTGAGTCGAGTTCAACGCAGAATATAATAACAAAAATTGTAATTACGGACTTTCAGGATTAATACATTTTGTTTCATAAACTTTTGCTTCATAATTTTTGAAAAAATGTTATAGCACAAAATAAAATAATTACAATCAACTATATTTGGCATTGTTATTACATTTTCCGTTGTTACACAGTATGTGTTTGATTGTTCTTGATCTTGACTGAAGATTATGTGTATTGCATTAAAATCCTTGTATTTTCATTTTACTTTAACAATTTTTTTTTTTTGTTTTAAATGAAACATTATGTACACAAACTGCAATCCTGTCCCACTTTACAAAAAATACCCGGTATATAAATGCAAGATCAGACATGCTATTATCAAGGAAGTAAAGTGCACTATTGAGTGATTTTAAACATCTTAACTATATTCTTTGAATGTTACAGCCTGTGAAATAGGAACATATGGAGATAGCTGTACAGGAGGACCATGTGTCCATGGATTCTATGGATTTGGATGTCAGGGTAAATGTAACTGTACTTCTGACCAGTACTGTGACAGGAAGATTGGGTGTGCTTATGATACAATGAAAGGTACTAAAAATAATTTTTTAAAATACAATACTTTTTTTCAGAAGAGTACTTTTATATGTAAATGCATTAATGTTTGCTATTAATATAAATACAAAGCATGTAATTGATATTATTGTGCTTATGATACAATGAAAGGTACTAAATATAATTTTTTAAAATACAATACTTTTTTCAGAAGAGTATTTTTATATGTAAATGCATTAATGTTTGCTATTAATATAAATACAAAGCATGCATGTTTATCGAAACTTAATGTATAATGAAGCGCATTGAAGTGGTAAAATTTACTGTTTGGATGAAGCGTTCTGAGTCATGTTTTGAACGTCAATAATAGCGCATTGAAGTGGTAAAATTTACTGTTTGGATGAAGCGTTCTGAGTCATGTTTTGAACGTCAATAATAACAAAATGACAGTTCCTTTCATATTCCATATGCAAATATCTACAACTTTGTTCTGTAATAATAGCATCTATTAATTAAAGAATAGATGCCTTTATTTTATGAGGAAAACTGTGTTGCTGCAATTTGAGTTTGGTTAGCTATAAATTAGATCGGGTTCGGGATATCTCAAATTCCTCCTCTTTGCCCTGGATCCTAAAAACGAAAGGTATGCGAATTTTAGCAGACAGAATTTTCAAAAAATATGCTTTCAATCACGATTGTTTCTTAAAGAATTTCATAAAATAGTATAGACAAATATCGGATTTGATGATTAGATGCATGGATGGATTGTTCTTTTTTGAAAAAATGCGAGATTGGCTAGGATTGAAATTTTCTATGTCAGCGTACATGTGGCATAAGTTGTGTTAAAACTTGGTTTAGTTGGTTACGTTTTCGTTTTACGAGCAAATATATAAATCAGATTGAGGAATATTTCGTAATTAAGCATTTAAAATATATATAATATAGAAATCGGGCATTATTTATAGAAATCGGGGGTGGGGGTACAATGTAATAGCTGTAATGTGATCAAAGCATTATAATCAGTGTTTATCAGTTTTCGTAACATTTATTCAACTGAACATTCTCGAATGATACAATTGGAAAAAGGTGGGGGGGGGGTGCTTGGAAGCAAAATTATACTATTTCCAGATCTCAGGATTAACAGGGAAAATTCATTGTAAGGGTAATGTTTAGCATAAATCGGGCGATAAGTTATTAACATGCAATAGTAACTTAGTTTATATTCGGCTAAACTAATGCCCCCTATATTAAACAACACAATCAGTCAACAAGAAAAGTCAATACTTTATTCAAACTTCAAATCTGATGTTATCTTGTAATCAAATTCAGAGATTAATTATCAAGTGCGTAATTTGGCAATTGCATAAATTTCATCAAATTCAATGGCAATCAAAGGAAGCTCACTTACTCCTTAGAGCGATGCTAATTAATTTTATTTGTGTAATGGGTCGTACAATAAATTCGACAATACACTCTGACACTAGGGTATTTGCTTTACCATCTTAGGGATGGGGATTTTGATTGAAGTACCTCTTGCTCATGCATTCTTCACTTCTAAGGCTTACCTATTAGGAATAAAAGAATTGATAATTTTATTTATCTGGAGTTTAGGTAAAATAGGGTTATTTGCTTTACAATCTTAGGGATGGGGATTTTGATTGAAGTACCTCTTGCTCACGCATTCTTCACTTCTAAGGCTTACCTATTAGGAATAAAAGAATTGATAATTTTATTTATCTGGGGTTTAGGTAAAATAGGGTTATACTGTTAAATTTAAAAAATGACAAATCATTGCTCAATGCATGTGAAAGAAGATAATCTTCTGTATGCTGTATAACCAGTTGCTTAAATAATAAAGTCTCTTCTTTTAGCTATGGTAAGTATTTAAAGTTTAAAGGTGTGCTGTGACCCAGAAAAATAGTAACTGAATGATCATGAATATGTAATATCAATTATTCCTTCTCAGCTACTGACAAGGTTAATTAAATAAGGTTTTGAAGAAAAGGGATATACTTCACAATTAACAAAATATACTGGTAAAAATATTTCAGCTTTATACTTGTGTTTACTTAAAAGTTTGTCTGCCTTAATTAAGCTTTACTCATACCTGGATTTTGAGTGAAAAATCTGAGTAGTTTTACTAAAAATAATTCAAATTCATTAAAGCTATTCTCGATAATTTTATTCTATTAGTTAGAGAATAAAATTTATGGAGTATTTAAATCAGATGAGAATATGAAAACATCAGGGTTGAAAATATATTACTGAAATTAACTTTTGTCATTCAAATTCATAACACATAGATAGGGAGAGACAGGCCATTCACTCAATTTTAAGGAATAAAAGAGAATTTTATTGTTAGACAATCTTGTGTCCAACTCTTAAGTTGGAAATAATAAATTCTTTAAGAAATTATAAATTGGATAGGGATTTCAGTAGAAGACTGTATTATACACTAGTTACTAGAATGAGTTGTATATGAGGCTATTGATCATGACTTAGGGGTATAACAGATTTTGGAGTATCTATTCAGTAAGATTTATTATTTGCAAGGTTATCAAGTCAAGTGCACACAAATATAACATGTAGTATACCTATTTAAATCACTTAAGCATAAAATTTCTATGTTCAGTAGTCAATTATTGATAAACAAAAGGGCAAATATGTAAAGGACTTAAATTTTTGGAATTGATTCATTACTACATTAGGTCCACCTGTCTGAATATACACATACATTACAAATATTTGGCCAATTGATGTGATGTATTTCACAATGGCAATTTTCTTTGGTCTTAATAAATTTCGTATTGTGATCAGATATCTAAACTTGATAAGCATGATATTAGCCTATGGATTTCATTCAAGATACATAAATCATAGAGTAAATTTAATTTTATGGCTTATCCTTTATTCAACAAAACACTGGAAACCACTAGTTATAAGGTCCAGGGCTAAAAAAACATTCTATGTCCAACCCATTGGAATTTCATAAACAGCTGCAGGGAACATTGTAGGAAATACAAAGCTATTCAAGTAATAGATAAACCATACAATTTTGACTGTTTTGTGGTGTATTGTAAATTATACCATGGTTTGGATTTCACGACCCTGGGTTTAACCTCACGAGACGAAGTCTCATAGGTTAATTGTTATTAATGGATTAGAAATTATGGTATTTGTCAAAATGTACCACTAATTATATTAGGTTCATGCCAGGTAAACACATCATTCATCCAGAAACCACAGCAAAATTTTATTTCTCAGCCATATAGGCTCTAATGTATGACAAAAGTAAAAATGATTCACAGTACTTTTTAGGTGACAATACTTATTTATATCCACAAATTTTCCTGATAATCCGACAAGACAATTACTGGCTATTCGAAGCTCGTTTTTGCTTAACTTTATGTATAAATTACTGAAAACACAATTGAGTGAAACTGTCATTTATTCAAATAACAAATGACTAAGAATAAAATCTATAATACATATTACACAAAGTTATAAAACAATTAATTGGCTGGGCTTAAAACAAAATAATACAGTTGATCACAAATTGACTAGTTAAAGTTACATATTAGTCACATGACATAATTTTTTCTAATCACATGACACAAAAACAGCTTATTTAGTGTATGAATAAAACCTTTACTAACAAGAAAGAGCTTCCTTCTGATCACAATTTCAATTTTGGTAAAATAAACAAATTAAATAAATACTATTAGGAAAGTAATATACAGTAATATTTGTAATTTTGGAATAATGCACTGTCAGGCAAGGTCAACACAATAATTTATAGTATTCTTGCAAGGCAGTTTTAGTTTTTGATGGGGGAAAGGGTTTTCGCTCTGTGTGTGAGTAATTTATTAGTAATACTCGTCCTGTTTTTATCCTAGTTAATAGGCATAGATCTGTAATTTTCATTGGAATGAACTTTAAAAAGTTCCATATTCTTAGTACATTTAATAAAGTATCTGTTAACAACCAGTTTATAAGGTATAGGCTCACAGCTCATACAAATAAGTTTGGTGAAAAGCATTAATTAGAATAAAGTTAAGAACCGATGTCCAAAAAGAAAATTCATTATCTGTTTTAATTATGAACATTAGAAAGATAGCATATGAAGTATTATTATCAAATATAATTTCAAGTTCCATAGTTTGGAGTAAAACGTCACTGCTTTAACACCTTGTGTTACATGTAATACAAGTGAGTACTAAAAGCCTGGAGACTCAGAGTCAATTTTCAGATATAAAGCTAACCTTATATTACAATTAACAGGATTAATTTCCATAGATAACCTTACACTGTAAGTTAAATAGGTTTTCTAGAACTATTGTGTAAACCAGCCAGAATAAATTCATACATGCTGGGGTTGAATTGTGAAGGGTAAATCAGGATCAGCCATTTTTATGATGGGGCAATACTTTGTCTCCATAAAAATGCTTCTTTAAATTTTATTACATGTAATTCTTCACGTTTTAGTTTGATATAAACCTGATGCAAATACATGTAGCATATTTTCAGTCTATTTATTATACAGACTTAATCAGCTTGGGAAGTATGGGGGTCTAGAGTTATTTTCAGGGGGTCTTTTTCAGTTTCCCAAGTCAATAGCTGAAATTTAGGGCGATTGGTCGTGGGTCAGTTGAATGCGGCTTCCCCATTTTGTAGGGTGACCGAGACCTGTGGATTCCAAAGGTTTCGGCCATGTGGCGTTTGCGCCGAGCCATTCAACTGATGCTATAATTCATTGTGCTGCTGCTGCTTAAAACAAACTCATTTACTGTGAAAATGTGAGCTGCTTTCAACAAATTCATGCATTGGTCTGCTTTGCTTGATTGAAACAAACTCAAACTCAAAATGTGTATTGCTTCCCCTGCGAAATGATCAATAATTCTTGAACTTTTAAGAAAAGTTCAAGAATTATATTCTTGAATCAGCTCATGAATTGTTCATGAAGTTCATGAAGATCCCATGAAGTTAAAATTGGACACTCATGATTTCATGGATTTTATTCATGAAAACCAAGTTCAAGAATATTCATGAATAATTGGTTGTTCATGAACAAACTTGGATTTTATAATTGCCTGTGAAATTATCAAGAATAGTTCTTGAACTTTTAAGAAAAGTTCATGAATTATATTCTTGAACTTTTAAGAATAGTTCATGAATTATATTCATGAATTGTTCATGAAGATCCTATGAAGTTAAAATTGGACACTCATGATTTCATGAATTTTATTCATGATAACCAAATTCAAGAATATTCAAGAATATTGTTCATGAATGAATTTGGGAATTTCAAAGAGCGACTACATTTGAAGTACATGAACATTCAAGATTGTTCTTGAACTTCATGAATTAAGGTCTATTAAAAATAAAATTTGATACATGTAAAATATTTATTTACTTTATAACAACGTAAAGTATTAATATATAAGGTGTTAAAGATACCTGGAATGATTTCTAAATTGAAATAATTATTGAATTACTCAACCAGTCATCAATATCAGTCTGTACAATTACAGTCCCTAAATTTTCAAAATGTACATTTCAAATTCAAATAATTTAAAACACTCATTTTTCATATCAGATGATAGTAAACTGTCAAAACTGACAACACCAGGGCTTGATTGTGTTGAAGGACCCGAGCGACTTGGACTTCCCTGTGGGGTTACTGAACTACTACTACTGGTTGTTGAATTTGCTTTTGATGAGGACGAGGATAGTTTCTCTATCTTTTTTGGTGTTACAGTCCTTTTCTTTTGATGAGAAGTTGGTGTCAGCGCTATGAAGAAAAAAATAATTCAAATATAAGACCTGGATAAATGGTGATTGCATACAACTTGAATGTGATAAAGAACTAAATATAAATATAATACAATACCGTATAGCGGGTTTTCTTGGCAGGTGTAATATTTGGAAGTTTGCATGCTCAAAGGTATGCCATAATTTTGGCGTAATTCATTTCAGTGGCAACAGGGTTTCTGCTCTTTGCATATAAACATGAAGAAGAGTACTGATTATTTAGCGATTAAAATTTTAGCGGGATACCATTAAAACGCCAAAATAAGCCAAAATTAGCACCTCGCTAAAATAACCCGCTATACGGTATGATGGGGAGATCAGATAAAGTAGCTTTAGGTATTTGTTGTCAAAAGCTTAACAGCTAAAAACATGAATTTTTGTTTGAATGCGGTGTAATATTAGAGAACTTATTATTTTAACCTTTGTTTGGTGCTGCTGAGGACGAGGATGGCTTCTGTATCTTTTTTGGTGTTACAGTCCTCTTATTTTGATGAGAAGTTGGTGTCAGCGCTATAATGTAGAAAAAAAATAATTTAAATATAAGACCTGGGTAAATGGTGAACTAATATAAATAGATACTATATGATGGTGAAATCAGATAAAGTAGCTTTAGGTTTTGTTGTCAAAAGCTTAACAGCTAAAAACATGAATATTTGTTTGAATGCGATGTAATATTAGAGAACTTATTATTTTAACCTTTGTTTGGTGTTGATGAGGACGAGGGTGGCTTCTGTATCTTTTTTGGTGTTACAGTCATCTTATTTTGATGCGAAGTTGGTGTCATCGCTATAATGAAGAAAAAAATAATTTAAATATAAGACCTGGGTAAATGGTGAACTAATATAAATAGATACTATATGATGGTGAAATCAGATAAAGTAGCTTTAGGTATTTGTTGTCAAAAGCTTAACAGCTAAAAAACATAAATATTTGTTTGAATGCGGTGTAATATTAGAGAATTTATTATTTTAACCTTTGTTTGGTGTTGATGAGGACGAGGATGGCTTCTGTATCTTTTTTGGTGTTACAGTCCTCTTATTTTGATGAGAAGTTGGTGTTGGCACTATGAAGAAAAATATTATTAAAATATAAGACCTGGATAAATGGTGATCATTCTGCATGCAACTTGAATGTGATAAAGAACTCGATATAAATATAATTCAATATGATGGGGAGATCGGATGCAGTATCTTTAGGTATTTGTTGTCAAAAGCTTAACAGCTAAAAACATGAATTTTTGTTTGAATATGTGTAATATTAGAGAAAATTATTTATTTACCTTTTTTTGATGTTGATGAGGGAGGGGGTATCTTATCTCCCTTTTTAGGTGTAATCCTTACATTTTGAGGAGAAGTTGGTGCTGACGCTATAAGAAAAAAATAATCTGAATGAATTAACATGGTGCGCATGATCATTCTGCATGAAAACATGAAATTTTGCTTGAATTTAAGATGCAATATTAGAGAATTATTATTTACCCTTTTTTTGGTGTTGATGAGGGAGGGGATGGCTTAGGTCCCTTTTTAGGTGTAATCCTAACATTTTGATGAGTTGGTGCTGACGCTATAAGAACAAAATTAATTTGTACATAAGAACTGGATAATATAATAATTGTTATTAATATTTAAATAATTTAAATTAAATGGGTTCGTTATTACATACATTTATCTATTTTCAGTGAAATATGTTTTAATTATTTCTATTGCAACATTTCAACTTAAGTATAAAGAAAATAAACAAGAGATGTTTGTAAAACACTTAGGCCTCCCCCTCCCTTTATTAATTGGAAATTTTTATAAGTCCAAGGGACAGAATTGTGCCTCAATCATACCCAAAGTAGACCTTGACCTCGATATTCATTAGATAAATCTCTAAGTATACCAAAAAACTAATTTCAATGTATGCAACCTCTTCAAAGAAAATGAATGGAAATGGTGGTAAACTGACAGCAGCAAAGTGATATGCTCCCATTCTCTTAAGAGGGGCATAAAAGATAAAAAAAAAACAAAAAAACAAACATAGTTACAGAGCATGATTTGAAAAACTTTCCTCATTAAATTACATCAATAAAGATTCTCGCAGACAACAACTACACTATGCAGTCATATGAATTATGAAGATATAGATGTCATTTATATAGCACACATTATGGCTCAGTTTATCCTCCACTTTCCTTGATATAAGACATTGTGACTGTTAAATTGAAATTTTAATACATTCCGTACCAATCTAATTAAAATTAGATCTTTGATCCACGCTAGTTTTTTTTTGATAGCTACAATATGTGTAGCGATCAAAATGCAAACTGGGGAGGGGGATCAAAGATCTAATTTTAAATAGGGCCTAGAAAAAAAATATGTTTGTTTTCGCTTTCAGGCTGAAAGAATATGGGGTAGGTAGGTAGGTAGGCAAATTCTTTTTTTTTTTTTAATTTGTTTTACTTCTTTAATCAATATGTGTATAGAAGTAATATTAATGACAAAAGAAATGGTGTTTTCAAGCATTTTATGACAAAAGAAATGGTGTTTTCAAGCATTTCTGTGACTTAAACTTATAATAAAAGTGACTCAAACTTCTTTCTGTCTTGCAAAGCTTGCAAAATTGGGGACTATGATTCCCTGGGTGAAATCTTGCACTTCATGGGACAAAAGCATTAAAAAAAGAGGACAAGGTCCACCTGAACAGTTGTCGCCATATGTGCCCACTTCACAGGCTGTTACATCAAAAGAACATATGTAGAATTTTTAAAATCTCAAATTAATTTCACTTCCCGTCTAAGTGAACTTTAACATTCCGGTCATTATTTGAACATATGTTAAACAAGATATCTAAAATAGTTTTTCTTTTGTTTCAAAAAAGTTTTTCATAAATAATGGAAGAAAAACTAATCAGCATACAAAATTTTAGCACGCCCTTTCAAGCAAATTGTCAAGCTGTTAGAAAACCTATAATAGTTCTAAGGTATGAGGCGTTTGTAATATATTATTTCCTATCCTAAACTTTTAGAATTTTTAGCTTTGATTACAGTGATGTTTTGTAGCGAGGAATTTTTGTTTCAAATTCAATATCGGTTAAAAAATAACAAATGCAAAACGGTCCAAATATTTATGGTTTGAGACACATTATGATTAAGCTTTCCAAGGAATACAATATTGGTCCAAGGAGCGAGATTGATATCGTCATTTGAAGATTGCTGTGATTTCGTCCTACTCCTTGTAAATCAGTGTATAACCACCTTTTCATCTTAACCAAAATTAGTATAGATTCGCTATAATTCATTAAAAATAATCTTAAAATGTTTTCATACATGTACCATGTTACTCACACATAAAAAAAATAGATGACATTAATTTTCATGCATATAGTTTGGAGTAATAAAATTAAATTGTTATACTTACAAATTACATTCAGTTAATTCAAGTTTACATGCATTCAAACAGATACTGCTATCATTAAGCTATCATGTTTACACAGATAGTTTTCAATTGTTACAAAACACAAATCAAAGTGCCCACGTGTATTTTTACTTAACTTCCAATGAAAAGCTCATGCAATCAAAATGTAACGTAACGTTCTTTTAGTAGAACGATCAAGCTGTCTCTTTAATTTTATTATCTCAAGGTCAACTTACGTCTGCAATTATCGTCTTTTTGTTGAAGATCTGTACAGCATGTCATAGTTCCACTAAAGTTAGACATTAAAGGGTATTATTAAGTAATGATTAAATTCACTTGAAAAAAAGCGATATATTTACAATTTGTAGTCAGCACTTACTATGCATCAATGCAAACTCCGGTTCCTTAAGTAAGTACAGTTTCTGTAAAATAAAAACTAAACTAAAGCATATTCAGAGAGAACATATTTTGATTATTGAAAACTTTTGTTTGATTGGGTGTTAATGTTAAAAAAGAGAATAATGATTGTACACAAATATTTTATCAACGTCAACTTAGGAGAATATTTGAGTGCATAATTCCTATCTTATATACAAAATAGTTTGTAGCTTTGTTTAAGAAATAAGCAATTTATTTTAAATGATCGCCTTATTAGAACTATTAACTATATGAGAACTATGTATTATTCAAAGAACATGAATAATTTCCATATATATCAAATACATTAGAAAATATGCATTAAATGAATGAAATAAATTATATTATTATCTAATTTTATTTGGTATCAATAACATTTTTCACTGAATACGTAGATTACACATTATCACACAAGAAATGTTTCGACCCCAAGTCTTAAACACCATATTTAATTTAATTGTAAATATCAATGTAAAAATTGTAACATTATTGTAGAATGCTATTTTTGAGTCTTTTTTGTATTTGATAAATATTTTATTAGTAATCATTAAATGTTCACCATGTGCGTGTGTGTATTTTACAGTGTTTAACACTTTAAAAGAGTTCTTAAGCTTACTGTTTGTTTTTGTATAAACACATCCTGCTCTTCTCTCGCAGTATTGGTCAGTTGAACAGTAACAACTGTATCTAGAGTGATATCCAAAGAAACCATGAGGACATGGTCCCACTGAACAGCTCAAACCATGTTTACTTGATTCACAAGCTGAAAAACAATATTTTAAGGTACCAAGCCAGGAGTTTTTCTGGGGGTAGGACTTGTCTTGATAGCTCTCTTCGTCCATAAGAGGTATATTCCATCTTTCATCTTTTCTTTAAATTTATTTTTTATTAGGCCATAACGTACAATAGATAATACATGACAATAAAGAAAACAATCTAAAGTTCAACAATAGTCAAAGTTAAAACGATATATACAGTTTCCTAAAAGAATACTATTAAAATCATATGTATTTGAATTATTTAGATATTGATGTCTTGTTAAACACTCATAGTTTGTTACTATATCTTTTTTAGAATAAAATATCAAAGAAAGTCTAGGTACACCAATACTTTGTTTCTACCTTCAGTATATGATTATCCGTTTTATGGAAGAGAAGCCGGGCTCAATATTACAAGTGCCGTTAACGAAATTGTTCAAAATAACGAAGGAAGCAGGGAAAATCCTTCAGGGAATACATGTAGGCCGGAGAATTATTACCTAGAAACGATTTGAAAGATTTTTCTCACCACACTTTTTTTCCCCATTTTTATGCACGTTTATTCTAAAGATATTAGCAGTATGTGAATTTATGAACATTGATCTTATAGAAAGGGTAAAATTATCGTGACATTGAAATGAGTCTTGGTAAAAAAAATTCCAACAATTAATTTTTTTTAGTATTAATCCTAATGAACATTATTATTATTTTTTCTCTTCTTGCAAGCAGATAATGAAAATATTTTATACCTGGATCAATAAATCTTAGTCACCTGCATGCGGTGTTTACATATCATTATATATCTCTCAGTTGATTCTATACGCAAGAGTACATGTATGCCCTATATATGAACAATTTCTTAAACAAAGGAAATTGTTAACAAACAAGGAAACATAAAATCAACAAACTCGTTTAAAGTAATAATTTCGTCAGTTCTATGGTCAATACAATGACCTTCTCAACAAATACAATCTATCATAAAGCAAAGTGCTGACTTACGTGTTTCAAACTAATTTTTAGACCATTACGTACACACAAAATTGTCAAAGGATTTTTTCTGTTGTTTCTCGATCATGAAAAGGAGCACACGGCAAACATGGCCGGTTTGTAGGGGATGCTAACTCATCCATCGCACCTGATTCTTTCTATGGCATGCTCAGAAATGCCTAATGGGTAATCCTAGATGTTGCCAGAAAGTTTTTTTTCTGGCAGTATTGCTAGAATGTCACCGGAAGTTGTTGCAGCTAGCGGTGATATTTCACTAACCCAAAAAGCTTGTTTCTGGTGACAAAAATGTGTTGCTGCAATGTTGCCGCAATAAAGCAACAATATTGCTGTAATCATTTGACTTTGGTAAGGGATATTACATGAACTCAGCAGTAAGCAGAATGGAGACTTTGATGGCAATAAAAATGGACACCAATGTAGTTATAGAATGAGGAAAGAACCAAGTGAAGTAAGACGGAGGGAGAACACTGTTCACATACATAGAGGACTATACAACATACTTGAAAACAGAAGACAATATCACCGATGCACAGGATCTACATACAACAAAATCAAAATCGGAGACGTTGCCCAAGTCCATGGTGTCTTCTCAAAACGCATGAATTGGAAACTTGCTGTAGTGGTGTATCTCATAACTGGCGGAGATGGACTCACAAGATCAGCAGTCTTACATTTTAGTAACGGAACCATATCAAACCGTCCAATTACGAAATTATATCCCCTTGAACTAAACGAGTTAGATTCTCAAGTTAGAAGTGAAAGACTATCCAGTTAAATTTTTTTGTACAACACAAAGCAAAATATAAACTTTCTAGCATTGTAAATTGTGATTATTGTACATTTTGCAGCCCGGAGTGTGTAAATGATAATCCTCACGTATATATCGTTAAACTGCATGTGACATTAAGTAAATATTTCTATTATGAAATCATAATTATGACGTCATGGTAACGTCTATATAATGCTATGTTTTGAATAGTCACTTTAGATAAACAAGTCAAAGTGATTTGAGGTGTTTTTCATTCTATCTGATTCAACACAGTATGTAATTGACAATTTAAAGTATTTTGTTTTCAAAAGAATAATGTGAAAAAATAATATGTGAAATAGAGGGTGTCTTATAAGAATATTTTCAACAGCCACAAAATATGAAGGGAATGAGAAGTGCAGGACGGTAGATGTTATCAGAAGAAGCATAAATAAAGGACTTTAAAGAAACATCTTACTGGCTCTGACACTATGTAAATAATCAAATATGACGATGAAAAGCCACATTTTTCTTCACTTTCTGTTATTAGTACATATTATAGACATATTTTTGCTTTAAATTTGCACATTTATTTTTTGTAAATGAAATCTACCGTGTTTGAACATATTGACAAACAATTCATTTTAAAACAAAGGATATAGACTGTTTTTGCTTCGCGGATACAAATGGAATATGTGTCAAACCCACTGACTTATCGGTGTTACATGTAAGTAAATTTGTATGGGATAGAATATGATCATTTCAGACAAAAATGTCGTTCCGAATCGAAGTGCGCCATGTTGTAACGTTGTAGAGAGACTCTTTACAATATGAGACCGGTCACGGTAGCCTAGTGGTAGAGCGTTCGCTTCGTGATCGGGCATCTTCACTATCCAAGGGTTTTCGGTCCGCAACGCTCCCAATAAACCCTTGGCCGATATGCACTGTAAAACGCCGGTCACACATAGCGCCATCTGTAAATTCTTGAGTAAGAACGATAATTCGATTATTCATGTTATTGTATGTAGCTTACAGTTTATAATTCCGACAAGCATTGATTTAATACCTGTTAGAATTGTACAGGAATATTCTTCTGGGCAACCTTTTAAAATCATTGATGCGTGTAAAGCGGAATTTTTACGGGTCGAAACATGGGATTTCATTGTTAATATACAATTTCTCGGCTTTATAAGTAAAGTGATTTACTTTAATTTTCTTCCCATTGCTATTAGCAGTGGCAGTACTTTTGCACTTTATATTGTTATGAATAAACAGATAAAAGTACTAACCATACTAATGATAGGGCAACAAACAAGTAAAGTCAAGTATTTACGTCTCCTTAAAGTCAATTTCCTAATAGGGTGTTCGTTCCTTCTGCAAGAGGTTCCAATTGTTATAATAAGGATTTATCTTTTCATATCGTTGGATCATGTGGATATTACGCTTTCTTATTCTTCAATATTTCTTACGTATGCGTACGTTTACTTTATATTTGCAGTAAGCAAACCAGTCGAAATTTTTTTATATGCAACTCAAAGTAAATCTTTCAGAGTTCAACTGTCAAAATATTTCGGTTCTCCACGATAGCTTTTTTCTCCACAGTCCTATTCCTACAAACGACTGCTAGTAACAAAAGATGTAGTCAAGTCGTATTGTTCAAATATTTGATCAGCCATTTTATTTTTAGTATTGTTTAATACGTATGTATTGATTTGTTTTTTTTAGATCACCTGAGCTTAAGGCCCAAGTGAGCTTTTCTGATCTCATGCTCGGCGTCTGTCTGTCTGTCTAGTTGTCCGTCTGTTTGTAAACTTTTCACATATTCGACTTCTTCTCAAAACCACTGGGCTAATTTCAACCAAATTTGCGACAAAGTATCATTGAGTGAATGGGGTGGATTCAAGTTTGTTAAAAAAAGGGCCACACCCTTTTCCAAGGGTATATAATTAATTGCATCTTTCAAAAATCTTCTTAAGAACCATTGAGCCAGGAAAGATGAAACTTATATGGAAACATACTCAGGTAGTGCAGATTCAAGTTTGTTCAAATCATGACCCCGGGATAAGGTCAGGGCTACAATGGATGATCAAAATTTAAAATAGGAATACATTGGAAAAATCTTTTTTCTCAAGAACCACACAGTCATGAAAAATGAAACTTATGTAGAAGCATCCTCTGGTAGTGAAGATTTAAGTTTGTTCAACCCATGACTCCGGGAGTAGAGCGGGGCCACATTGGACGATAGAAGTTTTACATAGGAATGGTTACTTCGGAAATTCCTTTTAAAACTCTTCTTTTTAAGAATCACAAAGCCATGATTGGCCATATCTTTATGGAATCATCCTCACGCATTGTTGATTCAAGTTTGTTCCAGTCATGACCGGTGGAGAAGGGGGTAGGTAGGGTGGGCCACACTTTAGGATCAAAGATTTACCTTTTTTCCCAAGAAGAGAAAAGCCATGTTTAATCATATTGGTATGGAGGCATCCTCAGGTAGTACAAAGTCATACTGGTTCAAATGGGGGTCCCGGGGGTTGGGCTTGGTCACAATCGGAGGGGGTTTAAATGAGTAAATAGGAAAAAATAATCTGCTCAAAAACAGCTAACCCATTTGTTATAGATGTAGTTTTATGCAAGCATCACCAGGTAGTTTAAAATTCAACCCCCACTGTAAACTTTTCAATACTGAAGTGATTTTTGCTTTTTTCCCTATCCAATGTGCTCAGGTGAGCAATGTGTCCCATTGGTCTATTGTCTTTGACAATTAGGTATAGTTTTTTGTCATACATTTTGTATAAAACGCTTTGATTATAATCGAATTGTATTGATATCTTAATAAAAAATCTTTCAGTTGGTTTATATATGAGTGAATAAACATTTATTTCGTCACATGGCGTCATGAACAGTTATTGCTTTGCTGGAATATTCTATGACACGCGTTAGCACAGAAAATATGTCTGCAGAGTAGTTTTTATTCAACTCAGCATACTGTATTTGACTGACAAGAAAGGCCCATATTCTCCAAATTAATAAATATACTCCTTTCCGGGGATGTTTTAGGCTTCCAGCAGAAAACTTTTATTGGCAAAGTTAAAAGCATACGAGAATGTAAATAAATTGAAAGAATATCCAAGTCAAAGGTTTCTTTGTGTCTCTTTGGAATCTTTGCCGAGTACAGAATGAAATATAGGAAGAAAATGTCCAGGTGTATTTGGTTTGTCGGAAAAGTGAAAAAAAAATGAAATGACAGTTTACAGATTGTTGATAGATGTTTATATTTGAACACGAATACCCGACTAGAAAAATTCTGAAAGACTGCTCAGTGTAACAAGAAAGGATATACAGTTTATTTCTAAATCCAATAAATAAATATTCTTTATAAACGACAATAAGATTTGTCAAGAAACAAGATAGAAATAGAGAGATAGACTATCAATGGAGGGTCTTTTTATGCCCCCGTAACGATGATTCGGGGATATATAAATATTGCCCTGTTCGTCCGTCTTTCTGATTGTTTGTCCGCAAAATCATTCACCCAAGCCATAACTTTTGAGTGGCTAGGGCTATATCTTTCATATTTCACATGTGTATTTCTTGTGACAAGAACCTCTATTAGGGTACCGCTAAATTCAACCTCGTGACCTTAACCTTGGAGTTTGACCCACTTTTACAAAAAAATTCCGATCTTTAACTTTAGTCATATTTTTTGCTAGGGTATTCATACTTCATATATCTATTTACTGTGACTAAACCGTTTAATGTATATAAAATATTGACATTAGTGTTTGATCTACTCTGAAAAAATAATATACATGTGTAAACCATATCTTTTGAACCGTAAGAACTAGGACTTTCATATATAACAAGTGTATTCCTTTTGACAAGATCTTTCTTGAATACGAATAATTTTGACCTTTACCTTGGCGTTTGATATGCATCAGAAATTTAAACCCCTACTTTAAGCTGCCATACGGCGGCATCAGTGATTCACAAGCATATCTTGTTTTAATTTCAAAATTCAAAATAAAGTACTTTTTAAAGATTTTAAGAGTGGATCCCCAATTCCCCAATAATCTTATTTAAGAACAGAAGGAAAAGTTTTTTTCTCAAATTATATACTAAATTCCATGGACTTTCTAATCATATAGGAATAAGAAAAAGCAAAAAATTGCAAAAGGAGAAGTCTGAAAAAGAAAGATATCTACGTGAAAAATGATGTTCGTTTTGAAGTTAACCTTGGTTATAGCGATTAATTTAACATATTTAAAGGTTTTTTTATGTAATACAAAATTCCATTTCAAAGGCTTTTTGAAGGTTGCTTAAGATCCAAGCATTTTCAATCTGTTTTCGATCAATTCATTATACTTCTCTTTATATTTACACAGACAAAAATGACTCACATAATTATCATATAAATTTCAATTGAATTTCGTGTGAAAAAAAATCATAAAAAAAGAAAACAAAAAATAAGAAATGAGAAATTTATGTGAAAACTTCAACCAATGTTGACATATTTTATAAGAATTTACAAAAAGAGCAAATCGCATAAATATCATGGAAAGAAAAATTCACATAAAAGTTATAAATCAAGTTATGTGAATATCATATTATTTTTTTCAAATGATACTCGCATGACAAAAATATACTTTATGATGTTTTCTTGATTCCCAAATCATTTTCAAATAAAAAGTAAATCACTTGAATATTTTATAAAGCCACTTTTCTGTGTACATTGAATTTCCTTATGATTAGCTTCTTAAGAAATATAGACATGGTTCCTACATGACATCCTTTGGCTTTTTTCATGAAGACTAAAGTTTCTCAAGGATCTAAGGTTTTTTTTCTAAAAAAAAAGGAAAAGAAAATAGCATAGACATCCATATTTTAATTATTCAATGATCTCTCTCTATATATATATGTATATATATGTTTTGACTTATAACCCATGATTACAATTACATTATGTACAAGCTTGAGATTGATTAAGACAATTTAACCAGCAAGGGATTTTAGGACTGATATATACATAGTCTAACAAGATCAAATATGGAAGAGAAAGGGGACTTATTACGTTCCAAAAAAACTTAATTTAACAAATATATATATCAACAGATATTTCTTCTTTTCGACCCTGCACATGTGTAAAAATTTTACGCATTAGGTACCACATAAACTCATTCAAAAATGTATAAACACCCACATTGATGTCCATGACACTAGCTTTGAATTGCATTGATTAAATCTAGAAAAGGAAGTATATTCCTCTGTGATTTATATATGTTTTCGCACTCGAAGAACATTTTAAAGTTAGATTTGTGTTTGTTATCATCTATGGGGATTGTTGAGCTAAGTTTCAGAATTTTCTTTCAGTTTTGTTTTGCCTATTTTGCTTATGGTATCGCAGATACCTATGGAATTTGTAAAGATCTTTAGTAAGTTTATTTCATTTCAAATAATTGCAGATATGTACGGAAACGTATCAATAAAAAGAACTTTATTTTTAAAAATTCGTAAATTCCTACTTTATAATTGGTTCTTTAAACTTTAAACTTGGATTGGAAATATTACCGTACAAGTAGAAATTTTAGCGAGAAGCAAATTTCGCGATTTGCCCTGAAAAACGTAATTCATTTTTAGCGAGATTTAATTTTAACGAATTTTAAAATGGTCATAAAGAAAGCGATATTCAATTTAAGCTAATAAAGCCCAAACGAAATCTACGCTTAAAATTCTGCATATGCAGTATTTGAAAGTTGAAGGGAACAACCCAAAAGTATAGAATTTTTACTTTTTAATTTTAAATTATCAACTTCAAAATGATAAAAAAATTTAAATTTAAGAAAAAAGATATAACAAGGTATAGTTAATTTTATAATCTATTAAAGAAAAAAAAGATTACACCCGAAAGTTCACTTTAAAGTTGAAATTTTCAACCTTTAAGTTTGATTTATCAATTTCTTCAAATTATTTCTAGAGATTCAACATGCTTCCGTCAAAATGAAATCAACAAAAAAATTAATGTAACGAATGAACGTTAAATGTATTTTTATAATTTTTGCAGTGATGGTTTGAAATGTTGTGTAAATAAACAGCAAAAGGGGGATTTTTGTGTTCGTAAGTTTTTACGTACATTTTTAGCATATAAAAACTGAAGATATTATGCAAAAACTTTTGTTGTAAAAATCTTTATAATGTTTTGTCAATTTTGCAATAATTGACGATTTTTTTAAAGTTAAAGTACTTATACATGTTTAACCCTTCTTGCATTAATGAAGTCATAATTCCATGTAGATATCTTTCTTTATTCAGATATTCCTTTATTTGAATCACCCTTGGTTTAATCATTTGCGCTTTTTTATTCATTGATATTTAATTTCCCATAAAGAAAGATTTTTTTCTTGCAGAAGTTGATGTAGGTTGGTACCTTAAAATATTGTTTTTCAGCTTGTGAATCAAGTAAACATGGTTTGAGCTGTTCAGTGGGACCATGTCCTCATGGTTTCTTTGGATATCACTCTAGATACAGTTGTTACTGTTCAACTGACCAATACTGCGAGAGAAGAGCAGGATGTGTTTATACAAAAACAAACAGTAAGCTTAAGAACTCTTTTAAAGTGTTAAACACTGTAAAATACACACACGCACATGGTGAACATTTAATGATTACTAATAAAATATTTATCAAATACAAAAAAGACTCAAAAATAGCATTCTACAATAATGTTACAATTTTTACATTGATATTTACAATTAAATTAAATATGGTGTTTAAGACTTGGGGTCGAAACATTTCTTGTGTGATAATGTGTAATCTACGTATTCAGTGAAAAATGTTATTGATACCAAATAAAATTAGATAATAATATAATTTATTTCATTCATTTAATGCATATTTTCTAATGTATTTGATATATATGGAAATTATTCATGTTCTTTGAATAATACATAGTTCTCATATAGTTAATAGTTCTAATAAGGCGATCATTTAAAATAAATTGCTTATTTCTTAAACAAAGCTACAAACTATTTTGTATATAAGATAGGAATTATGCACTCAAATATTCTCCTAAGTTGACGTTGATAAAATATTTGTGTACAATCATTATTCTCTTTTTTAACATTAACACCCAATCAAACAAAAGTTTTCAATAATCAAAATATGTTCTCTCTGAATATGCTTTAGTTTAGTTTTTATTTTACAGAAACTGTACTTACTTAAGGAACCGGAGTTTGCATTGATGCATAGTAAGTGCTGACTACAAATTGTAAATATATCGCTTTTTTTCAAGTGAATTTAATCATTACTTAATAATACCCTTTAATGTCTAACTTTAGTGGAACTATGACATGCTGTACAGATCTTCAACAAAAAGACGATAATTGCAGACGTAAGTTGACCTTGAGATAATAAAATTAAAGAGACAGCTTGATCGTTCTACTAAAAGAACGTTACGTTACATTTTGATTGCATGAGCTTTTCATTGGAAGTTAAGTAAAAATACACGTGGGCACTTTGATTTGTGTTTTGTAACAATTGAAAACTATCTGTGTAAACATGATAGCTTAATGATAGCAGTATCTGTTTGAATGCATGTAAACTTGAATTAACTGAATGTAATTTGTAAGTATAACAATTTAATTTTATTACTCCAAACTATATGCATGAAAATTAATGTCATCTATTTTTTTTATGTGTGAGTAACATGGTACATGTATGAAAACATTTTAAGATTATTTTTAATGAATTATAGCGAATCTATACTAATTTTGGTTAAGATGAAAAGGTGGTTATACACTGATTTACAAGGAGTAGGACGAAATCACAGCAATCTTCAAATGACGATATCAATCTCGCTCCTTGGACCAATATTGTATTCCTTGGAAAGCTTAATCATAATGTGTCTCAAACCATAAATATTTGGACCGTTTTGCATTTGTTATTTTTTAACCGATATTGAATTTGAAACAAAAATTCCTCGCTACAAAACATCACTGTAATCAAAGCTAAAAATTCTAAAAGTTTAGGATAGGAAATAATATATTACAAACGCCTCATACCTTAGAACTATTATAGGTTTTCTAACAGCTTGACAATTTGCTTGAAAGGGCGTGCTAAAATTTTGTATGCTGATTAGTTTTTCTTCCATTATTTATGAAAAACTTTTTTGAAACAAAAGAAAAACTATTTTAGATATCTTGTTTAACATATGTTCAAATAATGACCGGAATGTTAAAGTTCACTTAGACGGGAAGTGAAATTAATTTGAGATTTTAAAAATTCTACATATGTTCTTTTGATGTAACAGCCTGTGAAGTGGGCACATATGGCGACAACTGTTCAGGTGGACCTTGTCCTTATGGTTCTTATCGATTTAGATGTCTAAGTGAATGTAACTGTAGTGTTGACCAATATTGTGACAGGAGAATCGGATGTAAAGACATTGGTAATAATATAAATAATAGTACATACCTCTTTCCAAATCACACCATGTATTATGAATGTGTATGTCATTATATGCATAGCTGATGGAACAGCCGTTGCTTAAGAAATCTATGCAAGTGGTTTACTAAGAGTCGTTTCCTGACTGATGAACAGCAATTATTGTTTTCGTAAGAAATAAAAGAAAAGATATTGGATGTAAATATTAGTTTACGTGAAAAAAGACTACATTTTCAGTTACACAATGTAAAAATATTTTACAATGATGCCATTAACCTTTGTCAACGGATTATAAATCAATTCTGTGAAGCAGATTGATAATTCTCGATGAAAGAGCCTCTTTTATAATTTCTTTCATATTTGAATTTTTACAAGAAAAAATACTTATGGTAACCTAAGAACAGAAATTAATAGTAAACATCCAACTTTTCTATCGTTAACTCCCCATACTTATGTACATGTATATAGTAGTTGACCCTCGTCATCTGCTAATAGGATTGATAAGCTACCAAAAAGCATGCCCTGCATACAGTACAAACAAATTCTTAAACAAACCAAGCTAACGACAAATTTGATGAAACAGTGGTATCAAAGATATTTTAAAAGTACTTAATGTCAAGAATATTCTCTGGTCTATACGATAACCTTGTCGGTATATCGGTACATACAATCCATTAATACCTATATTTAAACTATTTCAAAGTAAACTGCCAACTGTACAAGTCGGTGCCCACTAGTCTCATACATCTATTCCTTGCATAGAAAAAAGAAACAATGTATATAAAAAAAAATGGAAACGTCTGATAAGTGACAACACTACTTTTTTTATTTTATACATTGTTTCTTTTTTCTATGCAAGGAATAGATGTATGAGACTAGTGTGGAAATAAATGACTGCATCACATTTTAGCGGTATTTATTACTTTCATTTTGCTACAACAGTTGGCATGTGTAATTAAGTAAAAATAATCGTTTCTGTACTTATGATAGCTACAATGTAAGTGTAGGATAACATTTCAATTGATTTGATAATATAAGTGCCCAAGTTATTGATAAGTACGAACAAGGAAAAAATACATTATAGTTTTTTGAGAAGTTAATGTAAAATTCTTTGTAAAATTGTTTGCACTAAAAAGCATTTCATAGGTAAAACTCAAACGGTTATACACGTATACAGCAGCATTTTATGTGAGTGATGAGAGGGATTTTAACCTTTTTAGAATTCATATGCATTACAATTTACAAGTTTACTCAAAATACAAATGCCTTGAATATCTTGAAAAAAATACATAAATACCCTGAGTGCTCTTATGAGATTTAAAATGTATAATCACATTTGATTTTAGGAATAGAGGTTGAAACAACTGGAATGAATCCAATTGCAGAGACATTTTCGTTCGTTATCCCAGGAGTTTTTCTGGGGGTAGGACTTGTCTTGATAGCTCTCTTCGTCCATAAGCGGTATATTCCATCTTTCATCTTTTCTTTAAATTTATTTTTTATCAGGCCATAACGTACAATAGATAATACATGACAATAAAGAAAACAATCTAAAGTTCAACAATAGTCAAAGTTAAAACGATATATACAGTTTCCTAAAAGAATACTATGAAAATCATATGTATTTGAATTATTTAGATATTGATGTCTTGTTAAACACTCATAGTTTGTTACTATATCTTTTTTAGAATAAAATATCAAAGAAAGTCTAGGTACACTTTGTTTCTACCTTCAGTATATGATTATCCGTTTTATGGAAGAGAAGCCGGGCTCAATATTACAAGTGCTGTTAACGAAATTGTTCAAAATAACGAAGGAAGCAGGGAAAATCCTTCAGGGAATACATGTAGGCCGGAGAATTATTACCTAGAAACGATTTGAAAGATTTTTCTCACCACACTTTTTTTTTCCATTTTTATGCACGTTTATTCTTAAGATATTAGCAGTATGTGAATTTATGAACATTGATCTTATAGAAAGGGTAAAATTATCGTGACATTGAAATGAGTCTTGGTAAAAAAAATTCCAACAATTAATTTTTTTTAGTATTAATCCTAATGAACATTATTATTATTTTTTCTCTTCTTGCAAGCAGATAATGAAAATATTTTATACCTGGATCAATAAATCTTAGTCACCTGCATGCGGTGTTTACATATCATTATATATCTCTCAGTTGATTCTATACGCAAGAGTACATGTATGCCCTATATATGAACAATTTCTTAAACAAAGGAAATTGTTAACAAACAAGGAAACATAAAATCAACAAACTCGTTTAAAGTAATAATTTCGTCAGTTCTATGGTCAATACAATGACCTTCTCAACAAATACAATCTATCATAAAGCAAAGTGCTGACTTACGTGTTTCAAACTAATTTTTAGACCATTACGTACACACAAAATTGTCAAAGGATTTTTTCTGTTGTTTCTCGATCATGAAAAGGAGCACACGGCAAACATGGCCGGTTTGTAGGGGATGCTAACTCATCCATCGCACCTGATTCTTTCTATGATGTTTTAGAGGTCCATGTTTGTTCTACTCCTGATCTGTATTGTTTGAATGGGCATTTGAGCGTAAATACTATTTATTACCTCCATATATATTTCATTTCATTGTTCCAATCATATACAATGTATGTGTTACATGCATTTTTACAAAACATATTTAAGGAATCACTGTCTAGTTAGTATAGTATGCCAGGGCTTCGCCCGTTATGCATAAATTATCCAATGTTTCCCACCATCGTTGATGTCACTGGCATTCTATACTAACTAGACAGTGATTCCTTATATTTCCATTATATTGTGAAATTAAATTGTAGATTTAGATTTTAAAAATGTGGACATAGTTCAAAATTACACGAGGATTCCCATGTCATTTTCAATAGCCCTCGCCCACTGACGTCAAACACAAAAGTAGCGCGAACAGAGTCACGTTAAGATCAGGTTATTCGTCCTGCCATTTTTTAATCGCCAATTTCTACAACAAAAACCGTTACTAATACAGTAGACTGTCCTAATCATTATATTCACACCAAAACTACAAGAAACCAATGGTGCAATTTGGATTTTTGAACCTGTCAACTTAACGTTTGTGTCCTCTCACTGGCGCATGCGCGCGTCATTTGACCAATTTTTTGGCGTGGTTGCACTTGTCTAATATAGCCAAGGTTTGAAAGATAAACATTCTGATGAATTCCATGAAAAGATAAATCAAGGCTGTGACAGATGCGCAGGGGATACATTGAAGATAATGAGAGTTTTCGATTTTCACTTATGACTCATAAGATTTTCAATAACTCATGAATTATAAGACAAAATCAAATGGGATTTTGGTTACATTTTCTTAAAAGATGATTTTAAAAGCTGGATAGGAATACTGAAAAAAATAAAAATGAATTTAATTCACCTCAAAAGTTTACCCTGCATTTCATTTCCTTTCAGTATACATAGAAAGTAATATCATCGGAAATACCGTGTCCCTTCCCTTTTCCAAAAATACAAAAAATAAAAAAGCAATGATAGCTGATAATTCCTGATGTTGACTAAGAATCATTCTTTTATATATTTCAAAAACACCGTAAAATCTTACTTTTACAATTTGAACATAAAATTGTAATACAATAATGCAAAGGGATTCTGTTTCTGTCAATGGATTCGATGAGATCTTTTAAAAATTATTGTTACAAATAGTTACTGAATATATTTTTTATAATATACATCTCGAAAAATTAGCTTGGTGAAAGGGGTAAAGACAGTAAACACTAAACAATGATCGATCTCAGCAAATGTATATACAATAAAATTATGCAAAGAGGACAAAAAAAACCCATTGATCCCCGGACATTTCAAACTAGGATAAGGCAAGGTTTCTGAAAATGAGTAAGTAACCCCTGGTGATCAGTCAAACCAATCGTGAGCCGTATGAAAGGATCAGTAGAAGAAATATTCCATTGTCAATTTCAATATAATATCATGGGCCTAACAAATTTTATGAAATAAAGCACAGTTACGACGTAGTGATGGATCATATTTGCAACCAACTCATTATAACAATGATAGACATTGTTGAATTCATGTAACCTGAAATAAAAAAAAACTTGATATATATAGACTTTGCTACAAACAAATGAACACTACTTTTTAAAAGAGTTTATTTACATTTTGATTTACTAAATAACATTCGAAAACAAGTTAACGCAGTAACAGTCTTTGATATTTTCTGCCATTCATTGCCATCAGTGCAGGATTATGCTGTTTTTCTTCTTTTTATCGACTCTTCCTTCAAAATACACATATTTGTTTCAAACCAATAAAATAAGGAAGATTGAAACACATTTTATATATTTTTTTTTAGAATAAGATCTCTAGATCTTTAGATCTTAAACAACTACTAGCCTAGGTATTAAGCATAGAATTATACAGAAAAGAAAACAAAGTAACATATTTAACCACCAAAGTAAACTTTAAATTTCTTTATATTTTAAGGATATATTATTTATGACATATTTATTTAAATCAGTCAAAAATATATCAATCCATGCAAAAATTCTTAGATTGTTATACATCTCTAAGAAAACAATTTCTAATCTTCATTCATAGAATGAACTTATCTTCGTTCATAGAATAAACTCATGTCATCAAGTCAAAGGTTACTGAAAGATCTGGAAAAGTTACTAAAAGGCAGCTCTGCCAATAAGCAAACTCTCGGTAGACTTTCAGTCACTATACAGTTAACGGGATGGCTCAGTTTTATCCAGTAATTTATTTTTTCAAATGAATATTCATATTAAAAAATATACCTTTTCCGCACATGCAAGATGGCGACCAGAACAACAATGGATCCAATGCTTACAACTCCAACACTCACTATCAGAAGCCAACTGTCTAACGGAATACCTTTGGATTCTGGTTTCAAGTCTATTGGAATTATTCAATTAGTTAAGTTTGTATGGATATTGTGGCGAACAAAAAAAAAAATCTGTGAATGAATCATACTTAAATCTGAACGCGATTAGTAAAAAAAAACTGTGTCCGCCATTTTTGCTCCCAATTCTCGCTACTCTATATAAATGGCAGGACTTAGTTTCTGTTCAGTGTAATCAGTCAACACCAGTGTAGGCGGACATATGCTCTACATCGTTCGGTAGCGACAATAATAACGTAATATTTTGTCTAATGCAGGAAAGTAAGATACCAAAGAAACTTACAATTATGGTTTTACACGGAACTGCAATAAAATGTAAACAATGGTAATGCAAGATGCTGAAGAAGTGGAATACAATACGGTGTTTTTAATTTCACTATGTTCACTATTTAAGAATTTTCCGCGAACTTTAACCACCGTGATTATTATTTCACTTCATTTTTAGCTTAAAACTGGTATAGCACCTGAATATTTATAAACTGTTCACCGTGAAATTAAAACCACCGTGAAAGGTAACTTTCTAACAAACCGTAAAAGTTTAGACACGTGAAATTAAAGACGTCTACAGTAACCAGCACGAGCACGGGTCGCCATTCCACGCCAATACCCGTGACTATAAAGAAGTCAGGTGTGACAAATCTGAAGAGTATTTTGGTGTTGATATATCGTAGATAATGATATCGAAATTGCCGTATGCCTATTTACGAGTCGTGTTCAACTGTTAATAACAAAACCAACTGTTGGTTTAAACATCATAAGTCGTTTTTGATGATAACTTATGTGAGTGAATTCTAAGCAAATAAGAAAGTACAAAAAAAATTATGCCATATTGCACATCTAGCAAAGTGTATACAGATGGATTTGATAACTCACAACATGATCCATTCACTCTATCACACTCTTCACAACTACATTTACTTCTACATCCAAAACCATAGTACCCAGGCAAGCATTTCTTGTTACATTGCGGTCCAGATGATCCTATACAAGCTATAATCACAATAAAGTACATGTAAGATAAGTCAATTTTCATATTATTTCCCACAGATGAACTGATATACTAAGAAAGGGGAAGTCGATTATATTGAATTGACATAGAAATTTTGTTTGGGGTATTTTGTACGTGATTAAACAGCTTTACTTAAATTAGCATTTTAATTATACATATATATATGAAATTTTAATTTAATCGAATTCATAGCTAACTTAAATTGTAGCCCCCTCTCATCTTTTGCTCTGTTTACAAATTAAAACTCACAATAGAAGTGCAATCACGCGCGGTTGGAATAATTTATTTCCATTCTTGTGCGATTAGATAGCTGAAGCTCTCAACCCTGCAAGATTTCCGGGGCATTACAGATAACTCTAAAAATTAAACAGATCCGAAGAATCTGTATGCCGCGAATGTATCGTATTGCTAAGAGTTGCACATAAATTTTTAGATTTGTAATTATAGTTCCAAAATTAATAATTATCAGAATGAAGATAAGTCGGCTTGGTGAAAAGTATATAAAAAATGTTACACAAAAAGGTCATAGAACCCCCAAGTTTTATAAGCATGGTTCAATGAACGTTCAGCAGGTTTTCTATCAGACTTCTTGCTAGTGTTTTTTAAAGTACTCTACACACTTTTATTGAAGAGAACATTGTCCCAAGCCCAATGACGTATCCTTCTTCCATCACAAAACTGTTCCGTGAATTTAAGCAATAGCGATATCAAATACTGTAGAAAGAGTCATTGTTTTTCTCTTGAGAACCTATACCGTTCAGACATTCTTTATAAGGAGCTTGCGCTATAATATGGATATGACAATAAGCATTAATAATGTAATGATCATTATTTTTAGATTTTAAATGTTTTTTTCATAATTCAACAGAGCGACTAGTTCTCGTATAATACCCCCTCGGTTCTTCAACAAAATCACACTATGTATAGAAATAATACATTACGCAAACAAGTGTCTCCTTTTTTCATGAAATCTGTACAGCACTTAATTTCATCTCTAAGAAGAAAAAAACCTTGAGTAAGATATACTGTCAAGATACAATTTGTTTCTTTCAAAAACGTAGAAATTCAAACATACACATGTATATATTTAGATAAGAAATCAAATAGCAATTCTTACTCATAACTGCATATTCCAGAGTTTTTCTGAGAACAATATACATGGTACACGAACAGTAAAATATAAATGACTGTAAACATCGCATTGACAGGGTAATTTGTTGTTGTTATTTTAATGGTACATGCAAGATAGCCGTAAATGACTAGAGCATTAATTCCTTGATTTTGTTTCCTGATAACATGGACATAGAAAAGTTCAAAATTGTTACAAAGGGTTAAGAATAAGTATTTGTTTTTTTTTTTTTCGAATATCAATTTGTTCCGCAAAATTTCACATTTGAATATGCCTGTTCAAGGCATTCTGGTAATACATGTAAAAGTTGATGGATATATTTTTTCCCTTTCGTATAAATTTCTTCTATTTATTCTCTATATAAGTATAAAGATGTAAAAATTTATTGAATTTTTCTAATATACACTCACCATATCTTTAACTGAGATCCAATACTACGAGTATTAAAAAATTACATGATTACAGTATTACTCTTAGAAATTTGTTTCAGTTTAATTTTTATCTCCAATGAACACATTAACTTAAGGGAACCATTATGCAGGACATTTTTTTCGCGCCTTTTTCATTCGTTGCCAGTGGACGATTTTAAAAAAGCAACAAATTCAAGAAAGTCGACATAAACACTTCAACACATTTATGCATCGGGAAATTTTAAACTAGAGAAAATGTTTGCATGCAAAAATGTTAAAGGCAAATTCCTGTTTACATTATGTTAAGTAAGAGGTGTTTCAATTTTAACTACAGGGAGAACAGACTAAACAATTAATTTAAATTAAAAATGTTTCCTTTTATATGTCTACAGCTCATAATTTCACAAAATTGCATATTGCTTGGCTAACAACCTCCGAGCCTTTTGACTTTGTTCAATAAAATATGTTCAATTTAATTTCAAACCTCGATTATGGTTCAAGATTTTTTTCGTACTAAACTCCTTAAGAATTTGTTCTAAGATATAGTGATAATTATCTTTTTAATACCACATTAATTATAAAGTCGTTCATTTTCCCCATCTGCACGAATAAACTTGATGATGGTGATTTGTATTCATGTATATTCTAAATTTACAAAGAGATTTTTTAATTTGTATGAGAACAAAGATAGATATCTTTACATTCAAACAAGGGTCTTATCGTTCAATTAAGTATAAAATAACATTAAAAGGACCCAAATATTTAGGACAAAAACAAATTAAAATGATAGCTGAAACAATGTTGCAAATATAACATGAAAAATCAACAAATTATAAATCTAGCTAGTTTTCAGTATTGCTTTAAAGCTGCATATGAGCTGCATACTTAAAAGCTGCATATGTAAAAATGTGTTATCGGGATAAATTTGTATGTAACTTAAACTTTTATGATCAATTAGGATAAAATAAAGCAGAAGAAAGACTTCTGTATATAAACATCTTATACAAGAAATCATTATTGTACAGGACGAAAATAATGCAATTTTGATTCAATCGAAACTTATAAATAGATCTTACATCGCAAAACATGAACAACAGAAGTTTATTGACGTTATTGTTTCTGTCATTGTAGTAGTTAGTTACAATTTTGCAACACAATATTCTGACATCAAAGTTGCAGCAATATGCTTTTAACAAATGGAAAAATAAATTTGAACATTTTAGCTGAAATTGTGTTCATGTCCCTCTCAGAGTGCATATCATTTGTATTAATAATTACAAGTGCAAGCATCAATTTGATCTAATAGAAGGAAAATTTTTTTTACTTGCTTTATGCCTAAAATACTAGTACTTGTTGTCACCGAAGTATACAAAACACATGTTAAAAACATGAAATGTGTAAAGCTTTGGATTGCTATATTTGTTAATTTCGTTTTTATATATACAAGCACCGGTTTCAAAAATGCACCAGGTGTGTGTAAAAATTCAAGGTAAGGGTATTTAAGCTTGAAAATTACGAATAAGTTTGTTTCAATAATTATTTATCAATGTACAACGCTTTTTGAAAATACTTTCTGTTATATGCAAAAATATCTAATTATAGGGGAAAACTGAGATGCTGTTCAAATTATTTCCTCATGAATACCTTTTGCTTACGTAAGTCTATGCTTATCTTTCCAGATCTATCAAAATTTTTTAATACAATGTAAGATGCGAATAACATTTGCAAAAAAGGCTTTGCAACAGTTTGTTCTGTATTTCTCTTCGAAAAACGAGGGAAACGGAATGTTTCAGATGAGCAAATACCACTCTGTAAATGTAGGGCATCAGCTTTTTGATATGTCTCCCCTATCATGTAATAGATATATTTTTCTTAATGTCGTCATTTTAAATAAATAACATATTTCATCTCAACATTGATGTTGATTTTATTTGATCATAACTCAACAAAACAGCAAAGAAAGAGCTGCATTGATATTGCGCAGCATTAGGAAACATAAAAACCAATCCACGTTGTTTAGAATAAAAAAAACCCAGGTGCATTCGTCCTATTTTATAAAGGAAAAATATTACAGAAGTTTAATAATTATAATGTTTTCTCTCCTATTCTGCTTTTTACATGTAGAAATTTAATTGAAAACTTTTTTTCCTTGATAACATTAATAATTATATTTTATCACTCAATAATTGCATTTATGTTTTTGTAAGTGTTTTAGTTAATGTAAAAAAGAATGCTGAAACTGTGTTGTACAGGTATGTAATATTATGGCTATCTTAAAAACACACAAAACGAAATTCATGCAAAAACAACTGGTTGTTATTTTCAGCCTGCATCGGTACATTTGGAGTGAACTGTTCAGGGGGACCATGCGTTACTGGTTTTTATGGTTTTGGCTGTTCTACAAAATGTAATTGTAGTTCTCAACAATATTGTGACAGAACATTAGGATGTAGAAAAAGTGGTGAGAGAAGATTCAATTTTCTTCGATGAATTAACAATTAATAACAAAATATAAAAACTAATTCTTTGTTGCCATCTTTTTAATAAAATAATTTCAAAGTAACTGCAGCTCACTTCCATTTTCAAAAATGATTAACCGTCCACGGTCACAGGCACTAATGGGGGTCTCATTAAACTGTTTTTAAATATAATGTATTTAACCGAAACATAAAAAAGATGTATCAGTCGAAAGTGTGTTAGACAAAGGTGTTACAAAATAGGAGGGAAAACGTGTCAACCAAGATTTCGTGTAAATATCTACATGTAAGTTGTATTATCTTAACATTAACAATAATTACCTTTGTTCATCTGTTGATTCAAAATAATTCAGTGAAATACAACACAGAGTCTTAATTAACATTATAACAATAAGATTTTTTAATTCTGTAAGCGTAATTTTATGTTAAAAAATATACATGTAATGTTTTTACTTGTTCAAACATCAATTTGTACACAATTTATGGAATCTTATTTTTAATTTTTTATAGAAATTAAAAGAAATGAAACGAATCACAACTACGTTGCAAAAATCCTACCTGTCGTGTTTGGATTTATGTTTAGTGTGTGCTCAATCTTGGTACTCATTAATGTCTTCTTCTGTAAGAGGTACATTGTTTGCGTTATATATATACCTTGTTACAATATCGACATCAATATGTTGTTAAGGTCAAGATCTAGAAAATGAAAGATGCCTACAGATTAATCAAATTTGAGAAATAAAGTCTTTTAATGATGCTTAATAACTTTAGCTTGGTTAAATAAGATGTTTCGGGTCATAACTTGTAGTTAAACAAGATGAAAACCCTTATTTTAAATTGTCATTTTCAATGAAAAAATGAAGAAAACCTTTCATAAATATTGAAGCTTTTTCATATTCCACAAAGGATATGCATCCAGTTTGCCTACAGTCACTAAGAAAACGGTAATTTATATGTTCAAGGTCTCTTCTTTAAAATGATATCAAATTTACAATAGGTATCGTGATTACTTTTCATATGATTTCAAATCTAACTCCATGAAAATACCATGATACTTTCTACGTACAAATGTAATTCTGTTAAAGCCGTAAAGTACGGGGAAAAATGAATCTAGCATTAAAAAAAATAGTCTATAGTTATTTACTAGATCTTGACCTTTAGCTCGCAACTGGTACATGTAATATCTGATATATTTCGGGTTTATCACAAAATCTACGTAAAGGCGGATGAATCAAACAAGAAACTTCTGCCTAAATTGGTTTATATTTTTTAAAATCTATTTTTTGGTTGCAATTTATTAATCTACGGTTTCCAAAATTCTACCTATCTGCAACAATCCGTATTAATCTAATTAATTTTCCAATTTCTACGAAACTTTGAATGAAAATGAAAATCTATGTTGTTACATGTACACATATTCTTTTTACTTACGTTAATGTAGCTGAAGTTGTTATTTCAGGCTTTTTTTTTTAAATAAAAGTTTGTTTATATCATCTGTCCTTAAATATATGCGCCTTCAACAACTTTCAGTTAAATTAAGAAAGTTAAGAGTACGTACGTAGCCAAAAAAATTACACATTACTTTATTTTTTTTTGAAGAGAAACTCAACATGAAATAAAATGAAATGGTATTTTCTGTTGTGTTCCAGACAGACCAATCAAATATCGCTGAATTACATTGAAGACATGTTCTTACCACAAATATATGATCAGCCTAATTATGATAATGAATCAGCTTTATATGTTATATGTAATGGTGCTGGACAGAAGAAAGGAAATAAAGAGAAAATCATTGCTACATCATCCGGCCAGGAAATCGATTATCTGGAATTAATACAACAGGAAAATAATGCATAAAATCAACACCAGTACCTTTTTGTTAAATTTCATTTTAAGAGTATTTTGGTTGTTATTGGAAAAGCAATGCAAAAAATAGCCGAGGATGCTGAAAAAATACACGTACATATACTAGTACTTTTTTGTCTCCTAACTGTTTCGCTAATTGTTACGACATGGATTTTAGAACTAAACATGATTCAGATAAAAACATTTTAAGTAAAGCTGGTTCTATTTAATCATCAATAGGTGATGTTGTCGGATTTAAACAATCTCATTTTAAAAAATCCGCTTTTGAAATTTCTATTCATGTTTTAATGAGCTAATATGACAACCATGGGTTTGTTTTTTTAAATCAATGAATTTCATTCGAATAGAAAAGATATAATTGGTTTCTTTTTGTTTTGCTTAATTTGACTTGATTTCAATATAAAGGGCCGATAGTGGGAATATGACCGATCGGCAGAATATGCCCACTCCACCGAAGCAATTGATCCCACTTTTATTCTTTTTCAGAAACCCCTAGGGTGTTTTTCTTGTCCCTTCAGGTTCATTCTGTATGCTTGGTATTTTTTTCAGACAGAACACTTTATTTCCTTTCATTTTTATGAAATTATACCAATATATTTTAAATATAAATTGTTTTAAAAGTTTTGCGGAATGAAATAAAGATTATTAGAGAAGGTACTTGAATACAAGCATTGCACCTTTTGAAAATGCACAGTATAGCTTGACACATAAAGGACATATACTTGAATCCATACGATGTCGTGATAAGGAACTATCTTTTCAATGGTATTTTTTCCAAATACGACCACTTCAAAAAGTATTCAAAACCATGATAATTCTTTCCTCATTAATTATTATCTATTATGTATATTCAACAACACATCATTTTATGTTGTGGCGTTACCTTTTAATGAAATCCCCCTTACAAAAATTTACCATAGTTAACTAAAGTTAACTATAGTTAATTAAAGTAACATCTTTGATACTCTGATTTACTATGGCACTATATATTTTTTTAAAAGCATTGAGGCCTAAATATGTCTTAAATTACCGACCTATGATGTATTTCTTTGATAAAATATGTAAATATATAAGAAACATTTTTTTATTAATGTAAAAAAAAGAATTACTTGTAAAAATAAAAAAAATCAAATATGCCGATCTGAATTCATAGTACAATACTTTGATTCACTAAAGTTAAAACTTTGATTCACAATAGTTAAAGTGACTATAGTACTTTTATTTAAGGAAAAATATTTGAAATTTCCATTCTTCATTGACCTTAAAATAAAATACAACTTCCTTGTCTTCCCTTCTCTTGAAGGAGAGGGCAAAAAATCTAGAAATATAACAATCAGACTGGGTTTACATAAAAAAATTCTGGGAAATTGCAGGCCAGGAAAGTAAAAATTCCACAAAGCCAAAATGAGTTTGAACTACCCTACATATATATTGCATTCCGGAACTTCATAAAAATCCTTACAAAGATACATTGCGGGTTCCAGTAAATGTTCAACCTAGCCTCTTTCGTTACTCCTTACTAAGATGCTGACAGTGGTGAAGGAAAAACCTCAAGAGTAATGTGCAACAATATATTCAAGAAGTGGTGTCAACCAGATGTGGATACTCAAAAATTCCAAAGAAATTTGGACAATTTGAAATTACAAGATTTTACCAAATCAACAGCTTAAAAACTTACGACTTTTCAACTTTATATACAACCATTCCCCACGATAAATTAAAGTCCAGACTTTTTGATATCATTGACAGCTGCTTTTCAATGAAAATGAAACTTGTAATTTACTTACCTGGTCATCGGTCATTTGCAAAATTATTTTGTTAAAACACATTCTGATTGCACACACAAGCATTCTGAAGTTGACATAAAAAAGATGCTTGAGTTTCTGATTGACAATATCTATGTGGTTTTTGGAGACCAGGTATTCCAACAATCTATTGGAATTCCCATGGGTAACAATTGCGCTCCATTATTAGCAGACCTAATTTTATATTCATATGAAACAGTATTTGTACAAAATATTATACGTGAAACACTTGCTGTGGCCTTCAACTCGACATTTAGATATAACGACGACGTATTGTCAATTAACAATGGTAATTTCCATTCCTACGTCGATACGATATATCTATATATACAATTGTAGCTCCATATTGTATCCATGAGCTTGAGATAAAATGTATCACAGAGTCTTACACATCTATTTCATATTTGGATATTTTACTTGAAAAAGACGTTAATGGTAATCAAACAACCAAGCTATATGATAAAAGTGATGACTTTAACTTTTCTATCGACAACTTCCATTATTTATGCAGCAATATACCTTCATCGCCTACATGAAGGATATGGAAATAACGAAGAGTATTCAATCTCAAAGTCCATAAAACAATACAAATGAGAGCAGAGCAAACACGGACCTCCGAAACATCGGAGGTGGGATCAGGTGCCATGGAGGAGTGAGCATCCCCTGCTGACCGGTCACACCTACCGTGTGCTCATTGCCATGATCGTGAAATAACGGCAAATCCGTCGTCAATTCAGTGTATAGATAATTGACTAACAATTAGTATTAAAAACGTCAGTCAGCATTTGACTCAGTAAAGTTTTTCCTACTAATTGTTAGTCCATTATTCATACAACGAATTGACGATGGATTTTTCAGTAATTTTCCCAATCATGACAACTAGCACATGACCGGTCAGCAGGGGATGCTCACTCCTCCATTGCACCTGATCCCACCTCTGATATTTCCGAGGTTCGTGTTTGCTATACTCCCTTTTTTGTATTATTTTATGGACTTTTGATCCTGAATACTGTTCGTTATCTCCATATCCTTCTTCAAAGGTACTTGATATTGCCATAGATGTTACGTAAAATATTATTATTAATTATTTAAAGACAGGTGAAATGAATAGAAGACTATGAAAGCCTCTGATAACTGGAAAGTCACAGACAGCCAAGCACTCACTACATGGAATTTTCAATTCTGTTAAGAAATACTTGTTTTGCGGTCTACTTCCAAGTCAATTTTTAAGATTAACATAATGATTTAATGTGAATATTTTTAGGAACTGTAAATGGACATATTTAAAGATATAATGATGTTTTAAAGTAAAATATGTATTAAATCAATCTTATACACTGTACATTGAATTTTACATAAACCGAAAAGATTTAAGGGCCATTTATCCATTTTTATGTATATTTGAAAATTTAGTGATTTTTCAAACTTCATCCTATTTTGCTCCTTTGCTCCTATGCTCCTATTTTGTATTGTTTTATGGCCTTTGATATTGAATTAAATTAGTTATCTCAATATGTTACAATTGATACAAATTTTTTTTATCCGCATAGGTCAGTCGCGGTAGAGATTCAAACTAACGGCCGACCGATCACGGGGCAAGTGTTCTACGAACTAAGCTACCTTGACGGCTACATGTAATACATGTATAAAGAGGAAAAATAGCTCGAGAAAAAATCTTTTAAAATTTAGATATAATTACCTTCTACAAATGATTTAACTTGCCAATATATTGAATAAAGAACCCATCTTCTACCAAAAACCTTTTCCTTCATCCATATGCACATTGCTCTTACATTGTAGGTATAATATTTTATTGCAGGATCCACTCCCAACATTTCTTAATCACTGAATTAAAATTAAACGTTTGTTACGTATGTTTAATTTGTTGAGTGCAAAATCGTGTATAGATTAATTAATATACTTATTATAATAAAAAATCATATATCTCAAATTTGTTTCTTTTTTTTTGAGTGGTTATTGGTCGATAATTCATGTGCTTGTTTTTGTTATTTTCCGTATTGTTCTATACTTGTTTGTGTAATGTTTTATATTAATAGTACAAAGGAAGAGTTCTTTTTTTTCAAACCATTTGTTCCTGTTGATGCCAGCGTTTATATTACATTTTTTATCGTTAAATTTACTATCAGAATTAATTTCAAGTTCTCCCCTCAAAAACAAAATCACAAACAAACAATTGTTGAGATAAATAGTGTCAGCAAAATACAGTAAAGTTTCTCAATTCTGTAATTAGTTCCAGCTTCTTAAAAAGTTGGTATGTATATATATACTCTTCAAAAAAAGAAACGCATAGTAGGAACAATGCCCTGAAAAAAGTATAATAGTTTTGTCATACCTTTTATTTTTATATGGATATGATGTATTCTAGTGGAATGCGTGATTTTTTTATGCAATTGTTAACTTTGCAGCTGTTCTACAAGTCTCACAGACAAAAAGACCTGATTTTGCAAAATTTCCCCCAAAATTTTTATCTCAATTTTCATTTGTTGAATTCTTATGCAATTCCTTCTGGTACAAAGGGGCTATCAAAAGCGGGGGTTCTCGATATTTTGAATCTGGTTTTATCTGAAAAATGACACTTCCTAAAAATGCTGCATCTGAATGTTGCATAGCGCAAAAAGGGAAATGGGCGACTGGAAGCAGGGGTACTACAATCTACAATTGCAAGAAGTTTTAATGTTACACACAGCGCCATATCTAATGAATGTTAAACAAATAACTGCCTCCCGGACGCTAAAAAAGTTGGTGGTGGTAGCGTAATGAGATAGAAAACGGTATTATAAGAGAGTAAGATTGATTTGGTTCGAATTCAATGGACTTTGATGGAAAAGGGTACTCTAAACATGTTCTTCCTAAACATACCCATTCAATTTTGCAACATCCTAGAGCCGTATTGCAATATCACAATACAGAGCCACATACGGCTCGTTTGACACACTAATTCTTGCAAAGCAAAAGCAACCTGTTTCTGCCACAGTCATCTGAATCGCTAGATTTAATCCAAATTAAGCAGCATTGAAAAAAATGAATTGACATGATTTACCAAAGACAATCGCATCCCCAGACTCTGCAACAGCTGACCAAAGTTCTACATTTAGAGTATGAGAGTATTCCTATACAGTTTTTATTACACACATTTGCTTCCATTAGATGCCGTTTATGGTTATCATTTGTGTCTGCGGGGGGCATACCAGATATTGATATTTATTGGCCTTAAACTAGCAATGATTTTAAAATTTTTGAGTAATTATGACATTTAGATAGTATTCCTGCTGCTTACTACATTATTGTTTTATCAGTGCATCATTTTACTAAATAATCTTTATGTTCAATGTGTCAATAAAATTCTACAATGCGTTTCTTTTTATATATATCATAATTCATCATATTGCTTTTTAAAAATCTCATCCTGGCTTACGGTGATAAATTTATACATTGACTGAGCAAGGGTCTAGGTTGATATTAACCATTAATGTATTATTAACAAAAAAATGCAAATAATGCATTGTATATAAATTTTACGATGATTTTCACACAAACACATCAGTAATGAGCATCAGAATATGACCTTTACTTGGCCCTCAGGCATACTGAACAGTGAAAGATCTTAATCTTAACACGGTATCTCATATTATACGATTGAATGATTGATTGATTTTTTATTGTTTAACATCCCTCTCGAGAATTTTTCAATCATATGGAGACGTCATCGTATGCCGATGAAGGGCTTTAAATTTAGACCTATACTCAGCACTTAGGGCCATTGAGCAGTGAGGATTCTTTATCGTGCCAGCGCCTACAGTGACAGGGGACCTACGTTTGTTAGGTCATATTCGAAAGACTCGTGACTTTCACTTCTAGTGCCGAGTGCCTGGCGAAAGAACAGTCACTGTCTATGTTTACCTCTTAGGTATGACGCAGCGTCGCGAATGAGAATCGAAACCGGGCCTCCCGATCACATCTTTCGCTAGCCAAAGGTTTTCGGTCCGCAACGCTCCCCATAAACCCTTGGCCGATATGCATTGTAAAACGCCGATCAATTTTCATTGGAGAGTTGTAGCCGACGTGGACCAATGAGAAAACTGTTTTCAATTTACGGCCTAGAACTTTTGAGAAGATTTCGACGAAATTCTAACGCATGTGCAGACCCGTTTTCGTTCCTATGAACACACCACGTCTGTCCGTTAAAGCATATATCGCTTCTTGTTGGAAAGAATTTAATGTTTGTACTCCAAATGTTGTTTCAATGGAAGTCGCCATATTGTGTATAATTTTCTACCGAAACATACATAAAAGCTATCATTTCATTGGCTGTTTGCTTCAACCAGAATTATCGTTCTTACTCAAGAATTTACAGATGGCGCTATGTGTGACCGGCGTTTTACAGTGCATATCGGCCAAGGGTTTATTGGGAGCGTTGCGGACCGAAAACCCTTGGATAGTGAAGATGCCCGATCACGAAGCGAACGCTCTACCACTAGGCTACCGTGACCGGTCTCATATTGTAAAGAGTCTCTCTACAACGTTACAACATGGCGCACTTCGATTCGGAACGACATTTTTGTCTGAAATGATCATATTCTATCCCATACAAATTTACTTACATGTAACACCGATAAGTCAGTGGGTTTGACACATATTCCATTTGTATCCGCGAAGCAAAAACAGTCTATATCCTTTGTTTTAAAATGAATTGTTTGTCAATATGTTCAAACACGGTAGATTTCATTTACAAAAAATAAATGTGCAAATTTAAAGCAAAAATATGTCTATAATATGTACTAATAACAGAAAGTGAAGAAAAATGTGGCTTTTCATCGTCATATTTGATTATTTACATAGTGTCAGAGCCAGTAAGATGTTTCTTTAAAGTCCTTTATTTATGCTTCTTCTGATAACATCTACCGTCCTGCACTTCTCATTCCCTTCATATTTTGTGGCTGTTGAAAATATTCTTATAAGACACCCTCTATTTCACATATTATTTTTTCACATTATTCTTTTGAAAACAAAATACTTTAAATTGTCAATTACATACTGTGTTGAATCAGATAGAATGAAAAACACCTCAAATCACTTTGACTTGTTTATCTAAAGTGACTATTCAAAACATAGCATTATATAGACGTTACCATGACGTCATAATTATGATTTCATAATAGAAATATTTACTTAATGTCACATGCAGTTTAACGATATATACGTGAGGATTATCATTTACACACTCCGGGCTGCAAAATGTACAATAATCACAATTTACAATGCTAGAAAGTTTATATTTTGCTTTGTGTTGTACAAAAAAATTTAACTGGATAGTCTTTCACTTCTAACTTGAGAATCTAACTCGTTTAGTTCAAGGGGATATAATTTCGTAATTGGACGGTTTGATATGGTTCCGTTACTAAAATGTAAGACTGCTGATCTTGTGAGTCCATCTCCGCCAGTTATGAGATACACCACTACAGCAAGTTTCCAATTCATGCGTTTTGAGAAGACACCATGCACTTGGGCAACGTCTCCGATTTTGATTTTGTTGTATGTAGATCCTGTGCATCGGTGATATTGTCTTCTGTTTTCAAGTATGTTGTATAGTCCTCTATGTATGTGAACAGTGTTCTCCCTCCGTCTTACTTCACTTGGTTCTTCCCTCATTCTATAACTACATTGGTGTCCATTTTTATTGCCATCAAAGTCTCCATTCTGCTTACTGCTGAGTTCATGTAATATCCCTTACCAAAGTCAAATGATTACAGCAATATTGTTGCTTTATTGCGGCAACATTGCAGCAACACATTTTTGTCACCAGAAACAAGCTTTTTGGGTTAGTGAAATATCACCGCTAGCTGCAACAACTTCCGGTGACATTCTAGCAATACTGTCAGAAAAAAAACTTTCTGGCAACATCTAGGATTACCCATTAGGCATTTTATGAGCATGCTCAGTCATTTACTTCCTCTTTTTAAATAAAATTGAGGGAATTCAAAGGCAAGCATGTTTTGCTTCATTATTGACTTGTATCAAGTTAATTGGAGTTATGAATTGTGTACAATAGGATAAGACATGATGAGTAGTAAGACTGAATAATGTAGAATGGCCAGAAAAAAGAATTTCAGCAGTGTCCATGGCATTGACTTTTGAAAGAATTATATAGGAATTAATGTCTACTCTGTTTTCATGGTATATATATCACACTTGGTAAGTCAAAACCATATTCTTTTTGTGATGGATGATAAAATAGGAAAAATTATATGTATTTCAACTAGTGCTTGTGAAGCATGTATACTAGACTTGTATTTCTTTATCCTACCAGTGTAGCAGGAAAAGATGAATTATGCATGTTATCAGTTAAATGTATGAACATGTATGATTAACTGATTGCATAAATTTAAATACCTGCAAGAAAATTATGATTCTATATATATGTTGGAAATTACAAACAAGCTAATACATTATACTGATTTGCATTTGGGAATATGTGATATGTGTGCCAATTCTAATACCTTAAGGTATGGGATTTTCTTAAAGGTACTTGGACACAGATTTGAAATTTATATTTTCTCTATACAGTTACGAATTATAGACATTAATAGCATTTAACACAAAATTAATTAAAAATTTTATTTCATCTAAAAGTTATTAAAACTTTTTTGGGCGGGTTTGATTGACACATCATTGCACTTTCAAAAAATTGAATTTTATACTTAATACTCAGAAAAAGTGGCAATCTTGTTGTGTATAAATGAAAAATATTAATACTGTAATCCAGAAAATTCAGAGTAAACATAATCGAAAGCAAAACAAACACACAATATATTGTCTGTCCGTGCAGTTGTGGTGAGCAGACTTTGACGATTGAACGCACCCGGTGAATCGTAAGCATCAACAATAACAGAGCTCGTGCCCTGTTTACAAATACTGTGTACACAACACGAGTGTGATCGATCTGCTAACTCTGTACACAACACTTAGCTCGGAAAGACGATACTTGTGAAGGAGTTTTGCTTTCTAATATTTTTACTCTGAATAAAATTATTTTTCTGGATTAAAGTTTTAATATTTCTCATTAATGCGTACACAACAAGACTGACACTTTTCTAAGAATTAAGAATAAAGTTAAGATTTGTGAAAGTGCAAAGATGTTTCAATCAAACCCGCCAAAAAATTTGAATTTTAAATAACTTTTATATGAAATAAGATTTTAAATTAATCTTTGTGTGAAATGCTATTAAAATATATATAAGTCGTAATATTATAGAGAAATATTAACTTCAAATCTGTGTCCAAGTATCTTTAATATTGACACGTGATCTATTTGAGATTGGAGCTGCAATCTTTGGAATGATGGTGACCTCCATTGGAATTTTGTCTCCATTTAGTGTTTCTAGTTGAACAGTTGCTTTCTCAAGATGACGAATTTCACTATTCTTGTCTCCAAATGCCGAAATTCTTAGGGTAACGGATCCATTTTATATAATATCAAGTTTCTGTGCTAGCTTCCTTATTTTTACATTATTTTCTGATGAGTTTCCACAAATTACGCCATTCATGTGTCATTTTTAAAGCAAAACAGTTTGCACTATAGTTTCGACGTCAAGTACATTATTATGGCATAACAATTAAGATATTCATGCCCATCCATAGTTGTTCATGAGAAAATCAACAAAATTCTAATTTGTAAGGAATATTAAAGACAAACAAATGGAAATGGAAATATTTATAGATACACTTGAAGGTACTGACATGTGTAGCGCCAATTCATGATTAGGCCAACAACTCCATATCCATTGATTACGCGCTAAGTTTTGAATTCACCAATTTAGGTAAGCGAACAGTATATCATTTTAGCAGAAATATAAAAGACACTAAAATAATAAGAAAAAACAAACAAAAATACAAATATTGATTTTGGCTATCTTTATTATGACTGTTATTTTTATAATTATCAAAATCATCGCATAAGGTACATGTGTTTGTTAAAATAAGGGCAAGAACTTTACCATACTTTAGGCCTTGACATTTAAATGACAACTCGCTATCGAACATTCAGAGACTTATTTTAAAACCTGAACTTTTCGGGAAAAAAAATTCATATTAGGCTTAATTTTGTGATTTTTGTGTTTAAAAAAAAACTAATAAATAGTGCACTGTAATTGAATTAAAATACTTATCAATTTTGCATTATACACTGTGTGTATTTTGTACGTTGTCAAAAAAGCAAAATTTTTTTTTTGTTTTTGTCAAAAATGCAAAATATTTTTTTCTCTGAATTAAGGCATTTCAGGAAAAAGGAAGTAAAATAATCTGAACTATGAATAAATCTCACAATGGTTAAATTTCTAGTTACAAAGATGAAGCAAGAGGGAATGAATTTAAAATAATCCTTGAACAAATTTTAAAAAATCTGAAAAAAATAAAGGCTTTGTTTTTTAAACCTACCTCTTCATTGTAATTTTTGTTAGGAAAACCTTTCTGTAAGGTGAATATATTTTTACAAATTTAGAAACATTTACTTGTGAGGGATAAAAAAAATAAAATTAAACCTGTATAAATTCTAATATGATACTTTTGTTCTGCATACTGTTTTCACTCTTTTTTCCAATACAGAAAGGAACACAATTAAAAGGTTGAGATTCAAATTTTGTAAAATTCCATATATTAACATTGTTTAATCTCGCATCCGTTCGTGTAAATTGTAAATAAAAATAAAAGAAATTTGTAATTTCCATATCAAAATAGATATATGCACAATTTGCTATGACAAAATTCATTCATTATGCAATAGAATTCCCTTTACAATATTCAATACAGTATATTCGAATTCATTGCAATTCAACGTAATGGCTAGGTTCTTTTGATAGTGTGCTGTACGCGTTTGTAACATGACATTCTTCAACCTGGTCATGAAGAGCTCTTGTTTGATTTCCTTTGCTGTAAAATCAACATGATTGTCTATTTCATATCATTTTCATTGCGAAAATGATCTCTTAAATGTACTGCTATAAAAATAAATATCATTGCTGTCATCGCTTTATAGCAATTAGTTATTATATTATGTAAAACGATAACTGTTGTTTATTTTTTTTTTTTTGCTTACCATTTTTTAACACCCAAAACCATTGTTAAAGCACATCCCAAAATTAGAGAAGAGGAAGACGCGATGCCTATGACAATCCAAGCAAGTCTCAGTTGTTTTATTTGATCTTCATCATCCTTGGGCATCGGTGAACTAAAAGAGGTGTTATATGTTTGGGAATACCATGTTGTCTCTTGCATTTTCGTTGACCTCACTGTCTCTGTAAAAATAAAATAAAAATAAAATAATACTTTTAAAACCATACTTAAAACATTGCACTGAAATGAGACATCAAACAACAAGTTCTCTTCAGTATATTTTATTTTTTTGATTTACTAGAAGTCACAGAAAGCATCGAATGCTTATTTCTTTTAAAAAGAGTGCAAGATTCTTACTTCTTTTAAAACTAAACATAAACTTTTTCACAATTATTTGCAGTCGTCATAAAATAAGGCATGCTCTACCGGCTCCTCTATACAATAGATCTTGTTGAGCTTGAGATAAAAGATACCACAGAGTCTGTCACAACTGTTTCATATTTGGATATTTTATTTGAAAAAGACGTAATGGTAATCTTACAACCAAACTTTATTGTAAACGTGATGACTTTTACTTTTCAATTGTTAACTTCCCTTACTTATGCAGCAATATACCTTCATCATCTGCATACAGAGTTGATATGTCTCAGTTGATTCGAAACGCAAGAGGTTGCTCTATCTTTGAACAATTTCTAAAACGAGGTAAATTATTGACAAACAAGTTGATGAAACGAGAATATCAGCAGTCTCGTTTAAAGTCCTCATTACGTAAGTTCTAGTCACCTGCATGGCGCAGAGGTTAAAGCGTCTGCTCTAGAATCGCGAAGTAAGGAGTTGATCATTACGTCGCAGATTCGAATCCCACCGTGGGACGTGGAGACCGGTTCTTCGGATGAGACCGTATAAACAGAGGACCCGTATCGCAGTAGGCACTGGCACAAAAAAGACCCCTTCTTGGTCAATGACCCTGAGTATAGGACAAAATTTGCAGCTCTCCATCGGCAAGTGGTAGCGTCTCCATATGAGTGAAAAATTCTCGAGAGGGTCGTTAAACAATATACAATCAATCGATCAATCGTAAGTTCTATGGTCGATACAATGACTGACGTTTTTCATATTGCTTGTAATTTTTAATCAATTTTTAGCTCACCTGAGCCGAAGGCGTAAGTGAGCTTTTCTGATCAATATTTGTCCGTTGTCTGTCGTTGTCGTCGTCGTCGTCGTCGTTGTCGTCGTAAACTTTTCACATTTTCATCTTCTTCTCAAGAACCACTGGGCAAATTTCAACCAAACTTGCCACAAAGTATCCTTAGGTAAAGGGGATTTTCAAATGAAGGGCCACGCCCTTTTGCAAGGGGAGATAATTATGAATTAGTGAAAAATTAATGGCATTTTTAAAAAATCTTCTTTTCAAGAAGCATCCTCAGGTACTGTAGATTTAAGTTTGTTCAAATCATGACCCCCGAGGGTAGGGCGGGGCCACAATGGCCGATCAACGTTTTACATAGGAGTATATAGGGAAAATCTTTAAAAATCTTCTTCTCAAGAACCACTGGGCCAAGAAAGATGAAACTCATGTGGAAGCATCCTCAGGTAGTGAAGATTCAAGTTTCTTCAAATCATGACCCCCGGGGGTAGGATGGGGCCACAATGGTTAGTGAAAGTATAGGAAGAAAATGTTTAAAAAACTCTTTTTATCAAAAACAGCAAAGTCATATGCTGTATTAATATGAAGGCATTCTAAAGTAGTATTAAATTCAAGCTACCCCCCCCCTTCAGTAAACTTTTCAGTTCTGATCTGATTTGTGTTTTTTCCTAGCCGATTTGCTCAGGTGAGCGATGAGCACCCTGGGTCTCTTGTTATACATTGAATTGACGACGGATTTTTCCGTTATTTCCTGATCATGACAAGAAGCACACAGCAGATGTGACCGTTTGCAGGGAATGTTCACTCTGGCATGGCACATAATCCCCACACTTATGTATTGGAAGTCCATGTTTGCTCTGCTCCCTTTTTGTATTATTTTATGGATTTTTGATCTTGAATACTGTTTGTTATCTCCATATGTTTCTTTCCTAAAACATTTTTCTTTTTAGTATGCAATAAGAAATATCTTTGGCCATTTAATTCAAAATCATATCCTTGATATAAGCATGCATTTCAATGATTCTTACTTCAAAATCATATCCTTGATATAAGCATGCATTTCAATGATACATTAGGCATTTCGACCGTTCACTTCAATTTCTGATTACCGGTCACGGTAGCCTAGTGGTAGAGCGTTCGCTTCGTGATCGGGAGGCCCGGGTTCGATTCTCGTTCGCGGCGCGGCGTCATACCTAAGACGTAAACAAAGGTAGTGACTGTTCCTTCGCCAAGCGCTCGGCACTAGAAGTGAAAGTCACGGGTCTTTCGGATATGACCTTAAAAACGTAGGTCCCGTGTCACGGTAGGCGCTGGCACGATAAAGAACCCTCACTGCTCAATGGCCCTAAGTGCCGAGTATAGGTCTAAATTTGAAGCCCTTCACCGGCATACGGTGACGTCTCCATATGAGTGAAAAATTCTCAAGAGGGACGTAAAAAAATATACAATCAATCAATCAATCAATTTCTGATTTGTGTAGTAATATTCCACATTAACCTGTATATGGGTTTTATCTCTCAGTTGATTCGCAAGAGCATGCTTATGAACATTTTCTAAACGAAGCGAGCTTATGACAACCAAGTTGATGAAATAAGAATTTCAGCATTCTTGCTGAAAGTCAGCAGCTCGCAATTTATATGGTCGATACCATGACCCTGACAGCAAATTCAGTCTGTGAGTAAGACAAATGCTGACTGACTTTTTTAAAACTTATTGTCGGGCAATTATTTACACAGTGAATTTTGCCTACTGATTTTCTGTTTTTCCAAATCATTACAAGGAGCAAACAATGGGTGTGACTAATTATCACGGATGCTCACACTTACATGGCATCTGATCCCACCATTTGATGTTTAAGATGTTCGTGTTTGCTCTGCTTCCGGTCTGTTTGAATTGGATATTGAGTTTTATTACTGTTTGTTATCTTTATATCTCAATCTCCTAGTTATCATTTGATTTTAAAGTTTTCTGATTTTTAGATCCATAGTTATGTAAATTATACCATAAAGTTGGTGTATATAACAGATATCGGGAAAATATTTTTAGTTGAACTTAGATTTACTTTGTATTTCACTTGTTAAGCATGATCCATTGAAATTGTCACACGTCGCACATTAACATTCATTGAGGCACTTAAGTCCATAAAATCCAGAAGGACATCGTTTGGCGCACTGAGGTCCAAAAAATCCAATACATGCTGAAAAGGTTTTATAGAACTGTCATTAATTCCATTTTTTTTAATTTGTAAATGTTCACATCTAAATTAATTGTAACAATGATGCTTGACGTTTCATAAACATATATTTAAAGATTAATAATTAATAAAATAATTTTGCATTAACAAATTTAACATTGTTCATGGTATACATGCATGTCCGATGCATTATATTTATAGTTTTAGTATTTGAATCTTTTGTTATATTTTTTGAAATTCTGATTAAACAGAAGTAATAATTTTTTCACAACAAATGTAAAAATTAAAATATTTTTTTAGTTTATTTGATTTAACTTTTCTTAAAACACTTTTTAATTAATGGCATCATGACTTGAACTTTGTTAAGTGATTAATAGATAAAAAAACAATAAATGTATTACTTACGCTCACATTTGTCCCCGTTTTTCCTATAATCCGTACAGCATTTTGAATCACCTCTAGAAAAAGATAATGCAAACATAAATATTGAAAATATGCTTCATTAAATATTAATAGTATTTTAAAAATATCGCATGATTATACAGTGTTTACTCATGTACATGTACATATTAACCTTTAGTGTGCGCAGTTCCAAAGGTTGATCGTATTGAGTGTCTGTATACCCGATAACTGTATACGGTATAACTCAATAAAAAGTATTTGAGAAGTTTTTCCACATTACTAGTATAACAACAAACGCTTATTTTCCACTTTGACTTGAACTTTTATTGTATCTGCATTTTTATTCTTCCACTTAAAAGTATATTTAATTTTGTTTGTATTTCTTTGTATGGCGATAACGAACAGTATTCAGGCTCATAAGTCCATAAAACAATACAAAATAGGAGCAGAGCAAACAAGGACCCCTAAAACTTAAGAGGTGGGATCAGGTGCCTTGGAAGAGTAGGATTTCCTGCCGACCGGTGTCGCATAATATTTGGTCCGCCTCGTTTAAAGGTCCGGCCGGACCAAATACGATAACATATTTGGTCCGCCTGGCTCTATAAGAAACGGTCCGCCCTCGGCTTTTTATACAAATTGTATGCATGTGGTTCATTCGATAATAATTGAAAAACTATTCTTTTAAAATTAATTAAGGGTATATAGTCGTATTATAAGCTAGTGTTTTCTCCAAGAAAATGTAGTAAACAATAAGTAATAAATCGAATTAAATTAATAAATAAATAAAGGAATGTATAGATTTATTGATCGGGTTTCCTGTCGTGAAGATGGGACATGCTTCTCTTGTCGTTTAAATTAATACACCAATATCAACATTATCATTAAAAAAATATAAAGAATAAAAATGTACATATATTTACCTTCACCGCCTTGTTTACTGGCAGATTAATCAGTATTGAATGAACAGATAAATGTTCGTAAGTCCAACACGAATCATTTAGTTACACTCTCTTTCCTATAAACATGATAAACGTTTGACTAATCCACTCACAAAAACTGAAGTTCACATCTTTCAAAATATATTTCTTTATAGTATTGATAAAAGAAATCTGTCATTTTTTACGTTTAATATTGTTGTAAATAATTGGAGGGTCACTAGCTGTGACAAGGGCTTATGTCACGGTGTACTACCCTACACCCCTTATTGTAAAAACAACATGCCTACGGATTGGGCAGTTGGGGCCTGTCCAAAAATTTCTCTTTATGACACGAATATATCTGAAATACAGAGGGCGGACCTTTTCTGATAACTGCGTTTTAAGGTCCACCCTGTCTATTTTTCTAGTTTTCAAGCTACGAAAATAAACCCTGTCCAAAAATTTCTCTTTATGACACGAATATTTCTGAAATACAGAGGGCGGACCTTTTCTGTTAACTGCGTTTTAAGGTCCGCCCTGTTTCTTTCTCTAGTTTTCAAGCTACAAAAATAAACCCTGTGTAAAATTTAAAAGAGAATTACATGTACTCTTTATCGGTATGAAACTCTACACTTGGATGAGAAATTTCTGTAAAGTCGGTAGGGTGTTTTTTTTTTTTATAAGTTCAGAGAAACTTTTATTAAAAAGATCTTTCTGTTTGTTTTTGAACTTTATATAATGATATGATCGCTGTGTTACAACGGACTTTGAAAAATTACGCACTTTAAATTTTTTTTCAAAGTGCGTTAAATTTGGGACCAAGCTAACGCACTTTGTAAAAATGTATTTTTTTTCAAAGTGCGTTAATATCGACCATATATATCATACATAAGAAATATAAAAATAAGTAGAATATTTTCTACCATTCTCTCATAAAAAAAGTGATAATGAAGGTGAATGGAGGAAACTAAATGTGTGAGAATCTACCTATTCAATACATTAAGTTAGACGTATAAACATTTATTCTCGGAAAACGTTTTATCCTCTCTCTCTCTCTCTCTCTCTCTCTCTCTCTCTCTCTCTCTCTCTCCACTTGGCAAAAAATAAAGCCCCCCCCCCTCTGGATCCGCCAATGCAAAATATGAAAAAAATTGAACGACATGTATTCTTTCAGCTAAAGGTCCTTCTTCCCCTTAATTAAATGTCAAAAACTGCATCGAACTTATTTCTAAGACATTTAATATACTTTACAGAATGTAATTTATTCTTTAAAGTTTTTAATTACCGAAAAGCACTTCCTGAAAAACTTTATGAAAACTTTAAAATGTCGGAACTGAAAACCAGAAAATGTTAGAATTAAAATTGAAATTATTAAAATCCGGAAAAAGAATAATGAAATAAATAATATAATAAATAAAAATGAGAGGATAAAGAAAATTATACATCTTAATGATAATCAATCGCGTTTCATAGGGTCTATTCCCACTTAGCCAACATTTTGAAAAAACCTATTCCCACATAGCCAACATTTTAATTTTTTGCACCTGAGTGATAAACAGGGTATAGTCTGTTCTCAGGTATGAGTATATATGGATTACCTGAGAAATTACTACCATTGAAATGCGTAAAAATACATATTAAATCGGAATTAAAATTTTAATCAATATAGTTATAAAATCAGAGTAATAAAATTAAAGTTCCAGAATTTTTTATTAATGTAGTAAAATCGGCATTTTTTAGAAAAAAAAACAAACCTAAATATTAATAAAAGTTATAAAATTAATTTTATAAGAAATGAAGTATTTAATGATGAAACACAATTCCCTGATTTACCTGTGTTTTACCTGTAGATATCAGATATTAAAAACAAATTAGCGATTTTTATCGACTCGGTATTTAAATATCAGACACAGTTGAAAGTCAATTTAACTATAGAAACAAGGGGATATTCAAGTTCATAATCGAATTGAAATTTTATTTTGAACTTAAATTAAATTAAATTAAAAATTAAATTATCAAATCTCATGTAAATCTACGCTCATTCATTTCGTATTCTTATTTTTTAGCACAGATACGCCACATTTAATTAACTTTGAATATTCAAAAAAGATATTATATAATTATGAATATTATAAATGTCACAGGTTTGAAGTGTACGCATGAATATTTCCTTGACATGATTTATGAATTTAAAAAAATCCAAACTTATTGATATGTCAAGGTAAGTCATGACCATTAAGTTCTCAAACCATTCAATTACAGCGCCATCTGCCGCGGGCTCTACCTGTGGGTACCTGTCAGATAAACAAATCCGTAACACCCCATTGTTTTATTAGCTATACACACTGACAGATTTCACACCTTTAATCGAACTAATTTACACAAGGCATATTCTAGAGAAAAACAAACACTTGCTCAATAATTGTGCCATTACTTTATTTTTTAATCATGGTATTAGATAAACAGCAATGCTTAAAGCAAACTGAACGAGGAGTAGATTCTTGTCCTACAGTAGAGATATGTTGTACAAAACAAAAAACACAACAGGTAAACCCTTCTTTCATTATATAGTTTAAACAAAATCGCTTTAATTTCATATGTTTAAGTCAAAATTAAAACGTTTTTTCACCATCCGGACCATAAAACGTAGGCGGACCATTCCTTATACGGGCCGGACCATTTCTTATAAAAGGCGGACCAAATATGTTATCGTATTTGGTCCGGCCGGACCTTTAAACGAGGCGGACCAAATATTATGCGACACCGGTCACACACGTCGTGTGCTCATTGTCATGATCGGGAAATTACGGAAAAGTTAGTGTGTAAATAATGGACTTATAGTATGAAAAATGTCAGCATTTGAATTCAAGATAAATTGTATTTGCTGACAATGTCATTGTATCGACCATAGAACTTACGAAATGGTGACTTTAAGCGCGAGACTGCTGATATTCTTGTTTCATTAACGTGTTTGACTATAATTTTACTCGTTTTAGAAATTATACATACGTAGATCATATACGTAAATGAAATACCCATTACTGAAAATGAGGGAAATGGTTTGTAATTATCTATTTTACCACCTTTGAATAGATAAATGTCTTCAACTTTTTCTCAATTAATATCATAATCAATTTTGGTTTTCACAAAAAATATTTCTACTATATTTTTTATTTAAAAAAATGTGCCTTACGGTTCAGAAGAGCAGACTCCCGGTGGTAAAGTTGCACTTGTAATGTAGCCTTTTACAAGGAAGACGTATAATAATGCAATGGTTGCCTGCATTTTGAGCGGCATGTTTATAGACATAGAAGATTTGTTCCTGATATACCCAATTTATATAGCTTGTCGCATCCTTGTTTCTGTTTTTAGAAATAATTAAAAAAACAAAACTTATCATTATGATATATCACGTGATTGTATGTTCCGGTGATAAAAGGCATCAATATGTCTTTATTCAAACAATAAAAAGCTTTCATTTTTTTCGTATGATAATTCCTGTTTCAGCTGTTGTAGAAAAAACGTTAACTGTGTGAGCGTACTAAAAACAAAGAAATATCTTCAGAAAGACGTGTTCCATATCTTTTATATTTAAATGTGTATTTAAAAAACATCAAGACCGATCAGGGCACTGAGGGTAGCCTAGTGGTAGAACGTTCGCTTCGTGATCGGGAGGCCCAGTTTCGATTCTCGTTCGCTGCGCCGCGTCATACCTAAGACGTAAACATACACCCCTACTAATGTGTTCGGAATTTTTTATTCATACTAAAAGGCGATTTGAGTCTGCATTGATTCCTTTGTTGTACTATCGGTGAATACAATTGTCAGGTGGATTCCCTGGCCAAAAAACACGAGTGATCACGGGTATTGTCCCATTAAATGCTCAGGATCGAGATGATGCTCGGTTGCTCTGATGTTCTAAACTTGACACAAACTACATTTTATTATACATATTTTATAGAAAACAACAAATTAAAAACGCCGATGACGTCTTTCATAGTTTCTAATCTTTGAATTTTTTCATATGAACATTTTTTTTTGCGGCCCATTTAATATCGATCATAGATTGACCTGAACCACGTGTTCAAAGTAAAATTAAAACATGCATAGTAAGCGTAAACGTTGCTATTCATTCAACGATTGGTCAGTTGGTGCGTAGTAAGATTTGCCGCGCGCATTGATAACAATAGCCATATAAGGCATACAAAGGATTGCCAGTGTAAGTGATATTTTAAACACATTTTTTTCTACCATGGTATCGGGCTATTTTGGGGAAAATGTTTATAGAGAGCTCCAATTTTACCGTAAATTATCACAAAAGCAAAGATAAAGTATATATTATTTTGAACCCTCCGCCCCTCCCTTATTTACCGAAACATGAAAGTCCTTCAGAATGATCTGGAAACACATTTTTACAGGAATATGTTTTCAAAATAAACGGACTATGGGATTTTCCTGTTTGTTGCCAATTCTATTTATAAAACCGGTTCTAACCTATAACCTTTGAATAGGTCAAGCTAAACAACGTGGCTTGAATTTAAATCACAATAACATTAGTTGGGGTGACATAGGTAGTGACTGTTCCTTCGCCAAGCGCTCGGAACTAGAAGTCACGGGTCTTTCGGATATGACCTTAAAAACGTGGGTCCTGTGTCACGGTATGTGTTGGCAGGATAAAGAGCGCTCACTGCTCAATGGTCCTGAGTGACGAGTATAGGTCTAAATTTGAACCCCTTCACCGGCATACGGTGACGTCTCCATATGAGTGAAAAATTCTAGAGAGGGGCGTTAATCAATATACAATAAATCTATAAAACATATTATTTTATTTATTCAATTTGACAAAAACCACATGTGGCGCAAGTCATACATACAGTAAACAAATATAAAATATATAGTCACATAAATTTTCTTATATTACATGCATCACGTATGAAGTTACAAATATTTCTTGTAGAATTAACATCTGCTGGATTAAGAATTTCATAAGATATACATGTATTATTAAAAAGTGTCCAAAATTCACTTCTTAGTTGTTTATATAGAGGACATACAAATAAAAAATGATGTTCATCTTCAACGACATTCTTACAATTAATACAAAATCTTTCATCTCTTGGTATAATTGGATTACAATATCTGCCAACCTCTATCTGTAATTGTGAGCACTTATTCTCAATCGAGTCAAAAAAGAACGAAGATTCTTGGAAATGGAAAAATTTAAGTATGGTTGAATTTCAAGTTTGTTTAGATTCCCTTGACTTATTAACTGGCTGTAGAATGATAATTTGCCATTATCTTTTTCTCTGATATTTATTATATCCTTAAAAACTATATTCTCAAAATATTTTTTCAAATTATTTTCAAAATCATTTATTGATAATGCTTTAGCATTTGAACCAATAACTTCATCAAGTATAGTTTGTATACAGTTTTGCCAACATGTTTTTCCACTTCCTGCAAGTTTTTCATCCTCTAAATATGCATGTTGTAAAAGTAAGTTTGAATTCTCTTTATCTGCAACAAGTTTTTTAAATCTATAATAATATCTAAATAATAATTTATAAACTCTGAAAATAATGGGAAGTGCACCAAACTCTACTCTAACTGCTAAATTAGAAGCTTTATTATGGACCCCTAAAATGTCTTTCAAGATGAAATTTTGAATTTTTTCAAATGGAGTTTTATCAAAGTCTTTTGTAATTTTCTTAAAATCACTTATCCAGATTTCAGAAGCATAAGTTAAAATTGGTATAATGCATGATTCATATATCTTAAACTGAGCCTTTCCTGAGAGACTAACATTGTTTGGTAGTTTTGATTTGATCATAAAATATGCTTTCCTTGCTCTACCTGCTAAATTCTCGCATGCATATTTCAATTTACCATTATTTTTTAGGACAACACCCAAATATTTATATTCATCAACAAAATCAATAACATCTTCTTTAAACTTCATTGTTTTACAACTCAATTTTTTAGGGTTTTTACTAGAAAATACCATAGCATTAGTTTTTTGTGCATTTACTTCTAGCTTCCATTCACAACAATATCTTTCAAGTGAATCAAGACATTGTTGTAGCCCATCTACTGATTCAGATACAAGTAATAAATCATCTGCAAAAAATAAGCTGTTAAAGTTAATGTTGTTCAATTGAACAGGGCATGTTTTCGAAGAATCTAAATATTTTGTAAAATCATCAATAAAAATGTTAAAAAGTGTTGGACTCAAATTATCTCCCTGTTTTACTCCACGATTTGTAGGAAAAAAATCGCTATGAATATTTGATAGTTTAACAGCACATACAGTAGTAGAATATACATGTTCAATAATTCTATAGAAATTACCTCCAATACCTTTATTTAAAAGCTTATGAAGAAGACCAGGTCTCCACACAGTATCGAATGCTTTTTTAAAATCAACAAAGCAAGCATATAATAAAACATATTAAGTAAAATTAAATTCGCTCCCTGAGGAGCATAGGGCTTCAATCCTACTCCACTTTTTTTTATTTGTCAAGCACGGTCTCAATTCAAAAGTCAAAAAAATTATTTTGACAGCAATTAAAATCATTATTGCCCTAATCATTGACATTGTATTTCTTATCACCAAAGCACGCAACTATCTCAAGCCACAGCCGCCAGACAGTTTTCTTGGTTCTTATTTAAAGGTGAGCTGAGCCAGATTATGTGCTAGCTACTTTACATTGAAATTTTAGCACTTCGGTAAAAAGATATGTGAGTAAAACTTTTATTTACGGGCGATATTTCAAGACACTTTTGAGCATTGTGATGAAATTGTATTCATAACCTCCTATATATAAATCAGACCACCCGTCTTAATGTACCCCATCGCTGTTGAACCCTCTAGATTCGTGCATGCATTTATCTTTTCTGAAGAAGGGGACAGAGATATTCTCAATTAGTTTGTTTTACTAACTTTCTTGCAATATGTCGATGTTTTCGCTTTGCACAACTTTTTGCAGTGGAATAATAAAATAATTTGTGATAAATGGTGTTTCAAGCTGAACACAACTACTAAATAAGCATACACTATTTCCCATATTACCATTTACGATATCAGTCCAACGTTTACTCTTCGCATTCGTGACACCTAACTACTTTATTGTCCTGCGTATTGGCGTCGAATGGCGATCCTTGTTTGTGTTTGTAATTTTGCATTACCTTAATATAACATTTTATTGCAGTTACATGTACTTATGTTTGTTAATTAACTGCACTTACCTGTGTAACTACATGTATATTGTACGTTTCTTTGTATTTCACTTTCAGTATTAGAAGTTTACAGTGATTTTTATGTTGCAGCCTAGTGCTGTACGACATACGTCCGTTTACACCGGTAACGCCTGATTGCACTGAACATTGTTTGAGTCAGTTATTTTATATAAGGGGACCTCATATATATTGGGAGTCAGATCAAATATGGCTGACAAATTCCTTAAACGAATCATATTTAGCTTTAATTTGATTCATTTTGATTCATGTACTTTTGGATTTGCTTCGCTGTTTTAACTCGAAAAATGGGAAAAGCAATTCTTGTAAAAGAAAAATATTTTCTATGTATGGTTCGTGTAATAAAAGCAACCATTGAATGATGAAACACTTCATTGCCTCTTCATCTTTCCTTATTTGTATAAATGGGTTGGATGGGACGTGAAGACGGGTCCTTTGGACGAGACCGTATATAACTCGGTGTCCCGTGTCGTAGTAGGTATTGGCAAGAAAATGATCTCTATACTGCTTAATAACCCTGAGTGCCGAGCATAGGTATAAAATTGTAGCCCCCCAACGGCAAGTGGTGGCGTCTCCATATGAAAGGAATTCTTAAGAGGGACGTAAAACAACAATTCAATGCAGCTGTTTTGTAAAACACGTGTTGGTTGACTAATGCAATGATGTTTGAAGCAGTAAAACGAGCATTAACGAGAGAGAAAGCTTTTCATTGTCAATAGAGCGACACAAAAACACAATGCCCCGTTACGTATTTCTTTAACAAAACTCAACATAATAAAACGTAAACAACAAACAAAATGCATTGATTGCATTAGAATGGGAATAATTATCTTTTAATTTGGTATTTGCGACCGTTAATGTTAATTTAACGCTTTCGCTTCGCCAGTAAAACTCAGTTTGCGACCGTTAAATCAGCATTAACGGTCGCATTTACCAAATTAGAAGATGGTTATTCCCAAAATATTTGTATCAATTACACACAACCGGTACCAGTTGCATGCATACATGTTCTTTCTTTTACAACAGTACAAAGTTTACTTGTAACCGTAAAAGTTGTGGTCAGCATTAGTAGAAAAATGCATTCAAATATTTACAATCAAATAATTTTAATCCTTAAAATTAGAACAGAATTACATTTCATCATAAAAATGGATGATTTTTTTTTCAAAGTACATTTCATATTCCATATATCTACAACTTTGTAATAACAAAACCTTTTCTATGAAAATTCTGTCTATAATAATCCTCTTTATCAATACTTGATTTTTGAGAACGTAGTAAAATTAGTTCCATTACCATAGGTTCTATTTCGTCGAGTATGCATGTATTAATGAAAAACATGTATTATAATGTATATTGTATGTGTGTACATAATTTGGCGTATTCAAAATTTGGCGTAATCACTGGGTATGGAGTTGTTGGTGAAATCATAAATTAGCGCTGCACATGCCCGTTCAGTGTATTGTATATGTAAATGATTTCTTAGCGGCATTCATGAATTAGTGCATTTTGTCAGCACCAATGCCGCTGAATTATGAAGCCCGCTTTTTAAAGTACACATAAATTATTTATAATTGTTATTCTTCATCTCTACCCAAATATAAGATTTAATTTCCATGATGTTTCCTTTTAATTTAAATGAAGTGTTGAATTAACCATGCATATATGTGAAAATGTTATTTCAAAAAGTAAAAACAAACAAACCAAAATACCATTCAGCATAACTATGTTTGTTAGTTCTTTCAAATGAGTAACAGAAATAATATTAATATTTATGTCGTATTGCATACAAGGAAGATATAGATTGTTTGTTTGATTCAGTGTTCGTTGCGTGCCTTCTGGTTGGAAGGACTATTTCATCAACAATCATCTGTGATTCTCTTAAGTCGTCGTAGGACATTTCATATTCCCAGTCGTCCTCCGTGTAATTTTTAGCTTTTAGTTAAAAAAAAAGAGTAAATGTATATTTTGTTGTTCAAGTGTTATGTTTATCTTGTATCCTTGCCTCAGTTCTACAAACAGTTACCTTTCACAAATTATTGAAAATTAAATCTTTAATCTATGTATTTTCGTATATTTTCGTATGTTTATATTTTTAAAGAATTGTTTAAGGATAAAGAGATGAAATACTACCGATTTTTTTTTACTTTGGTTTCCTGCTCTCCTTGAATCGTGTGAGATGACCTAGAAAGAATTAGATTAATTAGATTAGATGATTTTTTTTTCATCTAATCGTTTTCTTTAATTTCTTTAAATATATGAAAAACCTTTCATTGATACGTTTTCTATGAAAACAAATTATCAAACATCATGGATAAATTAAATTTATGCAGAGTATGTATAAAATACGATATATTATATATGTATTTGTCTTTTTATTTTCTTTTTCCTTTTATCTAAGAATCAAAAAATACCTTTTTCGTACAAAGTTGATTACTAACACAACTACCAAGGAACCGATGATTATCACAACGCCAAGTAATATAAGTAACCAGCTTTCTAATGAGATGCCTTTAAATTTCATTTTATTGACTGTTGAACTCTGTACTAAAAGGGAAAATATTTTTTAAAAATTCCTCCCAAAAAAAATGAGAACAAAGATCGTTCAATAGATTTTGGCTATTCAAATGAATAAAAGACTTTGAAGCATTTTTTATGTAACAGGAAGTTAACTCATTTGGAATTTAAAATTTGATCTCAAATTCCGGAATTAAATAATTCAGTTATGGATTAGGCACCGATTTTTTTATTTGCATAATTATTGATGATATTTATATATTTTGGTTCAACAGTCTCATTAAAAAAAAAAACTCACGACATGTTCCATTTATTCTGTCACACGTATCACATTTACATTTGTTCCGACATCCAAATCCATAAAACCCAGGTACACATTCTTTGTTGCACTGAGGTCCGAAAAACCCGATACATTCTGAAAATTGATGATTATACATGATGAAAAGGTGTATATGTGTTTAAGTTTGCCAAGACAGAGTTCGTTATAAATAATTCATCTTATGTTTCTAACTGTTAGTACTGTCGCTGACATGTTAATGTCCAACAATAGATTGACTAGTTTTTTTTCAGTGATGATATATAATATATATAGTAAAATGGAAATATATATAAAATCTTATTAATAGATGTAGAACACATGTGACATTCAATGCAATTTTGCAATGTTCTTGCTCTCTGACGTCAGAGAAATAATCGAAAACTACTAGTACACTTGCAGTATTGCAAAAAATTCACATTTTATAAAGATTTTCTTCTCCCCGTCGATCCAGGGTTAATCTCTCTCTCTCTCTCTCTCTCTCTCTCTCTCTCTCTCTCTCTCTAATCTGTTTCTAAAGAAAGAGACCACCATACCACTTGACTTCTAAGGCAAGTCAAAACACTTGTTTTCGACACCAATGATTCTACATATCGCGAATTTACTCATTGGGCAAAAGTAAATATACATAAAAAGCTAATATCTCTGTGCAATATGTAAAAAAACCTTTTTTTCAATGTAGGTCGCTTTACCCCGAGTCACATATGCTTAGGGATGGGACCCTATCCCCTCCTCTTTTCTGTACCCCAATGTTTTTTAACTTTTCAAATAAAACATTTTTGCTATGACATATTCACAAAGTATAACAAATGAAAAATCCAAAATTAAGCTATAACTAAATCAAGCTTTTTATAAAATTTCAAATTTTCTGATACTAAAACAGAGCAGAGAGTATAGAATATTTTAAAGGCTAGTTTAAGCTTAAATATTGGATTTTTCAGCTGTAATCTTTGTGAATAAGTCATAGAAAAATATTTAATTCTAAAAAGTTTAAGAACCCATGGGATGCAGAACACAGGAGGGGGGGGGGGGGGGGAGGGGCTCCCGTCCCCAATAACCTTACAAAGACTTCTTATATATATTTTTTTTCCAAGTGTACGGTAGATGGGTCATATCTGAAAAAAAAACTTTTCTACTTTGATCATAGATACTGAGCATTTATCAAAAGTATGTAAAATAGAAAGTTAAATAGTAACACTATAGCCAGCTACTCACCTATACACATATCTCCATTTTTTCACGTAATCTGTACAGCATTTTAACTCCTCCCTAGAAAGTAACCATTAACTTAGGTGATTAAATCACATATTACTGAAGATTTGGTATTAACTATTAAAACATAAACAAAGTTTACCAAAAGTCTTACCCTTTCTTGCTACATATTCCTGATTTCGTTGTTGGGCATTTAACAGATGCGATTGTAAGATACAGAGAGAGGACCTGGCTCATTATATAATAACAAAACTGCATTTTTATTCAATAATGTATAGTACTCAATATCTGTCGGATTTATATCTGCACTTCCTTGCTATACTTCCTTAAACTCGAAATGATTTAACCAAATTGACAATACCATACTCTGTAATTTATTTTCATGTATGATTTAAACTCATCCAAACAACATTTTTTATTATCAAAAAATGTATCAATTAAATTTAAAATGTATTCCTTTTATGGTGTTATCTTTCAGTTCTAAAACTGGATTTTTCTGCATTTTTATTTACAATGAAATTTATCCTTCACAAAGAAAGTGTTTACAAAAAACAAGAAAAAAATTCTATCATGTCATGTGCTAAACCGCAAGCGTTTCTTCTCACAACAGGAATATTAATGCTTATTATCATGGAAAGACAAAGTCCTTCTGACATTCTTGATATTATTGTAAGAGTTGCTTATCTGATGCTGGTTATGTACGGAGGGTAAAGTATTTTGGAAACTATTTTCTCTGGATTTAGGACAACTCTATTTTTTACCATTTCAATTATTACAAAATTAACAACATTTGTTAATACTACGGCAGAAGAAACGGTTTCTTTTAGAAGCTTTACTGTAGGGTTTTAATACTGATGTGTTATGTTATTTATGCATTTACTTTTTTAAAAAAAAGCTCAATATCACTTTTATAAAAAAAAAACATTATAAAACCATTTTATATCATTTCCTTTTGAACCTTCACTTATTTAAAATAATGTCAATTTCTAGTAGATAATCACACAGAATATTTGACACACGATTTGATGAAACAAGCATATCAGCGTCTCGTTTAAGGTCATCAATTCCAAAGTTCTACGTTTGACACTATGACCTTGTCTGCAGATACAGTCTTTGATTTGGTCAAATGCTGACTGACGTTTTTAATACTTATTGTTAGTTAATTATTAAAATAATGATTTGTCGGCTGATGTTTCCGTTATTTCCAACTAATGATAAGGTACATACGACGAATGTGACAAGTAAGCAGGGGATGCTAAATCCTTGATGGCACTTGATCCAACCTTTGATTTTTTTTCTAGGACTGTGTTTGCTCTGCTCCAAAATTTGTATTAATTAGTGGAATTTTGAGCTTGAAAACTGTTCGTTATCTCCTTATATTTTATTCATTTATTTGATTTTAATTTATTTTCAGATCCAGAGGAATGTCATACAGTCATTTAGGAGGAAGGTTATTTGCAATTTTCACGTAAACTCTCATTTAGATTTTTTCAATAATTTTGATCAATATATATATTTTTTTATTTAATCAAACGTTAAGATTAGAAAGCTTCGAAAGTTATAAAGTTTCTTATTAAAATCACATATAAGGAAAAGCCTGTGAATTTTTGAGATAAAAAAATATTGTCATGATCTTACTACGAGGGTTGATCCAAAAGTAATATCACAGTGTCCATTTCTTTCATATTTAGCGTCAATTTTATCAAATATAATGTATCAAAAGATGCATAAAAATAAATCAACTCAAAATTAAAATTTTTTGGGTTCTTGAAACTGAAATATGTTTTATTGAAGAGAAGGGTATGAGGGCTCGTATTCGTCATATGACATTATTTAGGTGTGATGACCAATTTAATCGTACGTTGTTTATAATTGGATATTTTGAAAAGTAAAAATGTTAATTTGAATTTATCATGTTTAATTTGAAATTAATAATGCTTCCAGCATATTTAATTTTGTTGTTTTACGTAGATTAGTAGCAATTTGATTAAAGTTTTGGTATTACTTTTGGATCATCCCTCGTTTATAGTATTTAAGACAGTTCAATATGTACTCAGTATTTTTTTTTTTATACATTTTCTCCATTCTTAAAATAAATTCTCTTTTTCTTTTCTTCTGTTTGCCACTTTTAATGCTAAGAACACGCAAAAGAATTAACTCATTCTTCAGTACTGAGTTCAGATGTGTGACCAAAGGGCTATGTTTTTTTTTTAAATAATCAATTTCATAATTTATGTATATTAATTGAGTCAGTACCCTTCCTGCTTCTGAAAAAAATTGATGGGAAGATAATCTGAAGTCTTAAAGAGGAGATAGGTGTCCAAATGTACAAGCATGTCTGAAATTTTATGTACGTAACTTGGTGTCCACAGTGACTGTTATTTAAATCAATAAGCTATTCTTTTCTGGTGAATCCTTTTTGAAGTATATAAACACTAGTTTGCATGTTTTATTGTATGACTTATTTCTGTCTTATTCCATTATAATTAGAAAATATAACCAAGATTACCAATGGACACCGTTACTTACATAAGCACTAAACAAGTAACATGTTGCTAGAATTTAACAAGTTGTTAAAATATGAAAATAATGTTATCAATAAGGTATGATGAAATCCTGTTTAATGGTTAATCAGGCTTTAAAAAGGAACAAAAAATACAAGACAATCGAACACTTGTCTTTATTACTTTTAATATTTCATTTCAAAGCTTAATAACAGACTAGCTATCAAAGACAATTAATGCAGACAAGTAAATTGTCAGATGGATTGCTAAATATCCTAGGTCTTCTATTTTGAGTCTTGGATCTTTGTGTCATTTATACGAACATAATTCAGTCATTTCTTGTAATTCTGAAAGAAAGAAAAATATATAAAACAAAATACAACATGATGTAATCAACACATATGCTGTTTAATCATATTTATTATATATCCTTGATAAAACCAGAAAGAAGGCAATTAAAGCAAAAATTATGTCACTACTTCAAGTTTTCGTGTCTCTGTTACGAACGTAATTGCGTGAATGATATAGCAGTATTAAAACAAATATTCAATAAGTATTCATAGTGTGATAAGAACAGAACAAAACTAACAAATATAGAATAAAACATAGTACAAAATAACTTTATCATTAATAGATTATACAAATAATGCAAAAACACTTATGTTCGTAACAAAAGACGCGAATCAAAAGTCAAATGTTAAACCGAAAGTACTCGACTCGGACAGATTTATGCATATTGTATGGTCATAAGCGACATAATTTAGTTTCTGATTAATAGCTACATGGTATAAAGATACAATGACTGAATTTATGTGTTAAACATTCACTAAAATTGATACAATATAAAAATACTTACCGAATCTATTATGTACGTGACATCTTGTTTTCCACATGGAGGACACAATGAGCATCGCCATGTTTTTTAGCAGACAGCTGCGCAACCTTTCTACTTTGGTTTTCAATTTATAATTATACCACTGCTACGGACTTCCTGAGCCAAACTTATGATTCATTGGCTGTTATTTTAGCAATCATACTGAAAGCTATTATGTTCATAACATAACGGTCAAGACACCAAACATTTTACAATCAGAGATCATTTTAAAATTACAAAAAGAACTGAGTTATGTTCATGAAGCATATTGTTAAAAATAATTTATTCCACATACTCATTAATTAAACACAGAAATTGAACTTGACAAAATATTTAATGTTTGTAGAGAGGTGTTAAAAAGTTCAATGCATATGGACACCATGCGTTACGAACATAAACCACAAATTTTTAAGTTCAGAAAACAATCACCACCTTCACCTATCCCTTGACTTCCGTGGATGTCGTTGGGGCACCTTGGAAGACCTATCCACCACTTTCATCCATAAATTTCTGTTTTCTGCCGCTCTTAGGGTTTCAGCGAGGCTCAGTCCAGTCCACTCGGATATGTTATCATCCCACCTCTTCTTTTGCCTTCCCCGTTTTCGTCCTCCTTTCACTGTGCCTTGCAGGATGGTCTTTGCAAGGCCGCTTGAGCGTGAAACGTGGCCGTACCATCTTAGTTTCCGCTTTTTGACGATAGTGAGAAGGTCATCGTGAGGTCCTATGGCTTCTGTGACTGTCCTGCAGACCTCTGCATTGGTCACATGGTCCCTGTAACTGATGCCGAGTATCTTCCTATAGCATCTCATCTCCGTGCTCATAATCCTCTTTTCTAGCTCAGCCGTTAGTGTCCAGGTCTCACAGGCATAGAGGAAGACCGACATAGCAAGGGAACGCATTAACTGGATCTTTGAGCGAAGAGTGATGTTCCTGTCTCTCCAGATGGTTTGTAATCTCGTTAATGCCGTGATTGTTTGTGCAATCCTTGCTAAAATTTCTGGTTTGGAGCCTTCGTCTGATATGATGGATCCGAGGTACTTGAATGACTTCACTGTCTCGAGACATGTTCCGCTGACCTTGACTTTGGAGGTAATGCCTTGGATGTTATTGGTCATCAACTTTGTTTTTTCTGCACTTATCTCCATGCCATATGCAGAAGCTGCTTGGTCAAGGCGGTTTACTAAGCTAGTTAGCTCTGTCTCTTTCCCTGCAAGGCCATCAATGTCATCAGCGAATCGCAGATTTGTGACGGTTCTTCCTCCGATGGAGACTGTGCCTTTATGGTCATCTAGAGCATGCTCCATAATCCTTTCAAGGAAGATGTTAAAGAGGGTGGGAGAAAGCAGACAGCCTTGGCGTACTCCTACTGTTGTGCGGAACCAGTCACCAATGCTATTATTTAAGAGAATTGCACTAGTGGCCTTGTTGTATAGCTCTTCAATCACTCGAACAAGGTTGGCATTGATGTTATATTTCCTCATGGTGGTCCATAAGGCAGCATGCCATACTCTATCGAAGGCTTTTTTGAAATCAATAAACACATGATAGAGATCTTGTTGATGTTGTAGGTACTTCTCGCAGATTATTCGTAAATTGAATATCTGTTCGGTGGTACTTCTTCCTGTTCTAAAGCCTGCTTGTTCTTCAGCAATGATGGTCTCTGCTACAGGTTTGAGTCTATTTAAAATGATCTTCAGCATCACCTTGCTTGGGTGGCTTATTAAACTGATGGTCCGGTAGTTGTTACATACATGTAGATTTCCTTTCTTTGGTAAGGTGATAATCAGTGATTGTGTCCATGGAGTTGGCCATATTCCAGTGTTCCAGATGTTGTTGCAGATGGTTGTAAGAGCTGTGATCATTGCTTCTCCTCCAGCCTTAACTAGTTCTGAGGGTATGTTGTCAATACCTGCTGATTTCTCTAGTTTTATAGAATTGATTGCTGATTCGACTTCTTCTCGTAGGATCGGAAGTGGATCCTCCTCTGTGTTTGCCATTGGGCAGTTTAATACTGCTTGGTCTCCCTTGAGCTGGTAGTTGTATAGCTCCGAGCAGTATTCTGTCCATCTGTCTAATATGTCTTTCTCCTCAGTTAGGCATTTTCCGGACTTATCTTGGATGCTTGTTGGTCTTGTCTGTTTCTCTGTGGTGAGCTCTTTTACCACTTGATACGCCTTCTTAGTGTTGTTCCTTTGAAGGTTTTCTTCGATTTCAGAACATTGCTTTCCAATCCATGTATTTTTTGCTTTATTCAACTCCTTCCTGACTTTGTTGTGTGCCTCTCTGTATTTCTGAGCTCCTTCTGGTTTGTCTTTTGCATTTTTCAGCTCCCGTCTCCTGTCACATAGCTCCAAGATGCTGGCGGTCACCCATGGTTTTTTGGGGCGCTGGTGTTTCCCCAAAATATTATTGGCTGATTCAACTGTAGCCTCGTTGAAAGACTTAACCGCTGATTCAAGATCGAAGCTGTTTTCGTCCAGTGTAGTCAGGGCTGCAAATTTCCCTCCAATCATCGCCTGGAATTCATCTCTTACATTTGGATCTTTTAACTTCTCCAGATTAAAGCGAAGTCTTGTAAACTTGGATTTCTTTATTTGTTTTAGATGGACTCTGAAGGACATCATGACCAGATCATGATCGCTTCCTATGTCCGCACCGGGGAAAGTACGCGTGCGTGCTGTGTTTACCCCTGCTCTGAAGCGCTTTTGGACCATAATGTAGTCAATCTGATTTCTGTATTGGCCACCTGGGCTAGTCCATGTCCAGATCCTTGATGGTTTGTGGAGTCCCAGCGTGTTTCCTAGCACAAGCTTGTTGGTGGCGGCGAACTCCAGCAGTCGGTAACCTCTTTCATTTGTTGTGGGGTTGCATGATGGTCCGCAAATATCTTTCCAGATTGTTTGAGCATCTATTCCGACCTTAGCATTCCAGTCACCTTGTACCACTAAGATGTCTTTCTTAGGTGTTTCATCAATGATTTCTTGTAGCTGGTTGTAGAAATCATCCACATCTTCGTCACTGTAATCATTTGTAGGGGCATATGATTGCACTACTGTGATGTTAAATGGTGTTGCTTTCAGGCGGATGGAGATCAGTCTACTGGAGACCGGGCGGCATCCCATGACTGTATTGATGGTGTCTTTATGTACCAGGAAACCCACTCCTTCACTGTGTTTGTCATCCCTTCCACTGTAATACACCTTGTGTCCATCCACTGTTGTTGTTTCGCCTATGCGTTTCCATCGGGTCTCACATAGACCCACAAGGTTCCAGTTATATCTATTCATCTCATAAACCAGTTCTTCTATTCTTCCCTCTTGTCTTAGGGTTCTTGTATTCCAGGTGCCGAGGAGGATATTTTCCCTGGCACGTAACTTTGTTCTTTGAGCACCATTTGTGTACTTATCACCTCCGCTCTGGTGTGAAGCTGAAGGCGCGGTCCTTATTCCGGGCGACGACCGAGCCGGTATAGATTCAGTTATGGTTGTCTTCATCATGGTGTGTCTTGGGCGCTTTGACCTGGCGGCGCCCATCCCTCTCCAGGCCGTTAGCCACAGCCGAAGTCCTCCGCTACCTGGAGGCACGCCTTGGCCCTGGACACTTGGTCGTTGAGCTATTGTGGAAGCCCTTCCGCCCTGGCCGTTGACCGCTATCGCAGCTCCTCCGCCCTCCTAGTGGTGCAGTGTCAACACCACCCCTCACGTGGTTTAGCCCGCCAGCTGAGACGGTGTACCAGGGTGTGGCGCTTGGAGCCAGCACGTGAGAGATTAGGGGATGACTGAGGACCGGTGATGCCCATCCACCCTATTTAGGGCGCAGCATGACAGACATCAAGGGTGCTACCTCAACCCAGAGCCCCCCTACACCCCATAACAATAATTAGGATAATTTTAGAATGTTTGACAAAATAAATATATTATTTCATTTATATGCTAAGATGATGTACACATATAGCATGCCAAATGATTTTATTTTTAAATAAAACAACATTTTTATGCCTATTCGAAAATTATGTCACATTTTCTGCAATTGAAATCCCCTAAATACAATACAACTTTGATCAATATCTTTTTATTCCTCAACTCATATCCATAAAACTATTTATACTATATCCTTGCACAAGTATCAAATCATATCAATATCAATCTATCTGCTTACACTTAATTTATTGGAAAATAATAAAGGAGAAAGAAAATATATTTTAAACATTCACCAGTATTGAAGAATGAGTAAATTTTAAGTTTACTTAAAATTCTTTATGTATATTGATAATGTATTTCTTCCTCAAATGCGGGAGTTATCGCTCTTGCGATGTACTCCAGCTTAATTTCAATAGCATCTTCTTATATATGGTAAGTTATGTGAATGATGCAAGATAGAACCAATAGAATCGTTTCGCGGGAAACTGAAGGTGCGTCTCTTTTGAGATAGCGTGGGTCGTCACTTTCTTTCAGGACGCCGGAGAATTAACTCAGTGGAAATTTTTCTATGATTTTATCCACCTCCACCCTCCACCTTCCTTTTTAATAAATAATCCTATATTCTATTTGTTTCTGTATTGCGGTTTCAGACCACAAGGTATAGGATGGTTTAAAATTATGTAATCATTTACATCATTAATGGGAAAATTAATGGGAATTATTAATTAATATTGATTAAAAGATTATTGGGGTAAATAATCAAATATTCATAATTGTATATCAAATTTTAATTAGGTTGTGATTACATAAACATTTAATGTGATTTACATCATTTTATGTGATTAAAATTGGGTTAATTAATAAAGTCACAGCGGTGGCAGAGTGCAACATAACTTATTGTTTCTGTGTCATGTATGAATATGTATAAGATGGAGGGCTCAGGAGGTTAAAAATGGTTAATTACATTATCGGAGGAAATGCATATTAATGGAATATACATGGAAGTATGCTATATTGGAATGTTGGGATTCGAACATTGTCAATTATGGATAAAAGATATTACCTAAAATTCAAAAAAAAAATGAAATCAAATATATGTCTAGTTTTCAAATTTAAAACAAAATTACATAGATATGAAACACGCAATTAATTCCATATTAGTTTCAATAGTCTCTGCTCATCAGCGTCAGACATCAAGACACCCGCGGGGCATTGATAAGCATAAAAATTCCTAACCTTCTACTTTGCTTAATAATTATACATGTGTATTCAAATATAATGAAACAAATGGAGATGACGAAAAGTATCAAAGTTCATAAAACACTGCAAAATGGGGCAGAGCAAACACTGACCTCCAAAACATCAGAGATTGGATCAGGTGCCAGTGTTGTTAAAACATTTTGAAATATTTAGAAAAGTCGTCACATAGAAAAGTTTTGAAAATGCAATAATTTTTATATTCTCTATAAGAATTTGACATTGCATACCCGGTATTCTAATACTGTAATAGGCTCTCTGTATATGACTTGTCTATACAAAAATTATAAATAAACACAAAAGTGGAATGGGGTCACATTTTAACAGGTGCACATTGAAATCAGTTCCTGTAACCTTCAAAGCGGCTGTAATTAACGAATGGTACATGTTCATAGCAATGATCTTAACAACTTGTACTATCAAAGTGTTAATTACTTTTTTTGCAGATTTTTTTGCAAGATTTGAATGAATACTCATAATGATTTTTTTAATCCAGTCACAATGTTACGAATTTTAACTGCAATCTAACCAAGCATTTTGAAAATAAACAGCATTGCATTTTTTTGAAATGTTTTTATACAAAAGCTTTCTTAATTAATAAGTATTACAATGACCAACAATTTACTCAGATTTTCAAGACGAAAGATCAATAAACATGCTCGAAATATTCTTAGATATCATTGACTTTATGGGAACTCACAAAAATATTTCTAATGTATAAGTAGAACGCATATGGTGCATACTTAAGTCCGTATTTCAAACATTCTGTTCTTGTCTAGCTGATATGGGGCCACTCGGATATGGCATGTATGGTTTTAGTATGTAATATTTTCTACTTTTTTCTCACAACTATTATCTCATTACTCGTTAATCAAAAATTGATCATGTCGCGCCCAATCTTTGACACTCTTTAATATAGATTTGAAGTATCCATTCTGTTTATTGTTTAATTTTTTGAATCAAGCGTGACATTATTGCGCAATATAAAACTTCAGATACAAAGATGGGTAGTACTACATATTTTGTTTATATTACATAAGTTGTCTAATTCTGTTTGATATTCTCGATTATACATGTATTGACTTATGTATGAACTTATTTCCACACACCACACATCACGTATCAATAATAAAAATTTCAATTAATTTTTCACATATGGCCGTTTATATCAGATAAATTGATAAAATGCAATCAAAAGTTTAAAGGAAAAAGAATATAAAATATAAAAAGATAAGGGAAGCTCTAAACACTGCACACTAAAGAACTCTACTAATAGGGTAATTTTATGCAGTTAGAGTGATCTGCCCTTAGAAGTAAGATTTTTTTAAACATGTTATTTTCAGTTAAAATATATAATTACACAATTTGTAATATATTAAAATATCTCTAGAAGTATATAAGACCCAGAATAAGTAATTGAATCCATTATTTTCATTAATTTTCCCAACGTAGGTAAACAGCAGTGATTTCTGCTCATAAATAGTCCATTGTCTTTGAGCATTCTTCTTGCAGAAATACGGCAGGTACCCTATATTACAAATAAATGAAAAGACTCAATATGCGCACCTTTATATAATATATTTTTCTCCAAGCCAAAAAAGCAGTTTCTGTTTGTGTTTTGTGCTTGCTTAATAAATTAGAAAAAAGAAAAGAAGACAGAGCCATTTATTAAAGGAATAGCTCTCTGATTATGAAGATATGGAAAGTTTTATCTTTAAGCTATTGATTTTATTTATGAGTGATGATGTTATTAACTTTAATAAATGTGTGCTAATTTGACTTAATTCTCAGCTTTAGAATGATTTTATTGCCTTTATGAAAAAATCTGCAAGGAACATGAAGACAGCAAACGTGAACAAAAAATAAAGTAGACAATGCCCGTTAAAAAGCAGCTTTATCATAAAGTTTTAACGGTTTTTTGGTCATTTTTGACGTTTTTCGTTTTAAAAAATAAGTTATACGCTGTATACATGTAGTTGATTGTAAAATTTCGGAAAAACTTTTAACAGACGTGCAGTTAAAATTGCCAGATACGAGAACGTGAAACATATTTTTTTTTTAAACTCAACAGATAACTTTTGATTTAACACAAACATCAAAAAATAAAAAGAAAATCATTGATTGTTTTTAATGATTTTGTGTTGGAGATTTTCTGATAAAAGAATGAATTCTTAGAAACATAGTCACAATGATTATAACAAATAGAAAAGTAATTAATGAAACGTTTAAATTTGATAACTAAAGTAGTAGTTTTTGTACGCATATAGTGTACATGTAATAAAAATCACACATTCATTTTTTTGTCTGGGAAAGGTTTCTTATGGTGTCATTAAGTGTTGATGTCTACACTAAGTGTTATCCTTTTTTTAAAAAAAGTCCCTTTTTTAGACAAAGAAGTATCATATGTATACAAGTCTACATACTTTCGGATATATTTTATGTTATATGCCAGTGTGTAATTGAATATTGGTAAATTATTGTGTTTGCAAAGCTGATTTAATGAGAAAATTTCTTATAAATGTGCTACTTATGCATGTGTATGTCGTGTGAATTAATTTCAAAGAGTTATTTTCTAATTTTTTTTATTAGATTGTGAGGTTCAACATCAACATAGATTAAATAGAAATCCCCAGACATTCCAGTAGAAAAATAGTTGCGTTGAAATAAGTATGAAAAACGTCGTTCAGCATTTGACTTATTATACCCCTCGCTTGAAAAGTGGGAGGGTATATTGTAATCGGCATGTCCGTCCGTCCGCCTGTACGTCCGTCCGTCTGTCTGTTACGCTTTGGGGTACCTATCTCTTATCCGCAACTCAGCTTATACCACTTAGTGAAATTAAATGAAACTTTCACAGAATCTTTATTACATATTGCCATTGTGCACCTCCTATTTTACTTTTTGATCCGACACGTATTTTAGGTTTCCCATAGCATTCATGGACATTGCCATTATATTCTTACCTATGACGTGAGATATGGCGGCTTCTGAATAACAATTAGATACCACGAGTTATTCCTCTTTACATGTTACCGTAAAAATATATATAGCAAAACATGGACAGCATAGGAGGCCGGGGGTATCATTTAGTGAGCTCATTGCTCACAGTACCTCTAGTTTGTAGATTGCATTTGCTGACAAGGTCATTGTATTGAGTATAAAACATGCAAAAAAATGACTTCTAATAATCCTGTTAAAATTCTCGATTTTTTTTTGTCAATATCTTATCCCATTTTAGACATTTGATGAACGAATAACATGCTCTAGTATATAGAATAAACTGAGAAATATCAACGCCATATGCAGCCGATTGCAAAATGATAAAGGGAAGCAGAATATTGATCTGCTTAAATCACCACGTTTTTCAAAATGCTGTATTGTTATTGCCAAAAACGTCTTTTCTAGCAACTCTTTTTATACCATTGAATTAAACTTAATTAGACTTTCACAGGACGTTTTTACATAGTGTCATCGTGAACTTTTTTCGGACACATATTTCTGCTTTCGGCTTTCACATAACAAAACAAGTGCGTACTGCCACTCTTTCTATAAAATTGAGAGATATCCATCTCTTATCCGCAACACCTCCTATATCAATGTATAAAATTCAATATTTTCATAGATTCTTTATTATATAGTGCCATTGTGCACCTCCTATATTACATTTTGATCTGTCACTTACTCTTGGGTCTTCCGTATTAAAACATGAACTTTGACATAATGATCATATAAAAGGAGGCGGTATATTTTTGTGAGATCATTGCTCAAAGTACCTCTAGGTATTTTTTTATATTCATAATAATTATGAAATATGTTCAACGTAATTTTCACTGTAATTTTCTTTTCCAATCCTATGTACAAATATGTAAAGTGCCAATGAGCAAATATGCGAAATAATAAGTGGAATTCATGTGCAAATGAGCGAAATAAATAGCTAACTCACAACAAGTGCTTGACACAATATGACTTTTTAAGTGCTAATGTAAATGACTCGGTGCGGATTTAAACTGCATAAGCTTCTGCTGAAAGTTCCACCTTTCTTGGAAAAGTCACATTGACCCACTCGTGACATGTTCGCATTTTATTTAGCCTCATATTTTCATTTTTTATTATAATAAAAGTAGAGGAAAAAGAGTAAAAATCCTTATGTCTATCAGTCCAGTCATGTAAAATTTTGCTTAGGATTCTTCATGCTAATTGCTTGTCAAAAGAAATTTTTTATTATACGAAACACGAATGTACACACTAAAAGTATAGTATCTTCTTATAAAATATAATATATTCTTTGTATAATATTATTAATATTATATTATAAATAATTTCATTTATTGATATTATGTCTTCTGATCTATCAACAGATCGAGGTTCTATAATGATTAATATGTTTCATAGTCATCATCACACGTTTTGTATTCGTTCAGAATAAGATACATAATTTGTAAATAGACGATTTACAGATTTGCCCTGCATGTATATCCATATTCAAACCTGTAATACAATAATTTGACAGTTTATGTTAACACTTGATATTGGATTTAAACATCATGAAAAGGATAAATCATAAGTCAACACTGATTATTTAATATGGTGTTACGGTGTGTTTTTTTAACAGAAAGTTAACAAATTACTGACTTATAAAAGGGAATGGACATAGATAACCACACTCAATACAACTCTGACACAATGGTGAACGTACTATCCCAAAATGCATCTCAAGTATTAAGCAGCATTCTTTTTGGCATGCTTGAAGATAATAGAAATGTCGATCAAGTATTCAAATTTTTAGATCTTTACGGTACGTTCGGTTTGGAATTTTCCACAGTGGTGTCGCCTTATTTATGGATCTTGCCATTGTGTGCAACACTTTTGATGTTGAATATTTTTCGCAAAGGAAAGCTTTTTGGCATAGCTCAGCGGTTCCTGATTCTTGTTATGTGTGTTGACGTTCTGTTCACCATGTTTATGGGCATCCGTGATGGACTTTTAGATTATAATGACATGAATTATGGATTCCTGGAATACATGATCTGTAGACCTATGATAATTTCCAACGCTGTTCTTGAAGTAATTCAGACAACATCTGTTCATCTCAAATGTCTGGCGACTTCAACTCAAGCTCTCTTATTCTCATTTCCCATAAAATTTAAATTTTATTTCAACAGATTTAAGATATTACTTTTTGCTTGGTCCATTATTCATGTTATTGTATGTAGCTTACAGTTTATAATTCCGACAAGCATTAATTTAATACCTGTTAGAATTGTACAGGAATATTCCTCTGAGCAACCTTTAAAAATTATTGATGCGTGTAAAGCGGAATTTTTATGGGTCAAAACATGGGATTTCATCGTTAATCTACAATTTCTTGGCTTTATAAGTAAAGTAATTTATTTTAATTTTCTACCCATTGCTATTAATTGTGGCAGTACTTTTGCACTTTATATTGTTATGAATAAACAAATAAAAGTACTAGACATACTAATGATAGGGCAAAAAACATGTAAAGTCAAGTATTTGCGTCTACTTAAAGTCAATTTCCTAATGGGGACTTCTTTCCTTCCGCAAGAGGTTCCAATTGTTATATTAAGGATTTATCTTTTCATATCGTTGGATCGTGTGAATATTACGCTTTCTTATTCTTCAATATTTCTTACGTATGCCTACGTTTACTTTATATTTGCAGTGAGCAAACCAGTCGAAATTTTTCAATATGCAACTCAAAGTAAATCTTTCAGAGTTCAACTGTTAAAATATTTCGGTTCATTAAAATAGCTTCTTCACAGTCCAATTTCTAGAAACGACTGCTAGTAACAAAGGATATAGTCAAATCAAATTGTTCAAATATTTGATCAATCGTTTTACCTTTAGTATTGTTTAATACATGTGTATTGATTTGGTTTACTAGTAATCTTTTACAATTAGGTGTAGTTTTTTGTTATAAATGTTGTTTGAACCGCTTGGATTATATTCGATTGTATTGAAATTTGAATAAAAATCTTTCAATTGGTTGAAATATAATTGAATAAAAAGATTTGTTTCGTGAATATGGCGTTATGGGAAATTACTAATCTGTTTAATGTTCCTTGACATGCATTAGCTCAACACAGTAAATGTCTGCAGAGTAGTTGTAATTCAACTCAGCTTATTCGACTGATATTTTATAAAGACCAATGTTCTCTAAAATATGATATATATGGAAATGTTTTAAGCTTCCAGTAGAAAACTTAAATTGGCAAAGTAAAAAGCATCTATAATGTAAATACTTTGAAAGAATTTACATACCTTGCAATTGGTGATTTGCAAAATTGATTGTACACAGAAGTACTCTGAAGTCGACTTAAAAAAGATGCTTGAGTTTTTAATTGACAATATCGATGGTGTTTTTGGTGACCAGGTCTTCCAACCATCTATTGGAAATCGAATGGGTAACAATTGCGCCCCGTTATTAACAGACCTATTTTTGTATTCATATGAAGCACAATTTGTGCAAAACCTTATGCGTGATAAGAAGAAAACACTTGTGGCCTTCAACTCGACATTTAGATATATCGACGACGTATTGTAAATTGACAATTGTAATTTCCATTCTTATGTCAATACATATATCCTGGTGAGCTTGAGATACATGTACCACAGTGTCTTAATTACACATCTGTTTCATAGTAGTATATTTTACTAAAAAATGACGGTAATGGTAATCCAAAAACCAAGGTCTTTGACAAACGTGATGACTTTAACTTTTCTATAGTCATTTTTCGCTTATATATGCAGTAATATACCTTCATTACCTGCATACAGAGTTGATGTATCTCAGTTGATTCGATACGCAAGAGCATGTTCTACGTATGAATAATTTCGAAAACGAGGTAAATTAATGACGAACAAGCTAATTGATGAAACGCGAATATCAGTAGTCTCGTTTAAAGTCATAATTTTATAAGTTAAAATACAATTTATCATTTTTACTTGAAAAAGACACTACTGATAATCTAACAACCAAGCTATATGATAAACGTGATGACTCTAACTTTTCTATGGTCAACTTCCCTTTCTTATGCAGCAATATACCTTCATCGCCGGTGTAAAGACGAATAATGACCCCCATCGAATAATGACCGGGGGTCATTTTTCGACAGCGAAAAATGACCCCCGGTCATTATTCGACGTAGAAAAATGACCCTTTTGCCCGTAGAAAAAGTGTCACTTCCCTCAAAATTTGCAGAACCCACGTGAAGAAAAATGACCCCCGTAGAAAAATGACCCCCTGTAGAATAAAGCTAAAATTTTTAGGGGGCAAAATAAAAAATTGGATAAAGAAGCATATTGGCAAAAATGCTCACCTGAGCTTATTGGGAATAAACTGATGATATGTTGATCTCATAACATTATACAGTTATAGCTATATTTTAAGGTAAATGCAATGATTCAGAATCTAAAGGAGTAAAAGATTTATCAAGCCTTAAGGGTTAGGTAAACATTGTTTTTTGATGGTGGAAATCATCGAACTGACAGAAAAAATCAGCAGTATTATATATTATTATATCCTCCGCTTGAAAAGCGGGAGGGTATATAGTGATTGGGATGTCCGTCCGTCCGTCTGTTACGCTTTGAGGTATCCATCTCTTATCCGCAAATCCTCATATATAAAAAGATGTGTTTGTGAAACAGCTATGCCCCTGTATGGCAACATAGCGAAGATTAAACTTTTCTTAAATGCAATTTAAATATATTGTTACCCAAAGTAGGGTCTTCTCACATGAAATACAACTGCAAAATAGGAAAGCCCTAGCACCACTTGTTCAAAAGTAATGGCTAAGGATAAGTTTTTGAAAGGTAGGTCAAACTCAAAGGTCAAAGTTGATGATTTCTTAAGAAAATGTTTAATGTAACAAGGATTACATATGTGAAGTATGAATACCCTAGCCCTTACCGTTCAAAAGTTATGGCCAAGGTAAAAAAAAAATCATAAGTACGGAAAACTCCAAGGTCAAGGTCAAAAGGTCAAGGTTTTTAGTATCCAATGAAAGGTAATGCCAAAAAACTACATATTTGAAGTATGAGAGTACTAGTATCTACCGTTTAAAAGTTATGGCCAAAGTAAAAATTTGGCATTTTTGTGTAAAATGGGATAAACTCCAAGGTAAAGGTCAAAAGGTCAAATTTGGTGGTACCCAAAGTAAGGTCTTGTCACAAGGAATATACATATTAAATATGAAAGTCATAGCTCCAATAAATGAAAAGTTATGGTAAAGGTTAAGGTTTTTGCGGACAAACAAACCGCCAGATAGACAGACGGACATACAGACGAACACGATAAAACTATATACCCCCGAATCTTCGACTACGGGGACATAAAAAGAAATGGTCTTCAATTAACTTTTCATATTAATATACATTATAAAGAAGACGTTACAACAATGAAAATGTTTGTTCTGATTTTCGTATTAAATTCTCTGAAAAATATACTCAGAACTGAGTAAAAGGGTGGAGTAAAACAAGAATTAAGGTAGAACCTATGTCGGAAAAGTCTTTGTCACAAGATTTTCAAACTTTTCAAAATGATAAATTAGTACTTGCTTATCAATCAGTTAAGATATCATGATATGTTTCCTTGTTTTTTAATCTAGAACAGGCTGTGAAACTTGGTAGGGTATTTACATACTGCGACTTCACATTTTCAAATATTTTTAGGGGTACTTGTCATAAAGGGAATATGAAAAATCACAAAAATACTTCTTCAAACATCGTCGTTTATAAACTTTTTTAACTGAATAATATTAAACAATATTTTATCAAGAATAATTTCTTTTTTATTCAATTAACATAAAAGATAAGTCCACCATTAAAAAAAATAGTCAAATGAACTCTATTATTTTTAGTCAATTATTCACCCTATATTTGTAAATATTTTTTAGACGTCTTTGTCACAATGTTTTCAATCTTCAATATGATGAAGAACATAGCCAAATGATTACAAAAAATGATTAAAATATATACCTTTCCCCTCTAACTAATGAAAGATAGGCTATTTACCGATACTCATATTCTTGACCTTTTTGCACTTACACGGGATTTAATAATTAAATGACTGTTTGGGGTTACTTTCAGATTAAATATTTATCAGAAATTGTACTTTTTCTTTAAAAAGATCATATTTAATAGAAAAATTGTAATCAAACACCAAAAATATGAATAGGTAACAAATAATTGTTAAAAGGAATGCACATCATTTCATTATAGATATCACAAAAATGTACACACGATCAAACGATCTACAACACGTACATCTTTGACTTAGACACATTTCATCAAGATATTACACTATATAGCTGGCAACTAAAGATTTCTTACGATTTATGCATTCCTTCAAAATGGTTACATACCATTCAAATTATTACGAAAGTTGTATGTACATTGTAATTTCATTACACTAGATAGTCTTGGGTTTGTCAACTTCAGGTCTAGATCTAGTAAATAAAAGGTGCCTACATATTTTCTCTTATTCCAGAAATATATTGCCATTAAGCATTATAAACCAAAAAATATATGAATTGAATCAAGATTATGTTGGCATGATTGAATTCTGTGAATTTCAAAATGCAGTATTTTCTACCATTTTTATTGAAGCTGTCAAGTACGGGAAAAAGTGGCATTGAATTAATTATGACGTCTTAATGGGTTAGCACAGGTTTAACACATTTACAAGTTATGATGTCATACGAAGTAGGTTCTACGTTAAAAGAAATGTAATGAATACTGTGTGCTAAATCAAAAGTTTATGTCTACATGTATAGTTTTTGCATTAGAATGACTGTGTATTTTACACTAGCCCATAGTTTACAGAGCATATTTTTAGGTCTTATACTTACCCCACCCCCTTTCTTATTTAGGAGGAAGTCGATATTGAACAAAAGCAAAAAAAAAAAACCCCCCTACCTTTATTTTTCTATAAGAAAGGAATTAAAAATAAGCTAAAAATAATCTACTATTCTACTAATTTTTAACTGTTACTTTGCCACAATACTTTCAAGTATACCTCCACCAACATTTAAAGTATGCTTTAATCATGGCGAAGTAAATTATGATATGATAGTACTTGTGTGAAGGCTTAACTTCATTTCAATATTTTATCTAGAGCCTCTTTCAGAATTATTGAAAGGTATAGAGTTTTATTTATATTTCTGCTTTTCATTTATTATTATTTTTTTTGTTTTGATTTAACGTAATGTTCTTTTTTTTTGGGGGGGGGGGATAAAAATTTCTTCCTCTTTCATTGTCAAATAGGATTTGCCAAACTTAAACAAACTAAAAGTTGAAATGACGGAAAATTTAATTTTTCCTATTAAAGAGTATTTAAACCTGATTTTTGCATGGTTTGATTTCTAAAAACAAGTGGAATATCATTCTTTAAGCAAACATTATAAGGAGGAATATTAAAAAGAAATTTTATTTACTTGACAATTAAAGAATCTCTTTTCAAACACAATTTTAGCATTGAAAGACTACGTGAATCTCTTAATTATTTCATACGACTTTTTGTATTTTTCTGGTTACAGAAAATGTAAAAATTAGTTTCGCTGTAAAAAAGATATCAAAGAGTGTATATTTTGTATCACTTTAAAGGGGGTCATTTTTCAATGGGGGTCATTATTTTATAGGACTAACATATAAAATAATGACCCCCTAGGACCCTTTTTCTACAAAAAATGATTTTTTTCTACGGGTGGGGGTCATTTTTTGTCGTTGAAAAATGACCCCCCGGTCATTATTCGATGGGGGTCATTATTCGTCTTTACACCGGCATACGGAGTATATATATCTCAGTTGATTCGATACGCAAGAGCATGTTCTACGTATGAACAAATTCTAAAACGAGGTAAATTATTGACAAGCAACTTGACGAAACAAGAATATCAGTAGTCTCGTTTAAAGTCATCATTTCGTAAGTTCTATGGTCGATACAATGACCTTGTCAGCAAATACAGTTTATCATTGAGTCAAATACTGACTGACGTTTTCCATACCAATTGTTAGACCATTATTTATACACTGAATTGACGACGGATTTTTTCCCTTATTTCCTGATCATGACAATGAGCACACGGCGGTAGTGACCGGTCGGCAGGGGATGAAAAGTGGCAGAAAATGGAGAGTATTTTTTATGCCCCCGTGATCGAAGATTCGGGGGTATATAATTTTCGTCCCGTTCGTCCGTCTGTCTGTTTGCTTGTTTGGAAGAACCTTAAATTTTGTCCTAACTTTTCAATGGGTGGTGTCATAGTTTTCATATCCCACAGGTGTTTTTCTTGTGAAATTAACCCTATCTTCGGGTACCACTTAATTCGACCTTGTGACCTTGACCTTGGACTTACTTTTATAAAAAGTATTTCGAACTTTAACTTTCGACATATTTTTTGAATAGTCGTTGCTACTGCTTCCATACTTCATGGGTATTTACTGTAACAAAACCTTTTAAGGGGTATAAAAATATGTGACCTTTTGACCTTGAACTTAGGGTATGACTTAAAAAAAATAAACTAATCCATATCTTTTGAACCGTACAACTGTAAGAACTAGAGACTTTAGCCATACAACTGAGAGGCATAAACCCTGTATGCATGAGGTTAATGGTATATTGCAAGGTAAGTAAGTTCTATGGTCGATACAATTACCTATTTAGAAAATATAATTCATCATTGAGTTAAATGCTGACTGACGTGTTTAAAACTAATTGTTAGACGCTTATTTTTACAAACTAAATTAACGACGGTATTTCCCGTTATTTCCCGAGCATAACAAGGAGCACACGGCGGGTATGACCGGTCAGCAGTGGATGCTCTTTCCACCTGGCACCTGATCCCATCTCTGATATTTGGAGGTTAGCATTTGCTCTGCTCCTGTTTTGTATTGTTTTGTGGACTAATAAACAATGATAACATTTTGTACAAACTTGAGATGAATTAAGACGATTAAAACAGTAAGGGAATCTAGAACTTATATACATATAGTCTAACCAGATGAAATATCAGTTCGAAGGGGGACTTATTAAATCCATAATAACTTAAGTTAACAAATATTCACAGGCATTTCATCTTCACGACCCATCGGTCACGGTAGCTTAGTGGTAGAGCCTTCACTTTGTGATCGGAAGGCCCGGGTTTGATTCTCGTTCGCGGCGCCGCTTCAAACCTAAGACGCAAACATAGATAGTAACTGTTCCTTCGCTAAGTGCTGGGCACTACAAGTGAAAGTAACGGGTCTTTGGGATATGACCTTAAAACATAGGTCCCTTGTCACGGTTGCCATTGATATGATTAAGAACCCTCACTGCTCAATGGTCCTAAGTGCCGAGCATAGGTATAAATTTGAAGTGAAAAATTCTTGAATGAGACATTAAGCAATATATAATCAATTAATCAATATTTACAACTCTACCTACGTGTAAAAAGTTTAGGCATTAGGTGCCACATAAGCTCATCTAATAATATCTTAACACCAACGATAATGTCAATGACGCTAGCTTTTAATGTCATTGAATAAAACCTGAAAGGGAAGTATATTCTTCGGTGATTTAAATATTTTTTTTGTACACGAAGAACATTTTTCAGTTAGACTTTTATTTGTAATCATCTATGGGGAAAGTTGAACTATATTTCATTGTTTTCTATCAGTCTTGGTTTGCCAATTTTGCTTATGCTATTGGGGATACCTATGATATCTGTAAAGAACCTAAGTAAGTTTATTTTATTTTAAACAATTGCAGTTACATACGGAAGATAATAAATAACATATACTATTTTTTTAAGTTGATAAATTCAAACTTTAATTTTTTTTAAACTTTAATATTGGCTTGAAAATATTATTTAAAGGTAAACGAGACTAAAGAAGAATATACACATTTTCATTTTAAATTATCAAAAATGATCATGCGGATTTGAAAATTAAAAAAGATAAGATTAAAATAGGTATAATCAAATTTACCGTCGATTAAGGAAAGCAGAGAATACACTCACAAAAATCACTTTAAAGTTGTAATTTTCAACCTTTGATTTTAAAGTTTGATTTACCTTTTTAAAAAAAAATATATTGCTAGAGATTCAATATGCTTCTATTAAGATGAAATCAACAGCCAAAAAATTAAAGTAACGATTGCTGTGATATATTTTTATAATATTTGCAGCGATAGTCTGAAATGTTGTGTAAATAAGCAACAAAAGGGAGATGTTTGTGTTCGTAAGTTGTTACGTACATTTTTAGCATTTAGAAACCCAGAGGATAACTATTAAAAAGAAGTGGTTAATTTAGACATTTGCAGATATTAAGCAATTTTATTTTATTGTAAAAACTATATGATTTCATTGTTAAACTTTTGAATTTCTGTACTAATATAACCCTTCTGGAATTTATGTAATTATGATTTCTATTTTTTTTTAAATTAAGTTTTTATATTACTTCCATCACCACTGGTTCAAGCTTTCGCTCTTGTTCATGCATTTAAAGTAGATATCTCGTGGACAAAGATTGTAGTTTTTACAGAAGTTAGTATAATTTGGTACCTTAAAATATTGTCTTTACAGCTTGTGAATCAGGTAAACATGGTTTGAGCTGTTCAGTGGGACCATGTCCTCATGGTTTGTATGGTTATCATTGTGGATACAAATGTTACTGTTCAGCTGACCAATACTGTGACAGCAGATCAGGATGTGTTTATAGTAAAACAAACGGTAACAACTTCTCTTATATACTGTATTTACCATGAATAGAAAGACACGATGAACAGTCAATTGATCACTCTTAAAATATCAAATATATCAATAGCATTTTACGATAAGTTTTTAGTAGATATTCATGATTTGCACATATGCATTTGTCTATTTTGTTTTCGTTTTACAGAAACAGTACTTATCAATGGAACTGGGGTTTGCAAGGATGGATTGTGAGTCCTTATTATATATTATTTATACATCAATTTTCTTACATTAATTTTGTATATTTACTAGATACATGTAACGCTATTTGTTATTTAACTTTAGTGGAACACTGAAATGCTGTACAAATTTTCAACAGAAAGATGGATTTTGCAAACGTAAGTTGACCTAAAAAAAATAACAGACAGCTTGATCGTTCAACTAATAGAAAGTTACATTTTAATTTATCGAGTTAAATCGAATCTAATTATTTCTGTCGTAGGGATTATGATAATTTTTTGATAATTAATTTTTACTGTTATATTTATTCTTTTAAGTTTAAAAAAATCGAATGTTTACCACCCCGGTTTCTTATAGGGCCATCTCAAAAGTTGTCAAATTTTACTATTGGTTTCTATGGAAGTTTGTTGGATTATCTTGGATTAAGCGAGTCATGCGTAATTTTTGAAGTTAAATCACATTTTGATACCAATAAGGGGTTAAGATAATGTTGTTTTTTTTTGTATAAAAATCAAAATATTTGGCAAATGTGTACTGTCTCACAAATTACTGCATGAAATTAAAAAGCTGCGCAGTCATGTGCACTCGAATTAGACTAGGCCTCGTTAATTAAATGTTTGATTTCAATGAAATCAATAATACTTTGCATATGAAACACAGAACCAAGCAATACCATACTGACCAATTATATTGAATGATTATTCACTAGTAAGCAGCAAAAAACAATTACATGTAGACGGACAACGCACGTTTTACTTCCTACAATGATGATATTGATAGTTACATCGTACAGTATCCGGTCAAATTACAACAAATATGACGCATGCGTGTTCTTTTGAGTACAGAAAACGGGCTTTGACTGACCACTTGTTATTGCTAAATACATTTGTACAGATGCGCACTGGGGAAAAAATGTTCAATGTGATTATATAGTCAGTAATATTAGGATCTTGTTGCATTCTTAGTTTCATATGCAAATTAGTAAACATCCAATCGATGAGTAAAATGATACTGTAGATCACTAAATTTTCGCGACACCTTATTTTCGTGAGTATGTCATTGACTCTTTATTATCGAGACATAATTTTCATGAATTGTTGTTTTTCCTCTATATAACCCTAAGGAATACTTTTAAAAGCGAGAATGAAATTTTCGCGAGCTCATTGTCTCGCGTAATTACGCGAAAATTAAGTTCTCGCGAATAAAACATAATTTACAGTTATCAACACACAAAATTTGAGCACGCCCCATCGAGTAAACAGTCTCGCTGTAAGTAAAATTATTATAATTCAGTTTCCTATAATACAAATACAAATTAAAAAAATTAAAAAGTTTTTATAATCATGCTACATTTATCTTTAAAAATTAGTCAACAGTGCGCAATTTCTATATCACTAAAATGGTTGTATCTGAGCAGAATTTCGCCAACATTTAAATTTTGCTTGATTATTTTCTTACAATAATGCTTATAGGCTATAGCTATCGAGATGTCCGAAAGTCCGCACGTCCGTCCGTCTGTTACGCTTTGGGGGTATCCATCTCTTATCCACAACTTCTCCTATACCACTGTATGAAATTTAAGGGGGCATTCACATAATTTCCATTACATAATTCCATTGTGCACCTGTTATTTTATATTTTGATCGGACTCATATTTTGGGTTTCCCCAAAAGCGAATCATTGACTTGGCATTCTTCCTATTGAAGGGTACTCTTCTTCTATCCGCAAATCCTCCTATTCTGCTAGATAAATTTAATGTTACTTTCACAGATTACTTGTTACATAATGCCATTGTGCATCTCCTATTTTACTTTTTTGATCTGCTACTTGGTTTCCGAGATCAAAAAAATGGATTTTGCATTATAATCATGTGGGAGGCGGGGGTATCATTTAGTGAGCTCGGTGCTCACAGTATCTCTAGTTGAATTCTGTTTTTAACAAGAAGGTTATAGAAAGTTTTTTTATCATAGCACTACAATGTTATCTTAGCATGCGTTAATTCTTTTGATTTTAAGCATATAATTGTAAATGACTTTATTGAAATATCATATTGAAGAAAATAGTTTAAGTACATGTATTAACATAAAAATAATTCTATGTTTAGGAAGTACACTTTAACAGAAACAAAAATGATACCGTAAATGTATTCAAAGAATCAGGAATTGTTTCGTTTTGTGAATTTTAAGTTAAAATTTGATAGTTTTACTTCCATTATTTATTAACAAAGTTTTTAAAAAACTTATTTTGATATCTTGCATTCACATACATGTACGAACAAATAATGACCAGGGGGGTCGTAACATATAGGCTACTTAAGTCTAAGACTGTACTTTAGTAGGACTTAAGTACAGCTTAAAACTTAAGATCGTAACTAGAAGCGTGCTAAGATTTGGCAATCTTAGCCAAACTTAGGCGGCCAGTAGAGGTGACTTAGGTATTTTTCAACTTTCTTGTACATATATTTAGAATTATTTAATGATGACTTTCGATATTTAAACATTCTTCTATTCATCTTATGCATTAAAGAAAATTATTATCTCTATTTGACGCTGATTTAAGAAATTTATTTTTTCGTTGGAAGGGGGGGAGGGTGATCACTGATTCCAATTTCACATCAGTTCGATCGATCGATCGATCGAGAGAGAGAGAGAGAGAATTGCTGATAAGTGGAGACATACGAAAAAATATCCTTGATTAAATTGCAAATGAGTATATCATAAAACTTCTGCAGTTTTTGCTTCAGACATGCATGGCCTGATACATAGCGGGAATTCAACATGTATTGAATTTTCAAGTGTAAGTAGATTGGTCGATTATCTTTTCTTGTCTGCGATAATAACAGGGTAAGTGAATATTTGTCAAAACACAAGAGTTACAAAAGGTAAACTGAAAACATCTCAGGTGATAAAACAATTGTCTTACATTTACAATGAACCACAAATCGTCACTTTCTGACCGTGCGGTATTTGTTTCCAAACATTCCGAATAATTCATAACATAATTATAATTTTAATACGAAATCTAATCTAACATAATTGAAACCGATAGGCAAGGACGTCAAATTTAATATGTAATTAATTAAACCCCTAACTGAATCACTTTTAGCAATATATCTATATAAAATCAAAAACCATAGGTTGACTCATATGAAATATTTTTAACATAAGTTTGACTTAGCTAAGACCAAGCTAAGTTCGCTTTATGTTACGGTTTAAGACATACTTAAGTAGTACTTAGACAGGTCCTAAGGTTGTGCTTAAACTGTACTTACGACCATACTTAAGTCAAAAACTTAGCAATCTTTATGTTACGAGCTCCTGAATATTAAAGTTCACTTAGGCAGGAAATAAAAATAATTTGAGATTTGAAATATCTAAATATGTTCTCTTGATTTTACACAGCCTGTGAAGTGGGCACATATGGCGACAACTGTTCGGGAGGACCTTGTCCTTATGGCTCTTATGGCTTTGGATGTCTAAGTAAATGTAACTGTAGTGCTGACCAATACTGTGACAGGAGAACAGGATGTGAATACAATGTCACCGGTGGTAATTATGAAGACAATGTTACATACTCAGTACTCTATTCCAAATCACTTCATGCATTATGAATGTGTATGTCATTGTATGCATAACTGATGGAACAACCATTGCTTTAGAAATTTATGCGGTTTGGTTAGTATAGTTTACTGACTGATAAACAGCAGTTAGGGTTTTCGTAAGAAATAAAAGAAAATATTCAGTGGATATAATAAAATCAAATGTGATGTGATAAAATATTTTAAAAAAAATTACCCTACACTAAAAATTTTTGACAATAATGTCATTTAACTTTGTCAACGGATTATAAATAAGTTATATGAAGTAGAATTTATTTTTAACACTTATACATGAGGAGAAAAACAAAATTGATTTACCTTCTGAATCAACTCGATGTGTAAGGTGTGAAAACAATGGGTAATCAAATAAGATAACAACATTAGAGAAAGTGACTTAAAAAACAAAAACACTGGAATGAACGGTCGCAGCTATTGCAGAAAAAATTTAACTGATGGAACAACCATTGCTTTAGAAATTTATGCGGTTTGGTTAGTGTAGTTTACTTACTGATAAACAGCAGTTAGGGTTTTCGTAAGAAATAAAAGAAACTAGTGCTAATTGTAACGGGGACCGTTACAGATGTTCCCCAAACGCTCCCCAACTCCCTTTTGTTGCCATATTCCCTGTAAGCTTCATTTAATAACACAAACTCTATGCATTTGAGATTTTAACAATGTTTACCCAGAAATTTACCATGCTCATTCAAATTTTAGCATTGCATGTGAATGCATCTACGTAATGACCATATCATCTTGTCTACACAATCTATATATTTTAATATACTAAATATTAAAGTATTTAATCTAAAGTATTAAAAAATTCGCTCATTCAAGTGTATTTTTGATTTTACCCATTTCACGTGCACGCACGTGCATACATGAGCATGGTGATCATACCTTCTTGCATAAGTTCATTATATATATCTATGTTCTAAATCCCATCCCGTTTGGTTGAAAACCAAGGGAGTTAAAACTGTTTAAAGTTTCAGCCAATCAGATTGCAGCGCACGTACACGCACATGTATGCATGTGCATGTTGACCATACCTTCTTGAAGATGTCCATTATATATATCTATGTTCCAAATCCCATCCTGTTTGGTTGAAAACCAAGGAAGTTATTACTGTTTAAAGTTTTAGCCAATCAGATTGCAGCTCACGTACACGCACGTGTATGCATGTGCATGGTGACCATACCTTTTTGTAGAAGTCCATTTTATATATCTATGTTCCAAATCCCATCCTGTTTGGTTGAAAACCAAGGGAGTTATAGCTTTTTAAAGTTTCAGCCAATCAGATTGCAGCGCACGTGCATGCACGTGTTTTCATGATAATTTCTATATCTCATGTTGTAGGATATCATAACGCATGGCTATGTTCAAAATTTCAAAGGATTTCCTCAAAAAACAAGAAAGATATTGAGATTTTAGTTTCAGCCAATCAGAGCAAAGCGCACGTGCATGCGCGTGAGATCTTGCTATTTTGACCATGTCATATTGTCTATGTTTCTAATATATCCTTACATTATGAGTTTCAAAGCATTTCATCAAAAATAAAAAAAGTTACGCCTATATCAATTAAATCGGTCATTTTACATGTTGCACGTGCGCGCTCTTGCAAGCACGTGCGCGCAAAATGACCTTTGTTCGGCAAATCTACATAACATGTCTATTGACCCTAAAAACATTTTACCTTAGTCGGATGTGTAGTTTACAAGATCACTCAAGGACAAAATTTTCCCAGGAATAATAATAATAATAA